>OZ005656.1:223275878-223810878 GCA_963930645.1 Salticus scenicus | reverse complement strand
TGTATTAGTTTCTTAGATTTAAAACTTAAACTGGAAGGAAGTAAAATTTATACTAATCTGTATGGCAGAAGACAAGATTTTTGTTTCAAAGTAAATTAATTTACACATTTTCATTATTGTCATCATATCTCTGCTTATAGAAATATCATTCTCAATCAACTCTTTCGCATGCATAATCTTTGTTCATTTAGGTATAAAAACAAAAATATCTCTCACATAATTAATGCTGCTACAAAAATTGGGTTATCCCCCCCCCCGAAAAAAAATCTATTGTTTATTATTAAATGTCTGTGTATAACAAAAAAAAAAAAAAATGTGGATTGGTGGGCAAATGTTTGATTAAAGAGGATGGGTGATGTTGTTTTTCTGGTTGGTTGGGAGGGTTTGTTTGTTGAATTAAAATTAATAATAATAATAACAATGCTAATAATAATAATAATAATAATAATAATAAGGAGATTATTGCTTTTTCAAGTTACATTCTTCGTATTTATTCTGGTTGATATTATGAATTATAAACTCCTTTTTTTAGTTAGATTTAATTGAGTGCATTTGGCTATTAGTGGATTACCATGTTTAGATAGAACAATAAATCCAATTTAATAACAATAATAACGATAATCATAAAAAAAAGAGAAAAAAAAAACACATTTAAAACAATAACTTTAATAATTGAAGACACTCTTGTATTGCTTATCTTACATGTGTGCTTTTTTCGGATTATTGCTTGTGATTGAGTCTTTTTACAACCTAAACTTTAAATGTAACATTAATTATTTTAGGTTTAACATTATTAAGTTCCACTAATTAAGTTTAATTATTTTAGGATAACAAAATCAAGATCCACTAAATAAATAACTAATTATTTAAATGGTGCCACATATTCTCTTAAATCTTGAAGTTAAAACTTCTTACAAATGCACACCTTAAAACAATGGTTTGTTTGAACCTGCATTAATTTAATTGACTTATTGTTTATCTAGCTACACGCTAGATTGCGCTTGCTCACTGCTGTCTTAAAGTATTGTTATCATTAATTTTCGTTCTATGAAAGTTTTAATGTTCATTGATTTACGTACAATTTAACTTATAATTATGATTTAACTAAGTCAATAAGCAATTACTCTGTGAATTTTATCGTTAATGAAAATGCTCAGACGTTAATTCTTTATCGATTAATCGTTGTTTGCAAAGCTTTTATTTTTAATTTCATTAATTTGTTGGCATCTTCCTATTCTCCAGTTTGTGTAGAAGTTCTACATGTGACTACTCTGCTTTTTAAAGTTTTATTTCTGGATTCCTTAGTGATTTGTTTTAATAATTTATTTAATTTCTCATTCAAAAATTTTTTGCTGCCTCGATCGGGACTGAAACAATATAAATTGCTATGGTTAGCTATATTGTTAAACGAAATCGATGCAGCTATCACATCTTTATGAAGTACATGCCCCCTGAAGAGTTTATACTTCAATTTTTAAGCATTTTTATCCAATTATTATTTCTGTGGTCCTTTATTTACTTTCTTTTTCATTAAATTTAATTGCCATTTTTTATTATTATTATTCATGCCGGCGTAAGTTATTTAAATTGTTTTTGTCTCTTATTTGTTCTTAATCTGTATCGCAACATTTGTATGTCAGTCTTACCTATATGTCACAATCAGTTCTATTTTAGTCGTATTGGTATTGTTTTGTATCTATTAATTGCTAAATTTTAAGGCTAAATTTTATTACAATAACTATCATTTATATATATATATATATATATATATATATATATATATATATATATATATATATATATACTTTTCCATTCGACCTGTATTTCTCAAGATATTAAACTTGCACATTTCTTAGTTACATCAGGTATAATCTAGCACATGCCATATGGCATAATTTAATTACATTACACAGCTTTGTGATGCATGTTTTACATTAAATTTGTTTAATTATTTAATACTTATCAAAATAATTAATTAAAAGTAAATTATTAATCTACCACATCTTAGAAACGTCTGTATATTTCGGAATACATGGAAATGTACCAAACTGGCATATGATAAATCCCTTTCAAGATACATGATTTATTGGAATGTGTGGTCTTGTCATCTCTGTCAAACACATGGAATATACATTAAACAGAAGAAACCACTAGGAAAAGTTTTTTGGAATAGTCGATATTTACTGGTTTTTTGACATTTAAATAAGAAAAAAAAACCAGATTTTACAAATCTCCTTCGCGGTTGAATAAAATTTTTATTTATGAAACGGAGAAGATGGAGCATATCATGCGAAAATAAAATTTCCTATTTTCTGATATATAATATTTGAAACGTTCCAGAAAATCAACACGTCAAAATCCTCATGTGAAACTTGTGATATTAGTTTTTGAAGCGTGTTTTTTGCCAGTAAATGTAAGAGAATATATTATTTTTCAGATTACCATATGATATATGTTTGTTGAAATTCAGTTATTTAAAATATACTTTATTTAATTAAATGTATGTTTTTCATTGTAAAGTGTTTTTAAATTCATATTTAAATTTGCATTACAAATTCCGTATACTTTGTAACAGAGGAAATGCAAATTAAACACTTTTTTTAAATTTCATTATTTTTAAAAATAAATCTAAAATTTAATGCAAATTTATTAAACTTACAAAATATATATATTTTTTTTAAATATTATTCGTATATTATACGTAGTAATATAGTTACATTGAAATATTTTTGTATAATATGCATGTGTAAGAAACAATGGTATATAATTACATGCAAAATATTTGTTATGTATATGTAAATACATCATACGCTAATATTTAACAAGTTAAACATATAATAAGTACAAAAATTTGAATAAACACCATAAAATGCAGTAAACTCGCAACAATTGTTTCGGGTCAAAAGAAAACTCAACCCTTCGTTAGGCTTGCAATGTAAGCACAAGCGCTGCAATCAAAGTGCAATGCACAAAATCGTTTTAAGGGAAGAACGGAAATATATAAAGCCGAATGTAAATATAGATACAAAATGACGTGTTTTCTTTCGATCCCAAACAATTATTGTGTATTTATTTCATTTTATGGTGTTCATTCAAAGTTTTGTACTTATTACACTATAACGCCAGTTTTGCGGTGTTTTCTTATTAAGTTAAACACGTGCCTTTATATATATATAGAGAGAGAGAGACAGGTATATATGTATATAGATTTGTTTTGGGTTTCTGGAAAATGATTTTAACCATGTTTATGAATGTTTAGGGGAATTTTTGGTGTAAAAAAATGGTCATATCCTCATCTTGAGGAAAACTTACATTCTCTGTTACACTTTCATCAATTGTTTACAAGATATAGAAGTATTTGGAGTTACTAGGAAATATATGTAACGAATTTGATAAAAGTTTGAGGTTATTTTTTTTTTTTTTTTTTTTGTAAAAAATTCAATATTGCACTTTACGTTGGTTGCTAATCCTTCATCGTCCGTTTCCAACATATGTCAGAAAATGAGTTTACTCAGAAATATGTGTAACGATTATGATTAAGTTTGGGGTTGTGGTTTTTTGGCGTGAAAAATCTACTGGTGTTATCTTCATCTTTAGGAAAATTCTCTTTCGCTGAGAACCTTTCACCAGCCATTTGTAACACATGGAAAATTCTGGTATTACTCAGAAATATATGCATCAGAAGTATATGCTCAGAAATACATGAATATTTGGAGCTAAGGTTTTTGGCGTGAAATTCGACTGGAGTTATGCTCATCTTTACGGAAATTCACGCTCTCTGTTAAGCCTTCATCTGTCGTTTGCTTTGTTGGTTTGTTCAGAAAAGTATTTAACGATTTTAAAGAATGCTTGAGATTAAATTTTCCTATAATTGTGTCAACAATCAAGTACTAAAACTTGCCTCTTAATTTCATATTTATTTGCAGAGATTATTAAATAAGTTTGACCACAATAACATACGAAAACGATCTAAAATTCTGATAAACGTTTCAAGAACTTGATAGAAAAGAGAACTAGAATTTATGAGGCTATTAAGGAGTTATTTTTACTAGAGACACAGTTTGCTTTCTAGATTTCAGACACAGATTTTTTTTATTTTTTTATTTTATTTTTTACATTGCAAGGGCATTTATTAAATGAAAAGTCCCTAAACTTGGCATCACTGTAATAATAACACGGCACTGTAAATAAATAAATAAATAAATAAACCGAGTACTAATACCGTTCTAGCTGATCTTATGTAAAATTACCTCATCAATCCGAATTTGACTACCATTTTGCTCAGTCACCCTCCGTTTTCTAATGTATATATATATATACATAAGAAATGTAATACATAATTTAAGTTCTAAATCCCCCCTAAATTTTCCCCTTGCCGCAAATGTTCATATTTTGGAATTTTCTAACACGGTAACCCCTCCAAAGATATTTAACAGTTGAAATAATCCACCCACTACCCCCCCCCCCACAAAAAAAATCAAATTTATAGTCATAAAATCACCGAAAAGTGATAAAAATAGGGGGCCGTCCCTAAAAAATATTCATATATATTCAGATTCAGGTGATCATTTTACATAAGAATTGGCAAAAATGAAGTTCGATACAATTTTCATGCAAAGCAGTCTAATTGAACCCATTGAGATCCAATGTACGCGGATTGTCGATTCCGTATAACAACAAAAAAAAAAAAAAAGATGTTGATTTTCAAATAAATAAACTTTGGCATATTTACATCGCCAGTTGGTTTCATTGAATTTGCAATATTTGAAGATTAATCTTTGTTATAATTTTATATGTATCTAGAAGCCCAACAGGTTGATAAAACATAAGATTCGGTACATTTGTATGTAAATATTTCAGATTTTGAAACTTTTTTTATAAAAATTAATTTTATCCGCATGAAAAAGATTTTAGTAGAGTATTTAAAGGTTTTTAATGCTGATATTTTTATGTGCTTATATATATTTAAAGTAATCGTTCTTATGTAAATAATATGATTCCTTTTTCTAAATTTATTATAAATATTAAATTACACTGTCGATGCGTACTATTTCCCGACAGAGTAGATGTAATAATCTTGAGAAATCGAATCTCTTAAATCTTCTCTCTGCATTTTATTAAAGACAAATAAGTAAATAAGGTTTTGATCTATTTTTACAGAACCAGCTGTAAAAGAATTACAGCAAAATGTGGAACGTACACAATTTTAATAAAAAAAAAACTTTTTTTATATTTTTTTATTCTTATTTAGTTGTTAGTATATCTACAAAACTTAAGTTACATACAAAAATAAATCTAAATTTTCATATATAGTGTATGCACTTTTTTTTAAGAAATACAGTGATATGCGTATCATTGTCATAATTAGGCAAAAAGTACTACATTTAAAGAAATAAATATGCGCTTTCGAATTTAGGTCTATTGTCAAATATCTAGAAATATTGCTAATAAATTACACTGGAACACCAGTAGTGTAAATACCACTTTATGCCTTATATATTTCAGAGAACGCTTTGCCCAGAAATCAAAAAAGTTATTAGTGTAAAATTAAAGAAACAACAAAAGTTTTGGATCACCCTGTATAAAGAAAGGATGTAATGCATTCTAGATGCAACATGCGATATTCAAGTTTCTTCCAATTATCTGTTTCAATGTGTATGAGACTGTAAAATATATTTATGCAGACATATAGGTTACTTTTTAAGAAAATGAAAAAAAAATATCGCTTTTTATATTATAACATGCACGGTAATAAAATCCTAACAATACTATTTTTTTTTTTTTTTAACTTAACATACTACAATAGTCACAACGTGCTGCAATCGAAGAATAAATAAATAAATAAATATATATATATATATATATATATATATATATATATATATATATATATATATATCAATTTCTTATTGAAATATGATTTATTTTTATTTTTATTTATTTATTTATTCTTTATATTTTTCAACTAAGTTTACGAAAGCTTTAAAGGTACTGACTTACATGTACGACAAACTAAAGCAAATATTGTAAATGTTTAAAATATATCGTTGTTAGAATTTCAGTTGCTCTAAAAAGAAGAATAAATTATACGGGTTTTCATCAATCTTTATTTACAATGAACGAACGCTATATCACTATGAATAGAATTATAATAAAGAAATTGAGTAGAAACCCTTATAATTTTGTTTTATTTTTACACTCTTTACAAATAAGTATTTGCATGTTTTCGAATTTAGACGTTTATTTCATAATCTTCAAAATTTTTAGTTGAATTATGTTGCAAGTTTAGCACAATAAAGATGATGTCATCTATATATATATATATATATAAATAATCGTTTGTCCTTAGTGTGTGATTGAGTGACAAATTCATCATCGCCGAGCTTAAACTCCTGTACCTAACACCATGAAATTTTATGACAATGTTCATTCTGTTACGTAGGCATCCAGTAAGAAGCGATTTTACAAAATTCTCTCCCCAGAGGGAGAGGGAGGGCGAAACATAATTTCATAAAATCCTTCATATCCGAAACAAAAAAACAGATATCCGGAAAATTTTTGCATTAAAGTATATCTCATACAAATATCTAAAAACAATTTCTGAAATTTTAGACATTCGATCCAGAAGAGGCGGAAAAGGGGGGAGGGGTATCGAAAAATAAAATAGGAGTACGGTTAGACCGTATAAATTTGGTACAGATAGATTTTACAGACCGCTGCCAGTCGAATGAGGATATATTCGGCAGGGTAAAGTTATTAGGATAGGCGAGAAGGTGGCGGAGGGACAAAAAATAAAAAAATAGACTTAGATCGTTCAAAATAGGTTCATAGAGGTTTTGATACCTACAAATCGATTGCTGATATTTTCGAGTTTCTAAAATTTTATTTTAAGAGCAAGGAAGGGGGTCCGAAGGGGCAAACTAGTAGAAATAGAATTAGATCGTTCAAAAATGGAACGTATTGGTTTTTGGGACCCACAAATCCTTTGCAGATATTTTCAACAGAGAAAAGTTTTTAGGGTAGACGCGAAGCGGGGGGGGGGGGGGGGGGGGCAAAAATAAAGAAATTAGTATTATTATGTTTTAAGGCCCGATAAATCGATTGTGGATATTTTCGAAAGTGTAGAATTATTACGAGGGGAGGAAAGGGGGGCGTGCGCCGAGGCAAAAATAAAGGTGTTCAGATAGAACGTTGGAAATTAGTATTATTAGGTTTAAAACCCCCAAAAAACGATGGCGGATATTTTTAAAAGCGTGAAATAATTTGGAGGGGCGGGAAGGTGGGTGAAGGAACATGTGCTCTGTGCGCACGTGTATGCGCTTCCACGGGTAGTTGGGGCCTGAACCGATTATTACACCAATTGTATACTTTTTTTTTTGTTGTTTGTATGTTTGTGTGTGTATGTTTTGTTTATATTTATCCCTTACGATAATATAGATATTCCTTAAAAGTGCTGACCATAAATGTGCTCGCACAGTGCACGATGGTCTGCGCTACCGAAAGAAGTGGGGACACTGTGCACCATTTTTCCCAATTAATGTTTTACTCTTTTTTTTTCACATGATAAAAATTAATAAAATTTTGAGAATATCTTAATTATAGTTATTCATTTTAAATTAGTGACCAGCGTAGCGGTCGTAGCCTGTAAGTACTTCATACATTCCAGCAAAAAAAAAAAAAAAAATGTCCCGAAGAGAAAAGTGTGACCAGAAAAAAATAAACAAAAATCTTTCTGTTCACCTGTAAAAAGTACTGCATCAGGAATGTTAAAAATTAGCCACATCTTACAATAACTATTATAAATTTCTAGTTTTTAATGAACCCTCATTCTTCATTAACAATGGTTTGACAGAAAGTAAATGAGACAACACATACTTGGTTGGTGTGGAAACGCCAACTAACAAAGGGTTTTAAATATATTGAGTTGCATTGTGCAACTGTGACCAACTAGGAGCAGTCTAGCCTAGCTCAAGAAGGAGGTAAGAATTAAGGGAAAAAAAAGGAAAGAAAAGTATTTATGTAAACACCAGTTTATCATTTAGTTTTCAATTTTATTCATATTTTTCCCATTATTACTTCGCTCTTAACTCATTTTTAAAGCGCAAAATAGATAAAAAATGATATAATGAATTTCTAATAAAATACTAACAATATTAAGTAGTATAAAATTACAGCATTGTACTCTGTCAAAAAGCTCATTGTATCTTTCATGAATTTCAGAATAATTATAATACTGTTTTTACAGAATATGTTCTTTTATAACAAATTAAGATATTAAAATAACCAGTATCGTTATAATTATTTTATTTTTGAAAAATGAATTTATTTATTTATTTTTTCAATTTTTCATTTTTACAAAATACTTGAAACTATTGTGTTTAAGGTCATATTTACATTAAGAATATATTTTACTTTATAATTGCCGTTTCATTCTGTTTCTTTTTATTAATTTTATTAATATTAATATATTTAAAGATCTTTTGATAAGAAATACTTTTTACTGTTTTCTCCAGATATAAACATTTAAATTTATTTATTTATTTATTTATTACATATCAGAACAGTATTATATTTAAGTTCCATAAATACAGTTTGTATTGTTGCGTAATATTTTTCATCTCCACCTGAATAGAAATAAATTCATCAGAATCTGAACTGAGTAATTTTCAATAGAAATTTCTAGTTGTCACTCTTATATGATAAGAAAAATGAATGATGTCCAAAAAATATCCAGATCACTAACTTATAAATTACATTCTGAAATAGATTTTTGCACTAAATGATAAATGTATACAGAATAAATTTAATGAACTTTCGAGACTAAACGATTTTTTAGTTATGTTTGAACATTGTTTAAAATCAGAATTTTTATAGCGTTTATTTAGTTCATGTCATCACGCTTGCGTCTATTTTAAATGTGGTCTAATAGAGCCTAAATATTTTAAAACTCTAACTTTGAATATCTTTTTCAATTATTGGAAACAAAAAGAAACATCTGGTTTATGTCCAATCAAAAGTGTAAACTGTGTAAGAATTTTAATTATTTATTTAATTATTTTTTAGAAGTATGTTACTTATATGAATGTTAAGCAATGTTAGTGCCCGTGGAATAAGAGTAATTCAAAAGTTTCTTTCAGTCTGTACTGTAGTCATCGTCTTTGAGTTTAAATTTTGATTTTTAATGCAGATCATTTAACTGCAATTGAATCAGCTATCATGTTTATTGCAATTCTAATAGTCCTTAAAAATTTATTTACTACATTTATATCTATATATTTTCTCTTAAATATAAAGGTATTTTTGTTACATTTTTATTCATATGTTTTAACTACACTATTAAAACACATTTCTCATAAGTAATCAGAATTTTCCTATTTTTTAGAAGATTAATTTTTTACAATAGCTCCGTGTAGAACCTTCTCGATTTTAAGATTTTTTTTTTTCATTTAACTGTTTATTTCATATTCACTCTTGTAATATGTTTTTGAGAAAGTTACACATTTTTCACACAGAAAAATAAAGAAGAAGAAGTGATAAGCCAAAACACGTTCAATCTTATCGTAATCGTTTTGAGCATAACGTCATAGATATAATTCGGCGTAATATTTGACGAAGCACTGGGATATGATAAAGAGTGCATCATGTTGGAGAACATAATTTATATTTGACACCACGGCACTGACTACCAGAAGAACGAATGTATCAGATTATCGCTTTTTCATGTTTATTTTACGGTAAAAATGAATAACTTTCACAAGAACATATTACAGGAGTAAATATGAAATGAATAGTTAAGTAAGAAGTTAAAAAAAATAAAGTAATAATAATAATAACATTTTTTAAATATGACACGTTCCTAACCGGAGCTATTATAGGAAGCGAAAATCCTGAATTTTTTTAGAAGATTCTCCTTATTTTTAAAAAATGTGTTTTAAGAGTGTGCATTATTCAAAGGATTTATAAAACGGATTAAAAGCATTTATCGTAACGCCTTTTACGAAATTCAGTTATTAGTAATTATACATATTTTTACTTATATTCCCATTTTTGAGAAAGCAACGTCTCCCACATTTTTTTTTTGTTGTTGTTGTTCAGAAAAATCTTTTCAAAAACATAAAAAGGCTCATCTTCTCATTTTTAAGTAGTTCATTTTTAACAGTGTATTCTATGATTAACTTTTCACATCAATTTACTTCACTTAAAAAAAAAAAAAAAAATATATATATATATATATATATATATATATATATATATATATATATATATATATATATATATATATATATATATGTATGTATATATATATGTATATATATATATGTATATATATATGTATATATATATGTATATGTATATATATATATGTATATATATATATATATATATATATATATATATATATATATATAAAGTGTGAGTTACAGTCGGCAGTAAAATTATTCGACCGTTTGCAGTAATTCCTGTGTAAAAAATGTACACTTAATACTGCTTTGTTACATAAATCCTTGTCGAGTCATGTTCTCAGTCAGTCTAAGAACATGATTCGATAAAGATTTATTTAGCATAAAAGTATCAAGTGTACTTTTTTTTTTTTATATAGGAATTATTGCTAGAGCTCGAATAATTTTTCTGCCAATAGTATATAAAATCATATTATTTAAACTTTCAATTTTTAATATAGTTGTTTTAACTTTCCTATTTAATATATGTGTATGTACACATACGAGTCGAAGTAAATCTCAAAGCATGTTAGTAATAACCTATTTGATATTTCACAATATATTCACGGTGGGCAAATTTATAGAGCGACATAGGGAAAATCAATTTATATTTATGAGGAATTTTAATCTTTTTTAAGAAATCTAACACATCTTTAAAATATATCAAAAAGAAAAAAATAATAATGTAAGTATTTATTCATTGTATAACAGCTTTTCAGAAATATTATTATTTATCATTACAGCTATTAGATAACAATGCAAGGTCAATGAATGTTTATAGCTTTATTTATTTCTTTATTTGTTTTATTTTATTTTATTTTATTTTATTTTTTATTTCGATAAACTGATTTTGTATCCCAGATGGTGTATGGTAAGAGAAGCTTGAAATTCGTTTGACTTAATTTGTACTTTGCTACTACATAATTTTTTCACCTTTTCAATATTTAATAAAATCATTTTCTAACGAAAATGCATATATATCGTGTGATTAATAAATACTTTTATAAGTAATTCGAGCTTAAAAACATAAAAGGATAATTCTAGGTTTTTTGAGTCATCGAAATAGCCTTAGAAATACCAGTATTTCACGTATCACTCATAAAAACACATACGTATTTAACACTGCGTTGTCTTTTTAACTAAGCCAATTATTAAATTAATTTTAACATATTTTAACAATTTGTAATATTTCTTAAATTTCGAAACCAAATTTACAGTCCCTTTCAGTTTGTGTATAAACAAACGGCTGTTTTCTTTTTTTACCTGGTAATGCAAATTCGCTGTTTTTGACATTTCATTTAGTCAGTAGCATATAATTATAATGCTCTAAGTTTTACATTGTTCATCTTCTTATTATATATATATATATATATATATATATATATATATATATTAGGGTGCATCGAAAAACGCGTTTTTTCTGCAATTCAATTCTAATAGCGCGGAAAACTTGCGCATAGGCGTCATTATAAATGATTTTTTTTTTTTTTTTTTTTTTTTTCAAAATTTGAAGTCGCGCAGAAGGCCTAAAGTTACCAAAAAAACCAAAATACCGGTAAATTTTTAAAAAATGCAAAAATTACAAAAAAATACATGTTTTGTTCTAATAGTGAAAAAAGTGTTTTTAAGAGTTTCCTTAATGCATACGAAATATAATTAGACCCATTCTTGTTTTACTGAATTCGCGCAAAAAGCCTAAATTTGCGGGTTGTATCGTAAAAAAACGATATTTCATGATTTTCGACGATTTTTAAACATGTGCCAAAACCCATAAAAGTTTTATTTTTAATTTGTAATAGTGTAAAAACCATTCAAAATAGTTTTCCCAATCCAGAAATAATACTTTCAGACCTGTTATTTCTTAAATGTATTCGCGCAAAAGGTCTAAATTATAGTATAAGTTAAGTTATAGAGTCCCGTAAAAATGCCGTTTTCCATATCCGATGAGAGTTTATTTAACACATTAAGGTTTGTAATAAGACTCTAACAAGTGATTTACAAAAAATGTATTAGCCAAACATATCATATTGCAGCTCTCAGCTCATTTCAACATTTAATCTGTGCTGAAATGACCCAGGACGCACGGCGAGGACGTGGCTGCAAGGCGAGTCCCACCTCCACCATGCCCAACCAACCAACCAGGATGAATTTTATTTACAATATTTACAGTAACTATTTACTTTGTACAATGCATATATGTTCGTTGTAGGCAAAAGGCTATTTACATAGAAGTCCCTTTGAATCCTGACTTTGAATTAAATGTGGACATCAACTGTCTTGATTTTAAAGTAGCTCTAATATAACCATCTCGATTTTCATGCCCGCACACTTTTTCTGCTGCTTCTGTAACCAGTTTTACACACCTCTCAACTGACTGGGTGTGACATTTGAATTTGAGATAGTTAAACTCTGGTAGCACTTTGTCTTTCAATAAAGAAGCAATGTATCCAGTTTGCATCTTGGACAGTACCCATACAGCACAGAATGTTTCAGTTATGTTGCAAAAAGCTTACAATCTTTCAAAAACGTAACACATTTAAGTATGCTCTCTGATACCTTTCTGAAACATTCGTCCTTTTTGATGTTCTATCTGTTAAGTGATTGAAACGTTTCTGTTACGTATCTGATTTTTTGTTACGATCGCGGACATTTCTACGTTTTTGAAACTGATCGGAAAGCAATTTGAACGTTTTTATACGTTTCTGAAATATATGTAAAGTTTCGATGTTACATGATTGTTACGTTTCTGGAACATTTTGTGTTGTTAGGGTAGTCGCGGCGGTGTTAACTTGCAGATTGACCAATCAATTAGTTCGGTATAGTCGTTTGCACTAAAATTTATTGAAGGTATTTTGAAGTCTCTTACATAACCTTCAGCTGATGGCTCATTTCTGGATTTAAGGATCCTCCTGTAGCCAAGTTATCTAATGTGTGGTCTCTCATCCATTACCATAGCCAACATCATATTTTCAGGGTGGCAGAAGAATGCATTCCTTTGAATTACTGGATCAATGATTTGCTTGATATTGTCTGGTAGATGCCTGGTTGTTTTAACTACCTTCAAAATATGCTTCGGTCCATCTTTCACAGTGTAGTTTTTCTTTATATAAACCAAACAGGTGCATATGACTACAGGAGGATCCTTAAATCCAGAAATGAGCCATCAGCTGAAGGTTATGTAAGAGACTCCAAAATACCTTCAATAAAGTTTAGTGCAAACGACTATACCGAACTAATTGATTGGTCAATCTGCAAGTTAACACCGCCGCCACTACTGCCCAAGATGCCAACTTAATACATTGCTCCTTTATTGAAAGACAAAACGCTACCAGAGTTTAACTACCTAAAATTCCCATGCCACACCCAGTCAGTTGAGATGTGTGTAAAACTGGTTACAGAAGTAGCATAAAAAGTGTGCGGGCATGAAAATCGAGATGGTTATATTAGAACTACTTTAAAATCAAGTTAGCGGATGCCCACATTTAATTCAAAGTCAGAATTCAAAGGGGCTACTATGTAAATAACCCTTTGCCTAAAACGAACATATATGTCTTGTACAAAGTAAATAGTTACTGTAAATATTGCAAATAAAATTCACCCTGGTTGGTTAGTCGGGTAGGGTGGAGGTGGGACTCGCCTTGCAGCCACTGGGTCATTTCAGAACAGATTATATGTTGAAATAAGCTCAGAGCTGCAATATGATATGTTTGGGTAATACATTTTTTGTAAATCACTTGTTTGTCTTATTACAAACCTTAATGTGTTAAATAAACACTCATCAGATATGGAAAACGGCCTTTTTACGGGACTCTATAACTTAACTTATACTATAATTTAGACATTTTGCGCGAATACATTTAAGGAATAACAGGTCTGAAAGTATTATTTCTGGATTGGGAAAACTATTTTGAATGGTTTTTACACTATTACAAATTAAAAATAAAACTTTTATGGGTTTTGGCACATGTTTAAAAATCGCCGAAAATCATGAAATATCGTTATTTTACGATACAGCACGATACTTTAAGCTTTTTGCGCGAATTCAGTAAAACAAGAATGGGTCTAATTATATTTTGTATGCATTATTTTTTGTATGCAACTCTTAAAAACACTTTTTTCACTATTAGAACAAAAAATGTATTTTTTTTTGTAATTTTTGCATTTTTTTAAAATTTACCGGTATTTTGGCTTTTTTGGTAACTTTAGGCCTTCTGCGCGTTTTCAAATTTTGAAAAAAAAAAATTTAATATTTTTTCATTTATAATGACGCCTATGCGCATGTTTTCCGCGCTATTAGAATTGAATTGCAGAAAAAATGCGTTTTTCGATGCACCCTAATCTTTGTCCCTTTGATTAAATAAGGCAACATATACGTTTTTTTTTTTTTTTTTTTTTAAACAAAATAATTAAATAAACGAATAAATAAATTGAAAACACTTGATCTACACATAGGAATTACATGCTGTAAAGATAAATAGCATAGAAAAGTTCAGATAAAGTTACTGAGGATGTTTTGTTAAAAATAACTTACTTATAATCTAAAAAAATTTAATGTAATATTTATTCTGTATATATATATTTTTTTTTTATTATGGTCATAAACTTGAACTTTTTTTTATTTTTCTTTCGTATAGGATTAGAAGTTTTTGAAAAATAATGGCGCAATAAATACAGAAGAAAAAAAGACAAATATATACACTGATTTTCCGAAGATTGCATGTCTTGTAGGAATAGTGTAAAAAAGTTGAAAAAGTTTGACATTTCTGTTTCCCTGTCTACAGTTTTGCTGAAGAAAAAAGAAAAAAAAAGGCAAGCAAAACTAGAAGGGCAGATAAAGCCCATTTTAAAAGAGCTACAAAATCTGTCTCTGAAAAAAATATAAATAAAAGTGAAAAAATTAATATCAAAACCGAATCCGCCGAGCCAAAGACAAGCAGCAAAGCAGCTACAAATATATCTTTATACAGTGAATACAATTATTCATAAAGAACTGAACGCAAAATTGTAAAAAAGACCAGCGTTTACAGATTTACAGAAGATCAGATGGCTAATCGTAAGAGAAACTCGAGAAAGCTTTATGAAAAACATTTAGCCGGGAATATATATGAATATATGGTTACATTAGACGAGAAATACTTCTATCTTGATTATTGTAATGGTACAAGAAAAAATGTTTACTTCCAGCATGGCAAAACCATGCCAAAAAAAAGAGGGAAAGAGAGAAAGAAACCCAAACAATAATTGCATAAATTATCTATTTTTGTCTTACTATATCATTTAAAAAAAAAAAAAAAAAAGAAAAAAAAAATTGAAATGGCGACAAAAATTTAAAAGTCGTCAAAAGGAGCTATAATAAAGCTGTAGTTTGCAAACCAACCATTATTAAATAACCATAAAATATTAAATTGGAAAATATAGATAACCGCCAAAAATTAGTTGTGTCATACGGTAGACGAAGCACTCACAGTATATTGTATTATAATATTAGGCGTGAAATTGCTGTCCTTTTATGGACAACAGGATAAATGAAATAAAATATAGGACATAACTTGAAGATAAGTACTATGTATAGTACTTATGTATACTATGTACAGTCGGTAACAAAAATGTCCGAACACTAGCAAAAATTCCTATGTAAAAAAAGTACACTTCATACGGTTTTGTTAAATATATCCGTTTTTTCTAGTGGAATTTTTGCTAGTGTTCGGACACTTTTGTTACCGACTGTACTATGTATAGTACTTCTGTATAGATAAATACTCTCTATATATTGTTGTTTATACGTAATTGGGATTCAAATACAAAAGTGATACTTCAATTTTAGGTGTATTCCTTACAGAAAATCTACCTATTGCAATGGTTCTTATGACACGACTTCTGAAAAATTTCTTCTTATCTTCACTGATCATGACCCCTAGAACCCAAAACCACCCTCTGTTCAAAAGTTTATATATATATATATATATGTGTGTAGGATCTTGGCTGGGCGTCTAGAGGTGGGGCAATGATGAGATGCGACATAGATAACGAAACATTTGAAGACACACAAAACACAAATTACACATAAATGTTTTTAATTATTTATTTGTTCAGAAAAATGTTGCTAAATGTGCGATTTACTATTACCATGTTTTTATTAACTGCCCTTCTTGTTTTTTTTTTTTTTTTTTTTTTCAAATATATATGTTTAACATAATAATTTTTTTTATGTACTGAAAATGAACATCAGTGCTTTTATTTAACATATAATATAAAGTACACCAATTAAATTACTTGTTTGTTTTTAAATCCCACATTTAATGTTAGAAAATGCTGAATATTGAGCATCGTCTGCAAATAACTTGCATACATAGTCGTAGTGAAAAAAAAATCTAGAGGAAAGGGATTGTTTACGTAAATATGATAAAAAAAATACACACTTTTGTTGTTGTTGTTGTTGTTGTTTAGTTTCTGTTCAAATTTGTATGACATTTAAAGACGTTTTAATGCAAAATTTATTGATCTATACTCAGGAATATTTAAGAGTAAAATTGATGTCGAGTAAATTAAAATGAATTGTGTTTACAATAAAAAAGTAGAGAAGATGCTGTTAAATAATTTATATCATAAATTGCAGAATGTTTTTTTTTTTTTTTTTTTTTTTTTTTTTTGTCCTACAGCCAACGGAATAAAATCTACCCTGTTTTTTTTTGAACTATTTAACTTTTTTTTTGTTAGAAAGTACAAAAATGTATCAATCATAAATGTAAAAAAAAAAAAAAAAAAAAAAAAATACTTTTGGGGTATTTTTTTTTATTTAAGAAGTTCAAAGTGCCTAAAAATGTAAAACATTTAATCAAGCTGTTCTTTAGAATTCATTCCTTTGGAATTCCTCACTTCATAAAAAGAAGGAAAGACTTTTTATTATATCTTGTTTACGGATTGGTGCATTTAAGTGTCTGAAAATCAAACAGTATAGATTCGCTTGTGCAGTAATTCAGCAATACTTCAAAAATCTTGAACAGCTGAGCTTTCATTGAAAGTAACTTTTTCCGATGTTTTTTTTCTTTAGTATTTAAAAACTGAAAGTCTTACAGTAGCATCTAATTATTTTTGTTTACTTAATGCATGAAAGGTTCGTTGTTTAATTATTTTGAAAATAAATTATATATATATAGATAGATAAATGTAGATAGATAGGCAGATATATGTTTATATACTAATAAAAATAATAATAATAATAATAATAATAAGGAAAATGCTAAAACGTTCTTGTAAGATTCCCAGATTATATTTATTTTTATATGAATACTTTCTGTTTATAATTAAGTTTATATATAATATAAAGTTTAGATAAAGTATCTTAGTTTAATTCATTTAACGAATATATTTACATATTTTTTCAAAAGAAATAACTTATTATTAATGAAAATACTATTATATATATATATATATATATATATATATAACAATGACCTTAGCTATCGGTTTGAAAGAATGCAGACATGACTTTTATGCAGTTCAATATTTTTATTTACAAACTAAATTACTTAACGTCATTTCAGTGTAGGAGGGTGCCAATAACAATTTAACATTTTGTAAAAAAATATATATATATATATATATATATATTGTTTTTCTAGACAAAAAAATCAAGAAAAAGTCATGAGTTTTGGGATATATGCATTTTTACATGACGGAACTTGAAAAAAGGGTACGGAAATTTCTTATTAATTAACAATTTGTCAATGTTATTAAAAAAGGCGTAGCAATGTGTTTTTAAGTTATTTAATATGTCTTTCACTTAGAGACAGGGTCGTGTTTTGTCTGTTCGGATTATTTCTGTCTGGAGGCAAAAAGGCAATTTGAAAATAAATACATAAAGAAAATAATAATAATAATAGATTTGCTAACGGTTTAGTTTTAAAGAAAGCGGAAATGGCATTTTCGATTTGAAACAACAGATTGGAAATATTATTAAAGAATATATTAATTAAACTATAATTTAATATATAAAGACATAAAAACAGTTTTTTATATCATACACACACACACACATATATATAAAGTATTAATTTCATATATATATAAGTACAGTTTAGATGTTTTTAAGACTTCATTTCATTTTTCAGTGTAGTATATCTTTACTTAAAGGATATTGCACAAAATTTAGCGTAAATTCTCTGAAAGTTATTGGAAATAGGAAAGAAACAGTTCTATTAAAAAAAAAAAAAAAAAATGAAGGGTCTTTGGAAAAAAAATTTATTATCCGGTCATCCAGATTTCATTAACTTCAATTCTTTCAGCTAATTGCTTCTCTGTAAGAAAAGAACAAATGTAAAAATCAATGAATTCCAGGAGAGCCCATCTGTTTAGTTTGTAAATAATTTCTTTCTTTAAGCATTTGGGTAACATGCTATATATATATATTTAATTCTTATTAGTTTTACGAATATTGAGTAACTTTTTTTTTCTGTATATGTATATATGTATATATATATATACAGGGTGTTTCAGTGAACCGTTACAGCACTTCTAAGAGGGGTAGGGTACATCCTGACGAACCAGCAGTCAGAAATGCTTTCCTGACAGCGAAATTCGAGATATGCCTGGAGTATTCCAGAATGCACGGATGTCCATGCGTCGGAGATGTGAGGCGTGCATTGTAGCCTGTGGAAGAAAATTCGAACACTTACTTTAATCCGTGTACCTTTTGCTTCTTTTCATGTATTATTAAAACGATTTCTCACTTACGGTCTCTTTTCTTTATGGTGCTTCTGTGTACTACAACGCTTCAGAAAAGCATTGTCGCCAACACACTGCTATATGATTTCGATTTGTCAGGATGTACCCCAGAAGTCTGCACGGGCCGAAATTTTCAGGCCCTAGCCCGGCGCGGCCCGACATGAAACCGAAAAATTCGGCCCAGTCCCGGCCCGGACAAAAAAAGATAAAATTAGACCCGACCCGGCCTGGCCCGATTAAAAAAATTGTAAAATTACAAAAAAAAAAAAAAAAAAAAAAAAAAAAAAAAAAAAAAATTGCTTTTCTACGTAAAATATTTTTAGTATGTGTTTTGTAGCGGTTTTATATAGCTAAGCAATAGAATGTTCTTTAACAAAACTGCTGAATGTTTACAAGGTACTTATATATAAACAGTATTTCATTATTACAGACGTACAGAAGGCACAAAGACAGACAGAATGTCAAATCAAAAATATTAACGTTCTGAAACAATATAGGAAGATATTTAAAATGGTTAATATTACTGAAAATACACTTTCAACCACTTCCTGTTATATACCGTAATGTATCCAAATCTTTCATGTGATCCAGTAAAAAAAACTTTAATGCTAACCCAATCATATTAAAAAAAAAAAGATGCTTTTGCACATGCTATAAATGATGCTACTTTCATCCAATGCCCTGGAGAAAAGAAAAAGAAGCCTTAGAGAAAAAGTTACAGCGGAAGAATTTGTATAGCCTTCATACCACCTAAACACTGCAGACCGTAGAAAATCTTATATATAGTAACGTAGCTAATTTATTTTGTTTGTTACATGTACGCAAGCTGGTAGTAACATGCACATTATTTTGAAATGGAAACCATCTAATATTACTTATAATAAAATATATTAATTTCGAGACATGTTTAAAATATTTGCGGAAAATCAAATCACGAACAGACAAGCTGATAGACAATTAAATTGAAGTTACAGACATCTTTTAACAAAATAAAATTTTATGTGACATACCAGACTGTAAAATTATGTAAAATAAATGACTGAAAAATTATTTTATAAATTTCCTTTTTCTTTGATTAACGAGGACTCTAGAAAAAGATTCAGGTCGGGCTGGGCTCGGGTTTAAAATTTCTTCCAGGCCCGGCCCGGCCCGGCCCGAGTACACACAAAAATATTGAGCACGAGCCCGGCCCGGTCCAAGCCTACAAAAAAATTTTAAGCCCGAGCCCGGCCCGGCGCGAGAGCCAATTGAAAATTTCGGATCGAATCCGGCCCGAGGGCCGGCAGGGCTCGGGCTCGGGCCGAAAGCCCGAATTTAATTTAAAACGAAAAATATTTTATCATATCATAAAAATGTTTCAAAAAATTACCGCATTTAGCTATTTTTTTTATATTCATAAATAATAAATGCAATGATCATGTTTTTAAACATAACAATGGAAATTATTATTATTATTATTATTTTCAGAAACTACTAGAAAATTGTAAAACAATGTCTATTTTCAAATTATATTTTATTTCCGTGTTTACAAACACACAATTCTACTTAATATATTTATATATATATATATATATATATATATATATATATATATATATATATTTAAAACGAAGTTATAGGACAAGGACTGCAAAATAATTAAAATAATTTACAAGTAACAAACTATTTAAAAAGAACGTAACAAGTTAAAAAAAATAAATTTCAAAAATAAATTAAATTAAATATTTAAAAAAATGATAAATATGCTAAAATAAATAATTGAACGTCTTAAAATGTACACAGTTTTATTAATAGTTCTTAATGAATCCGAAATTATTCGTTTAAATGTCGCAATTTTTTTTATACTCTTAAAAAATTCACTACTAAAAATATTGATTATATCGTAATTTTTTATGATCTATACAGATGTATAATAGATTACAGTTTAAAATTATTAGTTGAAATTTCCTTTCATTATAGCATGCATTTCAAAATGTTTGATTTTTTCCCTACACTAAAAATTAATTATGAATGCTTCTGCTATGGAAAATGTATTACAGATTTTCGTTTATAGCCACTAATAATGGATTAAAATAATAATTATCATAAAATTGCACATATAAACATGATTTTTTACTATTTACGTTAACTTTTGTATATAATTTTACATAAAGCTTAAAATAATTTTATTACGAGCGACATTAGACTTGGTTTTGCATTATCACATGCTTTATTCCTAAGATTCGAGCAATATTCTGATTTATCAATTTTATCATAAATTTTATTATGCACAGTTTAATTATATAACGTCATTCATGCTTTTAAAGAACATGTCAAAAAATACTTCTTGGTTTTTTTTTTTTCTCTCATTTTTCTTTTTCGTTCAAAAATCGTTACAATCAAAAATCGTTACAATCGTTACATTGTGCATTTTAAGTGAATGAATATTAAAAGGCAATATATATCTTATTTTTAAGAAAAACATCTTAATATATCTTATAGCATCTTAGCATCTTAATATAAGTACTTTTTAATGATATGACATTGCTTTTATACTTAAAAAATTGTAACATAAATATCACTTTCAATAATGTTTATTTTTATTAAATTGGAACTACCACAACCTGTCTCCAAGACCTTTTCATACTTTCCCCAAAAACGAAGCCAAATAAAATAAACTCGAATGGAATCCTTATCTAAGTTACCAAACTCTCCATGGACATCAAATGAAGATGTTAGATTGTCAGATCTTACCGATGAGCAATAGGTTAATCTTTTATCCAGAGGTACGTCGTTTGATTTGTAATCCAAGGGACCCAGGATCAAATTCAACAGGTCACTAAATTGGTGACTCGGACGTGTAAATGACACGCAACCAATAAAACAACTCCATCCTGGATGAATAGATGACAACACTATTCAGCCAAAAAAATCCAGCAACGAAGAGTACTGAAAAATTGGTTATACCCATACTCGCTGCAGGGGCAGAGGCGTAGGGGACGCCAATTCTGAGGATAGATTATCAGATGTTACCCATGGACAACGGGTTAATCTTTTGCCCAGAGGTATGTCGTTTCATTTCTAATCCATAGGACCCAGTACAAATCCAAACGGTCGCCAAAACATTGAAATTCAAACTAAATTAAAAAAAAAAAATCTTATTATTTGGCATTGATAATTTTTAAACATTACATAATTATACATTTCCATGCTACATTTCATATTTCTAATTATGGCAAGAGAAAAATCCATCACCTAAAATCCTTGTAATAAAACGAATAGATTTTACTCTTCGTTAATTTAAGAAGTAGATTTAAAGACGTCGCAGGGTTAATAAGATAAACGAGTCGGGGTGAGGCGAAGCCTTTCAAGGAGGTTGGTGAGCGGAGAGAGCATGAGGCAGGGCCCCTTAGCATTTTAAATAAAATTATCAAATAAACCTTTTTTTTATATTTTGTCTACTTTATGAATTAACTGATTTTCTTTATTCCAAGTCTAAATATAAGAAGTAATTTTAAACACTATGGACAAATTTTCAATTACAATAGCTTATTCAGAGAAAAATTACAAACTCAAAAGACTCCTTTATTCGAAAATGTGTTCTGTGAAAAACGAACATTATAATAAAAGCAAAAATGTATTTGTTCCACTCTCCCAAATTTTTCATTGCCTCCTATTTGAAGGGGTGAAGATCTATTTATAGAACTGTCACGTGATTTTAGATCTGCCTGTTTTTTTTCATCAGGATAGATACTGATTTAGTTTATGTTTTACTATGTAAAGTGAGAGACTATATCTCGCTTCTTTTTATTTTCTTTTTCATTAAATGTACAAGTTTAACTAGAGCAATTTTATCGACATGATTTCTTGCATCATACTAACAAAATTACTTTTACAGACAGAAAATAATAATTAATATATAAAATAAAAATATTAAGAAGATAGCATCAATGGGACGCCAGATTCTTCAGAACAGAAAAGGGCACATTTCTGCGCACATTTCTACGCACATTTCGCGCACATTTCTGCATTGTTATTGTGCTCTGTACCTAAAAGTTATGAAACTCTAATAATAGCCCTTGAAGCTCTCCCAGAAATGAATTGACACCCAACTATGTTAGCAGCAAATTGATTGATGAATTCAATCGTCGAAAAGAAGCCTCCGAAAACAACACGGACTCTTCTAAAGCTTTTCATATAAACAAAAAACAGCAGTATAATAGTAATTCCAAAAAGGAAAATAAATATTGCACTTACTGCAGAAAAACAAATCATAATAAATTGGAGTGCTGGCATCTGAAGAATAAAAATGCTGATAAACACTAAAAACAAACAATTTAGAAATAAATTCAGAACAACCAATTCCGCACAGTTAGTGACACACAATGATGTGTTGCCACACACACATACACAACAACAAAGCCATTCAAAACAAATGAAGCAAATAACATCACAAACAAAACAAATCAAACGACTCAAAATGCAATGACGAACAACTTTATAATAGACAGTGGTTCGTCATCGCACATAAGTAACAATATAGACCTTTCCGTTAATTTAGATGATTCACAAAAATCGCAAGTGTGTGTAGGAAACGGTAACACCCTCACTTCACTCGGATCAGGAGAAATAAAAATTGAATACCTGGATCCAAATAAACAAAAAGGGAACTAACACTAACGGATGTCTAATATGTTTCAGAATTAAAGGCAAACCTTATATCTGTACACAAAACCACCCAAAATGGCTGTAAAGTCACATTCACTAAACAAAAGTGTTACATATCTATGAAAAATGAAACCATTTTAGAGGGTACAAAAATAACAACTTATATGAGTTAAACTTGCCCATTCCAATAAACAAACATAACACATACCTGACGGGAGAATGCCAAAATCCTAACTGTATTACTCTATGGCACAAACGCATGGGACATAAAAATTTCAACTCTATTAAAGAACAAAACAAAAATCAGTTAGTTCTTGGAATTAAAATCAATAACTGCAAACACGAGACAACACGCGAAACTTGCATCAAAACAAAACTGACTGACCCCGTATCCAAAAACTGCAGAAATCAGGGGAAAGCTAATACTAGAATTAGTACATAGCGATGTGTATTCAAGTACCAACAATAGGTGGTAAATTATGTATCTAACTTTTGTTGACGATTATTATAGGTATACAATGATTTATTTTCTAAGTAAAAAGAGCGAAGTAATCGAGAAATTAAAGAATACATCAACTTTACCACAAACAAATTTGAAGTGAAACCAGAAATAATAAGGTCATATAATGGCGGTGGATATATAAACAAAAATGTAGAAGAGTATCTTAAAGAAAATGGTATTCACCATCAGCCCACTGTACCACATTGCCCAGCCCAAAATGGGGTTGCGGAAAGAAATAATCGTACACTAATCGAAATAGCAAACTTAGACAAAAAGTTGTGCGGGGAAGCTGTAAACACCGTCAATTACCTCCAAAACAGTCTACCTACAAAAGCCACTACAAAAACTCCTTATGAATTATGGCATGGAAGCAAACAAAATTTAAGTCGCTTCAAAACTTTTGGCTGTAAAGCTTATGCATACATTCATAAAAGTAAACGAGGTAAATTAGATGACAAAGCCCAAGAACGCATTTTTGTCGGCTACGACAAGAGCGCTAAAGCGTATAGGATCTACCTGAAAAATGACTACGTAATACTTGCAAGAACATTTAAATTCATTAAAGATACTATAAACAATTCAGGAGAAAAGAATGAAATAAAATTACTCTCAGAAAACAACACAAATGAACATCCCGACACAGAATCACATACAAGGCGCGAAATTGTCAGAATTGACATATGTTCACCAGATCAACATATCACTAGTGAACACGATAACACAAATGACACCCTAAGAAGGTCAAATAGACACAATAAAGGTGTACCACCTGAAAGGCTAATTTACTTAACAGAAAAATTTGAGGCCAATGAACCCAAAGATTATAACGGTTTTCTTAATATAACAAACCCACAAGAAAAACAAAACTGGCTAAACGCGATGCAGGAAGAAATGAATTCCTTAAAACAAAATAAAACTTTCACATTGATTGAACCTCCATCTGGAAGAAAAGTTACTGGGTCCAAATGGACTTATAAGGTCAAATATGACTCCTCAGGCAAAATAGCCAAATATAAAGCAAGATTGGTAGCAAAAGGCTTCAGTCAAAAATATGGTGAGGACTTTCACGAAACATTTGCCCCGGTGGTATCACATAGCACAATTAGAGCCTTTTTGGCCAGTGGCCGCTCAGAGAAACACACAGGTTCACCATATTCATATTAAAACTGCCTTCCTGCATAGAGATTTTTAGATGAAATAGTATACACGGAACAGCCTAAAGGCTATATTTCACCTGGAAACAAAAATAAAGTATGGAAATTAGAGAAAGCCCTTTATGGCCTTGCTTAAGCCACCAGATCATGGCATTAGAAAATTGGTGAAACTCTTAAAGAATTCGGTTTTGCCAAAAGCACAGCAGATTCCTGCCTGTTTACGTTTAGGAAAGATGAAACAAATCCCATACATATCATTATTTACTTGGACGATCTATTAATATCTGGATCGGACCAACAAATAGAAGAAACTATCGAGAAACTTAGTGCAAAATACGAGCTCAAAAATATCGGAGAAATAAGCTACTACCTCGGCATTAACATACAAAAATCAAAACAAGGAGAATACATCATAAACCAAAGAACAAAAATAAAAGAACTTGTAGAAAAATTCAGTCTTCAAAATGCTTAGCCCACAAATATACCAATGAATCCCGGTTATCTACACAACGCATCCGATGATAATTTACTAAGTAATAATACAAAATACAGACAAAACATCGGATCCCTATTATATATAGCTACTATCTCTTGACCTGACATTGCAGCAGCAGTAAATATTCTTAGTAGACGCAATAAGAAGCGCAGGGAGCAAGATTGGGATGCTGTAAAAAAGACTATATGTCATCTGAAAACGACTGAAAAATTAAATTTGGTTATAAGTGGAAAGGAAAAACCTATTCTAACTTGTTACGCCGATGTCGACTGGGCCGGTGATAAATCCGATCGCACATCGATGACAGGAAAACTATTCTTCATAGGAAAAACGCCAATCCATTGGATTTCTGTAGCTCTGTCTTCAGCAGAAGCAGAGTTCATGGCAGCCGTAAATGCTGGACAAGAAATCTTATGGCTGACCAGGGTACTAGAGGACCTTGACTTACCACAGGTATTGCCCATAAGATTATTCGATGACAATCAGTCAACAACCAAAATGATTGAATCACCCAAACACACAACACGCTCCAAACATATAGACATTAGATTCCACTTCGTGAAAAACCTGTGCGAAGAAGGAACAATTACCCTACAATATATGCAGAGTAAATTAATGACTGCTGACGTGCTTACCAAACTTACTCCTAAGCCAACCTTGAAACACCGTGATAGCTTGGAACTAAGAACGTGTTCCTCGTTTGAGGAGGGGTGACAAAAAATTACAAACTCAAAAGACTCCTTTATTCCAAAATGTGTTCTGTAAAAAAACGAACATTATAATAAAAACAAAAGTGTATCTGTTCCAACCTTCCCAATTTTTCATTGCCTCCTAGTTGAAGGGGTGAAGATCTTTTTTTTTTTTTTTTTTTAATCAGTGTAGATACTGATTTAGTTTATGTTTTACTATGTAAAGTGAGAGACTATATCTCGCTTCTTTTAATTTTCTTTCTCATTAAATGTACAAGTTTAACTACAACAATTTTGTCGACATGATTTTTTGCATCATACTAACAGAATTACTTTTATAGACAGAAAATAATAATTAATATATAAAATAAAAATATTAAGAAGATAGCATCAATGGGACGCCAGACTCTTCAGAACAGAAAAGGTAAGCTCATAATTTTTAATACGTTTGTTTTGAAAATAAATAATTGCTTTTAAAATTTTGTTTAATGAGCTCACCATGCACTACCGAATTAGGAAAATATTTCCATTACTTATAACAGCTTATATTTTGTTTCTACAAAAAAAAAAAAAAATGGTATGTTAGTAATGAGTTACACAAATTTTAATGGTATTTCGATTTATTCACTTTTTTTTTTTTTTAATAACTGAATTTGAAGGTTAAGATTCTTCATGTGTTTTAAAAAGTGAAATTATAGAATAATATTGACAATAACTAGCCACTATGATAAAATAAAACAGACTAATGGAACCTGAGGGACTTACGATAAAATTATTTTTTCTTCAGAGAATACTAACATTTTTATAGACAAAATATTTCATATGTATCAGATTATTTTTCGTTGTAAGGATAAATTTCTAAGGGATTTTCTTTTCTACTTTTCTAATGCATTCCTTAGAATATTTTTTTATTTTATTTATTTTTTTTTTATTAAAATTTTTTAAAGTACAATTATTTATTATTGAAAGTAATATATATATATATATTTATTTATTTATTTATAATGTCTAACTCTGTCCATACCGCTCACTGTGTGTGTGTGTGTGGGGGTAACTTTTAGGGTGGGTTGTTTCCTCCTCTTTTTTTTTTTTATTATTATTAAAAAAAAAAAAAAAAAAAAAACGAATATTTAATATATTGAGAAAGATCGGATCGAAAGATTATACGTACCGGGTGCGCCAAAAGTTCGTGAAAACTTTAAAAATTTATTGAAAAAGAACAAATGATGAAAAAAAAGTGCGATTTGCACGGATGACATCAGAAAGAGGGCGGATTAAAAAAAGAAAAAGTTCAAAAAATGAACGATAGGCGACGCTGCGGTGCATACACGAAACTGATTTATAGAAGTTAGGTTGTCAATAAAACACCTGAACACATATGGACTCTTCTGTGTTTCATCTAGATATGCTGAACTCAGCTGTCACAAGTGTGAACAATTTCTCGCCTTACTTCCTCCATATAATGTGATGGATGTCATGTTGAACAACTTCAGCTTAAATAAATCTTTGAAAATGCATAATTGGATTGGTATTGTGTTTCTGCTCATTATATTTTAATGTATGACTCATCTATATTAATTAGCTTAACGTATCCAACCTCAGCGCCACATAACAGTCATATTTTGGATATTTTTTTTTTCTTAAAAAAAAAAAAAAAAAAAAAAAAAATCTGCTCTCTTTCTCATGTCATTTGTGCAAATCGCACTTTTGTATCATCAGTTGTTCTTTTTTAATGGATTTTTAAAGCTTTCACGAAGTTTTGGTGCACCCGGTTATATATTACTTTTCGATCCGATCTGTATTTCGTAAGATAGTAAACTTTCTCGCTTCTTAGATATATCAGGTATGCCTATAATCTAGCACATGTCATATTCCGTAATTTTATTACATTACACAGGTTTCTGATTTATGTTTTACATTAAACATATTTTAATATTTAATATTTATCAAAAAACGTAATTAAAAGTAGATTATTAATCTTCCGCATCTCAGAAACTGTTGGATTTTTCGGAATGAATGGAAATGTACCAAGCTAACATACGATCAATTCCTTTCAAGTTACATGATTATTGGAATGTGTGCTCTTGTCATGTCTGTCAAACACATGGGATATACATTAAACAGTAGAAATCACTAGGAATTTTTTTCGGAACAGTTGATATTTACTGGTTTTATTTTTATTATTAAAATAAAGGAAAAAAGAAAAAAAAAACAGCTTTTACAAATCTCCTTTGCGGTTGAATAAAAATGTTATTTATAAAAGGGAAAATATGGAGCATATCATGCGAAAATAAAATTTCCGATTTTCTGATATGTAATATTTGATACGTTCCAGAAAATCAACACGTCAAAATCCTCATGTGGGACTTGTGATATAAGTTTTTGAAGCGTGTTTTTGCCAGTAAATATAAGAGAATATATTATTTTTCAGAATATCATATGATATATATTTGCGGAAATTCCGTTATTTAAAATATACTTTATATATTACTTATATTTATTAAATATAAGTTGTTCGTTGTAAATTATATTTAAATACAAAATATGATTTATATTAAAGTATCGTACACTTTATAAAATAGAAAACGCAAGTTAAAGAATCAGTTTTAGAATTTCAGTTTAATATAAATTTATTAAAGTTACAAATTAAGAATTTTTGCACTTCCTGATATTACACTTTTATGATACGTAGTAACATAGTTACATTGAAACATCTTTGTATAACATGCACGTATAAGAAACAATAATATATAATTATATAAAATATAATTGTTATGTATATGTAAATATATCAAACCTTAAACATGTACATTAATATATATATATATATATATACAAAGTGATTCAACGATAATAGGATAAACTTTGAGGGAAGGCAGAACACATCATTAGGACTCAGAACTGCATAGGAACCCACATCCCCGAACATCATTTTAAACCCTTTACGTACCATGATTTTGTGTTTTTTACCAGTAATCTCCGTCTACTATCGTTCCTCTTGAATGGTGTATTATTTAACAGAGAGATTCTATTTATAATTGTTTATCATATAAAAGGCTATACATAATTAAAAAAAAAATTCCGAAAAATACACTTTGTTTAAATAAATATTAATATTGCGAACATTTTTTAGGTATACTGTAACACACAGAATTTAAAAATTACAACATAGGTGGAGTTTCAAATACGAATATTTCTACGGTCATGGAACAAACATTAAGGGGGTGAACAGTTTACTAAAACATACATCTTTTGTGTAGGCATAACAAAATAAATAAAGAAATAAATAAAACGAATTAAAAAAACGTTCTGCAAAAAACAAATAAAAGTGTATAAAAACAAATTATGAAAACAAAGTGCTTCTTTGCATCAATATTTACAATAAGTCTTCAAAATTGCAACAACCAGCCGTAATACATGCTTGATAGCTTCGAAACGTGGATTGGCGAACAGCTACAAAAATGCCAAGTGTTTCGCACACTTGTGCAGCCGCAATGCACATTCCAGCCACGAGGTCCTCTGGTGAATAAACAGGAGCCTTGTAAATAATGGCTTTCAGGCGCTCCCATAAGAAGAAATCGATGTTCGATAAATCTGGCAATCGGGGTGGCTATCGCACTGGCACTCCTCGTTCAATCCATATCCCTGCAAAACTGGCATCCAGATAATTGCGCATTTCCATATCGAAATATATTGGCGCACCATCATGCTGAGACTATATTTGGTTGCGCACGGCAACTGGGACATCTAGCAGCAATTTTGGCAAAACCTCTTTTAGAATATTAGAATAAAGTGAGCCACTAAGAGGCGTTGGTAAAAGATACGGGCATGTGAGATAATCGTTTACAATACATGCCCAAACGTTAACAGAGAAATGTTTCTGGAATGAATGTGGGCGTACAGCATATGGATTTTCAGTTGCTGACGGACGAGTATTGTGCGCTTTCAAAACGCCTTCCTGAGTAAAATTTACCTTAACTGAGAAAAGAACAATAGTTTGAAAATCCTCCTGCATGAACACTGTTTCAATAACCATTGGCAGAATTCTACGTGCAGAGGGTAATCACTTACGTGCAATCCTTGAACTTTCTGAATATGGAATGGGTGTAGATGTTCTTCATGTAAGACTCTCCAAACAGTGAGTTAACTGACTCGCATGTACACGACGTGTGATATCAGTTTTACTTGTGTCAAGTGTTTAATCCACAATGTTTAAAATGGTTCCTTCAAAGTCTGGATGTCGAGCAGTCCTTGCGTCAAGATTAGCGAGAAATGAACCATTTTCACAAAGGCTCCGATGCAACCGTTCAAACATTTTGTGATTCGGCATGCGCCTGTTTAAATATCGTTCCTGATACAGTTGTAGCGCTGCTCTACTGTTGTCATTAGCAGCACCGTAGATTAGATGCATGTCTGCTTTTTAATTATTCGTAAAATCTCCCATCACCGTCGGAAAACACAGTTTAAAATTATACTTTACAATCGATGCAGATAAAGCTCTCTACATTATGCATTACGAGACAATCACCCCAATTTCGCTTAGTTGTATTACTGGTGGTGATTGAAGTTTTAAGTATTTATTGACAATATTACTGTATGGAAACACTTTGCGATGTATATGATACTCCGCCTATTGCGTAAGTTTTACATTTCGTGAGTACATCTAAAAATATTCACAATATAAGCATAAGCATTTATTTGATCAGAATTAATTATTCGGAAATAAAATTTTTATCATGCATTTTGTACGATTAACAGTAAAAGACAGAATTTTCCTGTTGAATAGTGCACCATTCACATACAATGACAGTAGGTGGAACATTCTGTTAAAAACCCCAGAAAACACATGGTCCGTAAAGGGTTAAAATGTCATTTAGGGACAAGGACTCCTATGCAATTTTGAGTCCTAACGATGTGTCCTACCTCCCGTCAAAGTTTTGCAAAACATCGTTGAATCACCCTGTATATATAGAGAGATAGATATAGATATTTATATTTTTGACTTGGGTTTCTCGAAAATAGGTTTTCATTTTGATGAAAGTTTGTGGTTAAGGATTTTTTGGTGCGAAATTTGGTCTTGTTCTCATCTTCAGGAAAATTTCCATTCGCTGATAAACTCCATCTGTTATTTACAACATATGACAGAAATGAGGAATAGTCGGAAATATATGTAACGATTTTAATGAAAGTTTGAGGCTAAGAAGTTTTTGGTGTAAAAAAATCTGTTCTGGTCTTACCATCGTCTTCCAGCATTTTCGCTTTCCCTGTAAATAATTCCTCGTCCGTTTTCAACATACTGCATAAACTATATTTACTCAGAAATATGTATAACAATTTTAATGAAAGTTTTGTGGTCATTGATTTTTGATGTGAAAAATTGATTTGTGTTTCCATCCACATCAAGAAAATTTGCATTAGCTGTTAACTCGTCATCTGTCGATCGCAACATATCGCAAAAATTGGGTATATGCAGAAATATATGCAGCGATTTTGATGAAATTTAGGGTTAAAGGTTTTTTTTTTGGTGGGATAAATGAACTGGTGTTATCCTCATCTTTAGAAAAACCCACATTCGTGGATAACCTTTTTATCAGCCATTTGCAACAGAAGCTAAAAATGGTTTTGCACAGAAGTATATGCAACGACTTATTGAATATTTGGTGTATTTTTTATTACTTTTTTATTTTTTTTTTTTCGTGAAAGTCGGTTGGAGTTAAGTGCATTTTCAGAAAAGTTCACGTTCGCTGATTACTTTTCATTTTGGTCGTTTGCAAAATATTGCCGAAATTGGATTTGTTCATAAATTTATGTAACGATTTTGATCAATGCTTGGAGTTAGCGGTTCCTAGAATAGGTCATAAATGAAGATTATTGTTATTAAAACTTGTCTCTTAATTTGTGTTTATTTGTAGAGATACTTATTTTTGATCAAAATAACGTAGAAAAGTTTGATCACAATAACATGGAAAACGATCTATAAATCTAATAGCAATTTCAAAAACTCGCTAGAAAAGGGATCTAGAATTTATAAGGACGACAATAATCTACTTTTATTAGATACACAATTCAGTTTCAATGTGTCAGTCACAGAATTTTTTTATTTGTTGACAACACTTCAATAATTATTGAACTGATGGAGCTGTGATACATGAGGAACGTTGACTACCTATAATTAAAAAAAAAAAAAAAAAAAAAAAAAAAACAAGCCGTTGATCTTCGTATAAGTAAACTTTGGCATATTGGCTTCGCCAGTTGGTTTTGTTGGGAGAATTTCGCAAAATATTGATTCCACCACTTGCCTAGTTATGTTAAAATATTTTTATTTCAAATATTAGAAGATTAATCATTGTTATATTGTTATGCATGTAGATGCCCAATAGGTTGCTTAAACACAGAATTCGATAGTTTTCTATGTAAATAATTTAGATTTTTTAACTTATTTATGAAAATTATTTTTTTTTCAGCATGTAAATCATTTAAAGAAAGTGTATAAATATTTTTAATGGTGATATATATATATATACATATTTGTGTGTGTGTTTTTATTTATACTTAAAATAGTCGTTCTAAAAATGACTTTACAAAAAAAAAAAAAAAAAAAAAAAAAAAAAAAGATTAAAAACGACATTGCACTGGGTTTAATACCTTACGTATTATAATTTAAAAAGTGCCTCTTTTTTTTTTTTTTTTTTTTTTTTTGCATTAAAAAAAAAAAAAAAAATGCTATATCTTGATGAATATATGTGGTACCTTCATAAAATTTTCTGTATATAATTAGAATAATCCTCATAATCACATGCTTCAGCCAAAGCACATTTCAAGCATTACTGTTTATAGGATAATCCCAAACATTTTTATTATTTTTATTATTTTTTTACTGGTCCTCTTTTCCCTTTCAGGACAATGCTTTTGCTGAAATATATGAGGTATAACATGTTTTCTATCTTCCCAAAATTTCAGGTGATTCTAAAGAATTTTTCTAGATATTTGGAAAACGGCTAAATTCGAAATTGTCTAAATTTTTATGTGTAGATAGTGTATACAGAAAGTTACAAAATAAAATAAAGCAAAAAATCTTTCACATATAAGGAATTCGATTTTTGTTAACAAATATGGTAATATGCATTTCATTTTCATGAATAGGGAAAATACACCACATATCTAGAAATAACCATAAGCTTTCGAATTCAGATGTATTGTCAAATATCTAGGAATATTGTTGATTAATTATTCTAAATTATTGGGAGTGTAAATACCACGTTATACCTTATATATTTTAAAGAACATTTTGCCCTGAAAGCATGAAAGGGATTAGTGTAAAATTAAAGAAACGACAAAATGTTTGTAATCACCCTGTATAAGAAAATGTAATACATTCTAGCTGTAGCATAGATATTGAAGCTTCTAACAGTTGTCTGAATCAATGTGTATAAGACTGTCACATACATTCATGGAGATATATAGGTTACTTTAAATAAATGAAGAAAAAAAAACAATGTTATCGCTATCTTTATTATAGCATGCACGGTAATAAACCCATTGCAAAGATATTTTTTTTTTTTTTATTAAACTTAACAAACTACATTAGTCACATCATACTACAATAGCGAAATAAAATATTAATTTCCAAATGAAATATAAGGTTTTTTTAAAGTAATTTTTAACTGCGAATACGAAAATTTTAAAGGTATATACGGCAACCACAAACAAATATTTTGGATATTCAAAAGTTATCGTTGTTAGAATTCCAGTTGCTCTCAAAATAACAGTAAGTGATAAGTGTTTTTATCAATATTTATTTACAATGAACGAACAATGTATCACTATGCTTTGATTTGATTTATAATAAAAACTGGTCAAAAACACTTATAATTTTTTTATTTTATTTTTACATTATCTACCAAGAAGTACTTGGACATTTTGAAATTAATACGTTTTGACTGATATCAAGAAAATTCCTTTACGAATTATGTCGAAAGTTTGGGACTGTAAAGGACATGTTATACCTCCTATATTTTAGCAAAAGTTTGCCTCGAAGAGAAAAAAAGAGACAAGAAAAAAATAAACAAAAGAATTTTCGATCACCTGTAAAATGTACTGCATAAGCATTTGTCTGCATCAAGAATGGTCAAAAATATCCTTCATGTACGCTTTTGTACCTCTGCTATCAGGCATTTACCAAACACAGGCACACACCTTCTTTTATTATATGTAGAAAAGAGGAGACTTTAGGTCACGATGACACTTCATTCTATTCCTGAAGCCAGCATAAATATAATTAATTGTAATTGGAAAACTCAATATGCAAACAGAATGAGCGTTTACTAAATATAAGACTTCTCATGTATAAAATTTGGTTATTCGACGTCTAAAATCTCGCGTCCTTACTTATGAGTTGATTAGCAGTGTAAATATATTTGTACAAACTTCAGAAAGTTTAATTTGGTCGAAGTTTAATGTATATGAACCGCATTCTTTTATTCTGTTACCGTACTTTTTAATGATAAAGCTCCCGTTAGTATTCCCGTTAGTAGTTCCGTAACAAAATTTCATTAAATATGCAAAACTTATAAATGACTTTAAACAGGAATAGTTTCGGCTGAAAAAATAAAATAAATCCTTAAAACCATCAAGTGTCATCTACCCAAACAATGTATTGTATTTTTTACACATATAAACCCCAACATAGGCGATTGAATTCCTACTGTAACTTAGCAGACACGAGAGATATGCTTAAGCATAGACCGAAAGCCATCTTGGATTCCACACTTCCGGTCAAAATCTCGACGTTCAAATAGGCATTTTCAAATTCAACGAATTTAGTTTAATCAGATAAAGGCGTTTTATTAATTTTTATACACATTGCTTCTGACATGCTTATTTTGTAACTTTTTGAGTTTTAGTCTTTATAGGGTAGACCAGGGTTAGTTGTCCAGATTTTTTTTTCTACTTCTATTTATTTTATTGCAACACGACAATTTAAATTTATTTATACGAGAGCAATATCAGTTTACCTTCAAAAAAAAGTCCCCATGCTAAAACATAAAATTATTAACTGGCAATATTAGTTCAAAATCTCAAACTGACACCATGTCTCTTCAACCAGTTAGCTCTGATTGTGGAGGAAGATTGTCCACATCCGTTGCCTTATATTCTAATAGTGTACAAGTTAATGAAATGTTTAGAATTTGTATCAAATCCTGATCTTATTTTATATCGAGCAAAATGAAGTACAATATAACTAACATAAAATCATTACAACAAATCTCAATGAAACCACAACATTCCAAAAATGCAAAAATATGTATAACGTAAAAAAAATAAATAAATAAATAAATAAATAAATGAATAATAATAATAATAATAATAATAATCACTTTTAAATTATAAATATAATCGGTTGCTTTTATTAGTATAATTTTGAATGAAGAGGAACATAAAATGTAACTCATGATTCATATACCCAGCGTTTGCACATAATACATTGAACCCACTTTTCTCCCAGTAAAAAGTTTTAATATCATTAAGCCAGGAAAAACACAGGTTTTCCATTTTCTCCTTATTTTCGGTCGCTACATGTGCCATGTTTCCACGTTGTCGTTTGTCATTCATAAATATTTAATTTAATTTATTTTATGTATTTATTTATTTAATGTATTAATTAATTTTATTTTTATTTTAATGTCTCTTATTTTTTTTCCCTTCTTTTTGTAAAAAATTTTTTTTCTACTGTTTTGATTTTATCTTCTCCTCTTGCAATGTTTGTTTAATTCATGTGTTTACAAAATTCCATTTTCTATATCGCTGCAACTTTTTTTCTGATGTCTGCCCTCAGAAAAGATCTCACATCGTTTGGAGGGGGGGGGGGGAGAAAGAAAGAAAGAAAAAATAAAGAAAGAAACTTTTATATCAAGGTTTTAATTTAAGAATTGTTTGATACCAGTTGACCGTAAAAGACGATTCGTTGAAATCATTGGCACACTTCGAATTCTAACTACAATATATTCTGATGTCAAATCTGCGTTATTTTAGTCTGTGATATAAGATGACATAAAATCTGTATCGGTAAAAATATTAACAGCCGCAAATTTTATGTGGTTAAAGGGAAAAATAACACTGTAACTTCAAGCCCCTCCCCCCCCCCCCCCCAAAGAGCAATTCTGGATTTTCCAATGCGTAAATAAATTTATTTTGAAGACATACTGGCTTTGCAGATCCTGTGAAGTATGTTTTTCTGCCGGACACACATGCAAAATGGATCATCTAGGCATATATCGTCATTTTGACTTTTCATGAATGTAAGAAATTATTCTGAAATTACCTCAAATAATATATATATATATATATATATACATATATCTTACTTTAACTATAAACAGCTCTCTTTCTGAAGATAATTTTTTAAAATCAAAAATATAATTTATAAAGAAATAAAAAGCAATAACTTGCAAAGAATTCATTCACTTTAGCAAAATTTTGAAATTCTTTCTGATCATTTAATGGACTTCCCTTTTTCATGGACACATATGTCATAGAAAGAAAATGGGACAGCACATACTTGGTTGTTATGAAAATACCAACTGACTGGAAGTTTTAAAAATGTCGCTACTGTTCCAACATGCAGTTATGGTCAACTAGAAATGGTATAACCTAGCTCAAAAAATGTAAGAAAGAAAAGAATAATAACGTGATTATGTAAAAAATCTAGTCTGTCATTTAATTTTCAATTTTATTCATATATATGAATATACATTTTTATTATTATTACTTAGATCCTTAATTCATTTTCGAAATGCCAGATACATAAAGTTAAATAATAATAATAATAATAAAAGAAATAAAAATTATATACCACTTTGGATGTGGTATCTGTGAGAACACTTTCAACCGAAAATGATATAATAAAGCTCTATTAAAATACTAACAGTTCAGTTGTATAAAATTATTCATTGAACTCTGCGAAAAAATTCATTATATATTTCATGAATTGTAGAAATGAATATTACTGTTTTCATAGTTTTTTTTTTTTTTTTTTTTTTTTTTTTTTTTTATAACAAATTAAAATGTAACAAAGACACGTAATTTTAATAATATTTTTTATTTTATTTTATTTTTTTGTTTTAAATATTCATTTTCACAAAAAATTTCAAACTATTGTTTTGAAGGATATGTTTACAATAAGATTATATTTTATTTGAAAATGCTCTTCCATTTTCTTTTTTTCTTTAAAATTTTAATAATTACTTTAAAATTTTTATTTTCGCAAAAATTTTCAAACTATTGTTTTGAAGGTTATGTTTATAATAAGATTATATTTTATTTGAAAATGCTCCTCCATTTTTTTTTTTTTTTTTTTTTTTTTTTTATTATCAATGAATTTTAAAGATTATCTATTAACAATTACTTTTTAATGTTTTACAAAGACATAAATCATTTATTATTTTTTTAATAATTTATTTGTTCGCTTTATTTAACTTATTTTTTGTTTTTGTTTTTGCCTATCACCTTAGGATTAGATTTTAGTACCATGAAAGCTGAATATATTGTCGCAGTATCTTTTTCATCTCCACCTGAATAGAAATCAATTCATCAGAATCTGATCTAACTAATTTTCCATAGAAAGATCTGCTTGTCAGTCTTATCAGATAGGAAAGATATATGAATGATATCCGAAAATAATCAGATCACTAGCTTTTAAATTATACTCTGAAATACATTTTTGCACTTAATCGTAATTATATATAGAATAAATCTGAAGATCTTACGAAATTGTACTATTTTTAGTTAGGTTTGATAATTGTTTAAAATCAGAATTTTTAAAACATTTGTTTAGATAATGTGATCACTCTTGTGGCCTATTTTAAATGTGGTCTAATGTGATCTCGATATTTTAAAACTTTAAATCAGAATATTCCTTTTAACTATTGGAAACAGACAGAAACAGTCGGTTTATCCACAATCAAATGTGTAAAATGTATAAAGGATTTTAAATATTTATTTAATTATGTTACTTATATGAATGTTCGCAACTGTGGTGCTCGTGGGAAAAGAGGAACTTAAACGTCTCTTTCAGTCTCTAGTCATCATACTTGTGTTTAAATTTTGAACTTTAATGCAGGTGGTTTAACTTTAATTTAATTATATATCGTTTACTGAAATTCTATCAGTCTTTAAATTTTTATTTATTACATTTATGTTTTTATGTTTCCCCTGAAATATAAAGACATTAATGTTACATTTCAAATCGTAGATTTTAACAACACTGTTAAAACACGCATCTTATATATATATATATGAGGGATGCCCGATTGGTGTGGGCTTTTACAACAGAAACCGATAATTCACTGAATTATTAATCATTTAAAATTTAATAAAGAAAGTTAAAGTATTTTATACATATTTACAAAAACTTTAATATGAATTAAAGTAGTACTGCTGATCGACACAATCACGTTTAAAAAGTCAAAATGTTCGTTCAATAGTTCATTTAACACAGTTCGCGGCACAAACGAATCACTCATAACTTTTGTTTTCGGTCACTTAAAAAAAAGTACGCGGCCTAGTGCAGAACTCCGTCACAGCTAAAACTTGTCGTCTATAGAACGAGGTGCAGTCGTCGATGTGCACTCCTCGCCATCCATCCGTCAACTGGCTATCTCTCTCTGAACGCTTTCAGCTCCTGTCAAAGAAAACGTGTGTTCCGGAAGCGGCGTCCGTCTGACGTCACAGTTACATTTTTCCGGTAACATTCTGCGCTCTCCGTCAATAGCAAAGGGAAACTCGGAAGTTTTGGAGTTAGCTGTTGCAGGAAGTAAGGGCCCGCTACTATATATATATATATATATATATATATATATATATATATATATATATGTTTGATGGGGGGGGAGGGGCGAAGTTTCATGTCTCATAACAGCTCTGAAACCTTCTCATATTTCAGAATTTTTTTTTCTCTTTTAACTAAATTATTTTATATTCATTCATACATTTTTTTTCGAGATAATTACTCATATTTCACAGTAAAATAAACATGAAGAATTGATAAGCTAAGAAATTGGTTTCTCTCGTAGTCGTATTTTACATGATGTCACAGATATAATTCGGCGTAAGATTGCATGAAGCACTCGGATACGATAAAAAGTTCGTCAAGTTGTAAAGCATAATTTATTTATGACATCATGAGCAGTATGACTACAAGAAGAACGAACGTGTTGTCACTTTATCGCTTCTTGATGCTTGTGTTACTGTGAAAAATGGATAACTTTCTCAAGAACATATTACAAAGATGAATATGAAATAAATAGTTAAATGAAAAAAAAAAAAAAAAAAAAAAAAAAAAAAAAAAGAAAGAAAGAAAGAAAGAAAGGAAGGAAGGAAGGAAGAAAAATCTTAAAAATGAGAAGGTTTTATACAGAGCTATTATAAGAAATAAAACGTCTCAAAAATAAGAACATACGGCATATTTTTCAGAAGATTAAACTTCTTTTCCAGAAGTGTGTTTTAACAGTGCGACATTATTCAACTGATTTAAAAAACAAATTAAAAGTATTTAACGTAGCACTTTTCTCGAAGTTAAATCATTAGCAATTATGCTTATTTTTACTAACATTAATATTTTATTGAAAGCAACGGCTCCCGCATTTTTTGAGGAATATCATCATAAAAATGATAACGGAAAATCATCATAAAAATACTAATTTTCCCATTTTTAAGTATATATATATTTTTTTTTTTAATTTACTTTACTTTAAAATATAAAATAAAATACAGAGTGTGAGTTATACATAGAACCATATTATTTAAATTTTAAATATTAGTATAAATGTTATAAAATTTCCTATTTAATACATATGTATGTACAAATCTGAGTCAGAGAAAATCTTAAAACATTCTAGTATAAACATATTTGCTATTTCTAAATATACTTACGGTGGGAAAGTTTATCGAGCAACATAAGGAAAATCGATTTATATTTATGAGGATGTTTAATCTTTGTTAGTATTTCTGACATTTCTTTAAAAATATTTAAAAAAAAAAAAAAAAAAAAAATGCAAGAATTTATTCATGAAAATACATCAATTTAGAAATATCTCTATTTCATTTTACAAAACAATTATTTGATTAACAATATAAAGCCAATGAACCTTCAGAGTTTTGGATTTTTATTATTCCCATAAATTGATTTAGTATCTCAGATGGTGTAAGGCAATTCATTAGCAATTTTTACTGAGTGAATCTGTGTAAGATTTTACAGAATAATGTGTAGTGGTGTTCAGAAAATACTAGCTTTAAAGAGAATACAGGAATTATTTTATTAATAGTTTTATCCACAAATACAACTACGTATTAATTCAAAGAAAATTAGTTTAGAAAAAATGGTACACGTATGCATATATATTCTAATACACTATTTCGCCAGATATATAGAGTTTTTTATAAATGGTGCATACTTTAAATGTTTATTCAGTTTTGTGTTAAAAAAAAAAAAAAAAAAAAAAAAACCTATAGAACTTATACAACTCTCTCTTTCAACAAAATTCGAAAGAGTGTTATGAAAATATAGATTTGTTCAAATGGCAGTTACTTAGATAATGGTTTTAGAAGAGATGAAAATAATGACAGTTTTTATTATTCTACTTTTATCTATATATAGATCTCAAGGGTACTTTGATCGAAGTAATATTGTTAATGGCCTAAAAATAAAATTTTACATATCCGCTAAATGTTACGTGATGTCTTTTTATGTAAAAATGAATGTCGTGTGTTTGTATTTAAATTATTCTGAAAAGAATATCGTTAGTTAATATAAAAGAATGTTCCACTGAGTAATTTTATATTTTATAAATTATTTTATTTTATAATTTTTAATTTGGTAAGTAGAATATCCGTAGTCTTTTAGATTTTTCTTATACTTTATTCAATATATGTTGTGTTATACTACATACTTTGTCGTGAAATTTTATAATCTCATTTTTTTAACCCAAATTAAAAAAGAGTTTTTTCTTTTATTTCTTGACATGAACTATAAAAAAACACACACACACACACACATATCTATCTGTCCATCTATGTATCTATGTATCTATATATATATATACATAAATATGTATAAATATATATACATATATATATATATATATATATATTTCAATCAGAAACAAAATAAAGAAAAAATACTCACTTTGTGTGTAATGTTTAGTTAAATAAATGTAATATTATTAATCAATAGCTTCTTAAGAACTTTATTTAAAAAAAATCATCGTTTAAAAAAAAAAAAAATGAATAATCTTTTATTTATTTATTTATTTTCTATTTTTTTTTATACTTTCCTTTTTATGGATAAGTTATTTTAAGTGTCTCAAATTCAAACAAAATCAGCATAAAGGATTTTTTTGTGCAGTCATTCAGCAATAATTCGAGACTCTTGAACAGCTGAACTTCCTTCAAATATAAGTTTTTCCAGAAAGTTTTATTTCTATATATAAAAACTGAGCGTCGTACAATAGGGATTTTATATTTTTACTTATTTAATGCATTATAGATTCTTAGTTAAAATTTTTGAATAATATGTATAAGGGAATGTCTCCGGTTGTGGGCGCAGTTTTGATTTTGGCTTTTAACTTCTGATAGATTAAATATTATGCAAACATATGAATACTAATAGAAATATAGAACCCGTAGCTAACATTTTATAATGTGATTGTATCGATTACGTCAACCAGAATATAAATATATATATATATATATATATATCAATAATTTTGTAAAATTGTTATTTTTTATACAAAAAAAAAAAAAAAAAAAAAAAAAAAAAATTAGTTGTGTGCTCGTTTAATAATTGTGCTAAAATGGAACATAATAAGAGGAAACATTGGAAATACAGAAAATAACAAAATTCTTTTTTGTAAGGATTCAATGGCTAAAATAACAACAGAATATAGCATTTTTCCAACTTTATTCACCATCTTCATCGTCCTCCAGATCAGAAGTGCATTGCTTGCAAGTAAAATAGTTTCCATGTATATTAACACACTTCAAATACACCAGACGATCATACTCGTTGCATTTAATTGAGTTGGCTCTTGTTGGGCGTGGCATCAGGTGCTTTGAACAGATGATGCAGAAGTCGACATCGTTATCAGATTGTGAATGTTCCTATTTTTTGCGAGCTTGGCGTGGCGCCTATTTTTAGCGCTGTTTGACAGGTTGAATTGCTATCCTTTTTCCAAATTTCTTCCGGAGGAACGCAGATGCTGCGAGGTAGTCCATTTTCTCAGGCAGTCGATTTTATGGATTTCTTATCTACTATGTAATCCTAAATGGTTTAACACACTCATTAAAATCTATTTCTTTTGATTGGTTGGCTTTTTCGGGGTTCACATGGTTAAAAATACCTAAAAATACATAAAATCATTAATAAAATATGTTATGTTCACATAAACTACCATATTTGACAATATGTAAGTCAAACGCACGCTTTAAAGTCGAAAAAAAGTGTGCCCACAACCTGGAATAGAAGCTACTTTTATAATGACAGAAAATGTAATTTTTGGTCCACATTTTGGCTTAATTCGATATTTCATCACAAAATATTATGTATTTACTGTAGGAATATACATTACACTTATTTTATTTATTTTTTATTTTATTTATTTATTTATTTATTTTTTGAATTAATTCACTTCTATTTATTACATTCTGAACTTATTCACAAATTACTTTTGTGTTGCTTTTTTTCAGATTTTTGTTTTCGATGCATACATTTACTAAGCAAATGCGGCGTTAGCACAAAAACTACGTACTGTCACACTACAAGTTTGAGGGCATTAATATTTACTATATTTGCTTTTTATTAAAAGATATGGTGTGGTGCTCATAACCGGAGAATATCCATAACAGGAGACATTCCCCTATATATATATACGTAATAAAATATTACTTTTCAAAAGGAATTCGAAAAATATTTTAAAAAGTCAAACTACCGGGAAAAAACAAGGAAATCAATTAATATTTACAAAGGAATAAAGAACAAGAATAAAATAAGTAACAACTGTCATAAATGGAGAATCATTACAACTACAAATAATAATACATCTTAAAGATTTTTCTTTTTATCTGAAATTTTGAAGTTAAATTTATTAGAAATTGGCAAAATTGATATAAAAAATGTATCATTCTCCAAGAATATAGTTAAATTTGATCCTAGTCTCTGATTTTAGACACAATCACTTAAATTTAATTAAATTCAGTGATGGCTTTGAAATAAAAGACATCGTACTTGAAGACGAAACATTTTAATAACACGTCACTAAAACTTCACAAAACACACATAAAACATTTAAAACACAAATAAAAATATTCTTCTCGGACGAAATAAAAACATGTCATTTCTCTCGTCCACCCAACTCCGTTCTCTCCTTTTTTGGCTGCTGCCACTTATCTCCTGTCTAATACCATTTCATGACGTCACAACAGAACTTTACTCGTCTCTCCTTTTTGAGCTCATACGTCACAGGAGGTCTATGATGCTACCAAACTTAGAAAATTGTTTCATGATATAGAGAGTTTCTGCATAAAATGTTCACATTGATAACGCCGAATAGTTTCTGATATGAGTTTTTCATATAGAAAGAACAGTAACAGATAAGTGTTATATACTAAGAAAATGTTCATGTAGATACCAAAAAAATTCTTTTTAGAAAAAGTTTATAAAATAAATGTTCATATATGTAAATCCTAAAAGTTTTTATCAAGAGTTTATGAAAAAAAAAAAAAAAAAAAATGAATATATCATAAAATCTTTAGGAAGAATTTCTGCATATGCCCAAAGAAAAAAAATTAAATAATAGTATATTTAGCAAATCAACAACAACCGCAATACACTCAAATAATAGATCTAACATTAAATATTTTACAAACAACCCTTATAATATGAACATGAATTATATAGTACATCACGAGGTAAATTCAATTTGAATAATTAGATAAAACTGAAATACTATTAGAAATATTTCAAAGAAGTTTAGATAAAGAATAGGCATTGCCATGATTCTTTCCCTTCCTAAACGTAATTTTTAGATTACAGCTTTGCAAAGCTAATGCCCAACGTGCTAACTTTGCACCGTGTTGCATTGTTTTGATCAGAAAAGTCAGAGGATTGTGATCGTAAATTACCTCGACTTCTGCAACGAAGAGCCAATTATCAAACTTTCGTAGAACAGTCAGCACACTGTAAACCTCTCGTTCGATCGCTGACCATTTGACTTGGCACGGGGACAGTTTTTTACTAAAGAAAGCAATCGGATGTTCTTTGCCAGAATCGTCCGACTGAGATAAACATGCTCCGATAGCTTCGCTTGAAGCATCTGTGTACAATTTGAATGGCTTTGCTATATTAGGCGTATATAGAGATGGCATATGCATTAAATGATGTTTCAAATGTTTAAAAGCTGTTTCTTGTGCATCAGACCAAGGGATTTCATTAGGTACGCATTTCTTTGTTAATTCAGTTAAAGGAAGAATTACTGAAGCAAAATTTGGAATGTATTTCTGGTAATAATTAGCCAAACCAATTACACTACGAAGTTTGTTTTTGGTGATAGGCCTGCAAATTTTTCTTATAGCTTCGGTTTTTTCGAGATCGGGTGTATGTCTTCCTGATCCAATAATATAGCCTAAAATTTTCACTTCATTCTTTCCAAAATCGCATTTCTTTAAATTAACTGTGAGATCAAATTCTTGAAATGTTTTGAGTACTGCTTTCAAGTGTGTTATATGTTCACTCCAATTGGTAGAACATACTTCGACATCATCGATATAGAAACGACAATAATCTTTATGACACTCTAAAACTTTGTCTATAGATTTTTGAAAGGTACTTCCAGCGTTCTTCATACCAAACGCCATGATATTCCATTGGTAATGTCCTGAGTGTGTAGTAAAAGCAGTATAGTGTTTGCTATCTTCTTTCATAGGTATTTGTCAGTAACTTTCGTGAGATCTAGAACAGAAATAAACTGCGAATTACCTATCAAATAAATAAGATCAATGACAATCTTCATGGCGTATGCATCTGGGATGGTATAGCTGTTCAATAGACATACATCAACACACAGTTCCATCCTCTTTTGGCAACGCAAACTATAGGATGAGCCCATTCGCTGTCAGTATGTTCTATTAGCCAAGATAAAGTAATTCTTGAATATGTCTATCCACTTCTTTTTGAATAAGTATCGGTATTCTATATGGATGTAGCCTTTTAGGACAGCAATCGCTAGTAACGCGGGCACTGTGTTCTTCTACTTTAGCAATTCCGGGTTTAGTGCTGAAAACATTATGATATTTGCATATCACATTTTTCAAACCATTTTTCTTCTCAAAATTCAAACCTAAACTATCAATATGATCCGCTATTTCTTTAGGGGTTAAGTGTCCATTTCCGAATTGTGCATAATGAATATCACCAAAATCTTTATCTTCATTAAATATTAGGCCAACATGGTCAATTCGAGCAACGTATGGTCTGAGCTGTTTAAAATGCAGTTCCCTTCTGGACCCATTCTCTAATTTAACTAAGGCTGAATGTGGTCTAGTGATTTCAACAACAGTAGCTGGGCCAATCCAAGTTTTAAGCAATTCATGCGAAGATGAAAGAACTATTATTAGTACTTTATCACCAACATTAAACTGTTTATCTCTTGCTCTCAAATTATACCGCGAAGTATATCTTTCTTGAGAATCCTGAGCATATTCTGATGCAATTTCGTGTGCTTTTCTGAGTTTCTCAAGTAGTTCTGATATATATTTTTCAACTGATGTGGAAGTTTTAGTGGGAATTTTCCTCTCACCAGTCCATACGTCTTTCAATAGTGACAATGGTCCAGGAGACAAACGCCCATAAACTTACTGAAACGAAGAAACACCTGTCGTACTATGAGGAACTTCTCTGTAAGCAAAGAGTAGATATGGAAGATGCAAATCCCAATTAGATCCATGTTCTTGTATATTTTATTTAACATATCCTTCTATGTTCGATCCCAGCGTTCCACTGCACCCATACTTTCTGGATGACCTAGCCTTGCGAACCTCGGAGAAACTCCAAGAAGTTCCAAAAATGCTTCACTTAATTTAGCAGTAAAATTGGTACCTTGGTCTGTACATATTACTGGAACCCTGTCTGAGTAATATTCTCATAAGATTATTGCAAGTTGTTTTAGCACTGATGTTAGTCACAGGAATAGCTTCAGCCCATCTAGTATTTAAGTCAACAGCACAAATCACAATTGCAAGTTTCACAAAAATTTTTAACGTCTTCTTTGAGACTTGGCCAATAAAATGAATATTTTATTCTCTGCTTTGTTTTCTGTTCGCCTAGATGACCAACCAATGGTATTTCGTGCGTCATCCTAAGAACTTCTTTTCTTTTGCATGTGGACAGAACAAATTGACCAATATTTTCTCCACATAAGCATTCTGAATGGACAAGAATTCCATTACTAATTTTAAATTAATTCTTCCCATTTTCGGCAAAAGACCAGTATTTAATAGTAGGAGACTTGGCGTTGGAATATTAAAACAGGAATAAACTACTACGTCAGAAACGCCAAAGAAAAATCATTGAGGTGCATACAGCTGTTTCGATAGCATAATGCGTACCGTCTTCAGTGCAAAAAATATTCTGAATCTGGAGAAGTGCTCGTATATATAGGAGAGGGACCGGATTTAGTTCAACCAATAGGATTACGGAAGAGGTGGGGAGTGTGGCCAATAGGAATTAAGGAATGTGTAGCTGTGTAAACAGTAGAAAAAATAAGGAAATGTGGACTGAATGTAAAATTTCCAACAATCAGACAAATAGGGAACAGCGAAATCACAAGTTACAAGGTTTTTAAAATTTTTATAAATATGAAAAGCTTCAAAGAAATCGAGTTCATGAATGGCTTTAGGTCTGCAAATTATTTTAGCTGAATTAAATTTAAAATTATGATTTTCCTCCCAGCAATGTTTAGAAATAGCCGATTTATTGGTTTCTTGTTTGCGGACGTAATTCATATGTTTTTTTAGACGAAATTTAAGACTGCGTTTGGTTTGACCAATATATGATAAACCACACTGACAGGAAATACTATAAATGCTCCAAGAATTATGGATATCAATAGGATCTTTTAACTGAGAAAAGGTGAGTTTACTGGAAGGCGAAAATATTATTTTAAAATCATATTGTTTGAGAATTTTAGCTATGGTTTGACTGGTTTTAGAAAAATAGGGTAAAACAATACTTATATTAGATGCGACTGATTTCCCTAGATGTGACAACTCCCTCGTATTTCGTCTACTAAATCAGTCACATCTAATATCAGTATTGTTTTACCCTATTTTTCTAAAACCAGTCAAACCATATGAATTACGTCCGCAAACAAGAACCCAATAAATCGGCTATTTCTAAACATTGCTGGGAGGAAAATCATAATTTAAAATTTAATTCGGCTAAAATAATTTGCAGACCTAAATCCATTCATGAACTCGATTTCTTTGAAGCTTTTCATATTTATAAAAATTTTAAAAACCTTGTAAATTGTGATTTCGCTGTTCCCTATTTGTCTGATTGTTGGAAATTTTACATTCAGTCCACATTTCCTTAATTTTTCTACTGTTTACACAGCTACACATTCCTTAATTCCTATTGGCCACACTCCCAACCTCTTCCGTAATCCTATTGGTTGAACTAAATCCGGTCCCTCTCCTATATATACGAGCACTTCTCCAGATTCAGAATTCTTTTTGCACTGAAGACGGTACGCTTTAGGCTACCGAAATAGCTGTATGCACCTCAATATTTTTTCTTTGGCGTTTCTGACGTAGTAGTTTATTCCTGTTTTAATAAAGACCAGTATTTCTTTAAATCTTCAACATCTAATTGTAATTTTATAAAATCTTCTTTATTTCCATTGCTTTTATCATTGGTAATTTCAGCGTTAAGTTGAAGGGACGTTGAGATGTTTTTCTTTTCATCATGTACTTCCTGATTTTCTTTTTAAGTGACCTCATTTAATTTTGCAAGTACATGTTTAATACATCCTTTTAATTCTACATTCTCCATTAAAACTTCATAAGCAGTTGAACAAATTAGCATGTCATTCACAAGTTTCTTCGACACTGCACACGAACTAAAAACATGTCATTTCTCTCGTCCACCCAACTCCGTTCTCTCCTTTTTTGGCTGTTGCCACTTATCTCCTGTCCAATACCATTTCATGACGTCATTTAACTTTACGAATATACTTATCCATATTAAATCCTAAGCTTTTCCGTAGGATGTCATTTAATCCTTTAGATATGTTGAAGATGTTATGTGAAGATTGGTTGGGTTTTACGTCGCACTAATGCTGCGAAAATGGGCAATTGGCGACGGTCTGGGACACCCCTAAAAGTGGTCTGGAGACCTGCCATCACAATTTTATCTTCCTTGGAGAGGAAGGCTCTCCCGCTTCGGTGACCCTGAAAGGTATAATTTTCATGGGGACATGGAGAACATAACGGCAACGACAGATTTTAAGCGCCCAAGGTACCTCTAATGTGCACGACGGTCGGCTCAAGTACCGAACCTACAATCTTCCATTTACGAGTCCGGCGCTCTATCGACTGGGCTACCGCGACCCGTAATGTGAAGAAGATGTTCTGTTAAGGTTAGACGAATTTCAAAATAAATTTGATTTTTTCTAATATATGTATAAATACGATTGGTTCTCATCTCTGGAGCCAGTGGAGAAGCGCTTTGTATAGTATCAGCTAGTTATGGGATAAAGAGAAAATTGACTTTGAATTCATAAACTTTCTACATGAATTATTGTAGTTTTTCTTCGCGTTGGGAAATAAATGGTGCAAAAATGAATTTTTCCAAGTTCGAAGATTCTTAATGCTTTTCCAAAAGTTCTACTGTAAATTAATTCTTCTTAGTGAGAAAATAAAATTAACCTACAGTAGTAATTATATAATAAATAAAGATGAAGATAAACATTAATAATAAAAAAAAAAAAATCTACTAAAGTAACAACTCATAAGAATAAATAAATCAATCTTTTAAAATCATACATTATTTTCTTCAGAATTAAAATTTAAAATTTAACGTTATTTGAAATTTGGAGCAACATTAAATAATTACAAATTTCGATTAGTGACATATTGCGCAAGAACAGAAATTGAAAGAAGTATAATATGTCGTTGTAAAAAGAGAAGAAAAAGAGAATAACGAAATCACGCAAATGTGTATTAGTACTAACTTTTCTCACAATAAATTTACAAATACAGCTGTAGCAATTGCGTGACATGTCCATTTTTATATGATTTTCTAATACTTTCCTACAAAGTTGAAAGTGATAACATCGGTTGTCTGTCTTTCCGTCTGTCTTTCCGCCCTCTAACTCCTGTAAATATACATGGAATATACTGAAACTAATATATGTTATTTAAGCTTACTATTGGATGTTTCCTATTGAAAATGGAGTTTATACCTCTGCTCGTTTGTGTAAAGGGACACCCGAATCTATACCCAAGCATTATGATCTATGAGAGGTATTTCTATAAACCATATTTTCATACCTTTACTATACACAAATCTTAATGAAATTAAAATACATTGTTCAAGTTCTTTATCAGATGTCTTCTACGGATAATGGAGTAAATACCACCAGTGGTTTGTGTACAGGGACACCCGAAACTATTATAAAGCATTGCGTTCTATAAAAGATATTTCTACTAACCAAATTTTAATAAATTTGTTTTGCACAAATCTTAATGGAATTAAAATATGTTATTTATATGCACAAAAAAAAATATTTCTATAGAATAAAGTATAATTAGCAATAAGATTTACAGGGTCACACAAAAATATTCAGTTACATTAAGGGATGCCATTGGACATTTGCTGAAATTGCATTTTCGTTTGCATTAACCGTTTTTAAAACTTTCTCCTATTATTTAAGGGTGAATATGAGTTGAATTTGTATATCTGTCTGTCTGATTATCCACTGTCTATTCGTCCATCTGCCTGCCTTCAGCGTCCGTAAATATTTACAGAAATTTTAAAAAGTGATATGTGTTATTAAAGTTCACTATAGAATTTTTCCTATTTAAAATGACAATTATTAGTCCTGTATAACTGGTTTGACTACAGAGAAACTCAAAATATGCCAATACTTTATGTTTTAGGACATACATTTAAATAAATCATATTTAAATAAATTTCTACTGCAAAATTTAAAAAAAAATATATTTAATATTAATATGCTAAAATAATTTTTTGTACAGAATAAATAAATAATAATGTTTGTATACCTCTATGAGTAATAAAGTAATTGTATAAGTAATAAAATAAAGTTTTTATACCTCTATAAGTAATAAAGCAATTGTATAAGTAATAAAATAATGTTTGTATACATCTACGTTGCACTAAATTTGGCTAATAAGCTAAGCAAGTCGAGGTTTGGAGAGTGGAGAGAGCAGTGGGCTAGTTACGTAAGAATAAATTATTTAAAAATTCGTAACAGTATTCATTTTAGTAAAATTGTTCTAATTTTTATACGTTAAAGTACTTTTAAATTTATAGATTAGCGCTGATTATTCCACTGATGTTTTGCTATGATATATATATATATATATATATATATATATAATGCTTGTAAGTGTAACATTGTTCAAACAATACATTAAAATAGCTTTTCCCTGATACATTTTTACGTATTATTATTGATCTTAGAAGGTAATAAAAAAAAAATAGTGATAAATATATATAAACAGCAATATGCAACAACAATATACAACAAACTCACACTAAACCTGCATTAACGAATTAATTTAGCATTGCACATGTTTTAAGTGCTTTATTTTTTTAGAGAGTTATTTACAAATAATTTATAAACTTTTAATTCATGCCGAGTTTTTATTTATTTATTTTATTTTATTTATTTATTTGTTTATGTCGTAATTTAAAGTCACCAGTTGCCCATTTCGCAGCACTAATGCGATGTAAAACCCAACTAACAACCAACCGTAATTTAAAAATATAACCGTATACCATTGAAACTGATATTTAAAAAATTCCTTAAAAGAAAAAAGTATGTAATTTTCCAAGACAATTATTGTGTTACATTTCTGTAAATTTCTAAATAGATTTGGTAATATTTTGTAACTCTATTATCTATTCATAAACAAGAAATTATGTGAACTATTCAGTCCGTTTGTTGTCGCTTTAATAAAAGGTTTAGTAAAATAAATATATAATCCTTTTTTTTTTTTTTTTTTTTGAACATTTTTCACAAGTATATATATATTTCAGTTCGATAATGTTCAGAGTATATTGTACTGTAATATCACATACATTACTCATATGTGTTTTAAAATGTATGGTATTTGCTTACAAGATTTTTATTCATCATAATTTAACACAATAAATTTTGCGCACTTATTTTGTGTGTGAAGGTGTGTTATTCAAATCTTTAAAAATTTGTTTTGGATGTCTTAAACATATTATTTTTTTTAACTCAATACAGTACTTTAAAAACAATTATTATATAATCGTAAAAAATTTTCAGTGTATTTTATCTCTTGGAAGTTTGAAATGTTTTTCTTTGCTTTTCATATTAATAATAAAAATATTGAACTTTTTTTTTTTTTTTTTTTTTGACTCTGTAAATAAGTATTTAGAAAACATTTTTTTTTCAAGATTTTCATTTTTCTTTTGAGCTTTGAAGTATATTTAAAGATTGAAATTTTGAAGATTTAAGCTGTCAATATCTTACCATCTTGGTCAAAATCTTACAAAGGTTTTACGTAGCTTTTAGGATTTATATAGAAAATAGCTTTTAGATAAAAATTATATATATATATCTACAATTTTATATGTAAAGAAAATAAAGTTGTGTTTTCGGCTAGAAACTTTCAATTCCATTTGACAAATATGATTAATTGCTTTTGTAAATATTTCTCAACCAATGAATAAAACTTAGTTAAAGGTTTCCAACTTTTAGTGTCACAAACACTTTTAAAAATGTAAATTTAAGTTCTGAAACGCAAACTTTAACTCACTTTAGTGTGAAATTATTTCGTTTAATTTACAATAACAAAGAAAAACAGAAAATGATTCTTTTTTTTTTTTTCGAAATATTTAATGATTAAAAAAAGAAAAATGCTGGTATACTTTACTTTTTGTTACCCATACGGTATAGAAAGTATTGTTTTTGGGTCAAATTTTCAAAAGTGAGTTTTTGTTATATTTACACGTTTTGAGGTCCCCTGAATTCGAAAATCATGTTTTTAGCGGTCGGTCTGTCTGCCTGTGTGTCTGTCTGTTATCAACATATATCAGGCACATATTTCAGCAGAAAGTCCAATCTTGTTTTTCTAAATGTGTATCACATAGAGATGCTACACTAAAATTTTCGTTGACATGAAGCGAATGGTTCGTGTATAGCGACACTCAAGAGTATTCAAATACTTTTCGTCTATGGTGAAAATTGCATGTAAGTGGAGTTTAACATCTATAGACTCTCTAAACAAAATGAAATGAACATGTATTTTTTATATTCGTAAAAACATGTCTCATGTAGAATATGACAGGAATATCATTCAATGTTAATTTACAGGGCTACACAAAAGAACTAGATTATAGTGCGACAATAGCTGAAAATTGATGGAAGCGCATTTCAGTTTTTGCCGTATATTATTACTATACGGTTATATTTAAGTGCAAAATGTGCTTTGTGTATATTCTTCAAAAGATATACAGGGCTACAGATATTTAAGTTGTAACATTCTTTTTTATTGTTAGTGGAAGTGTTTTACTATAATATTTTATCATGTGCAGGTTAGAAATGTAAATGAATTCCTCATAAACATATGATAAAAAATGCATGTTTTTAAGCTAAATATCCATCGCTTTATTATACCTGTGGGGGTCACCGAAGCGGGAGAGCCATCCCTTCCGTTGAGGATCAAAATTGCGATGGCATGTCTCCGGACCACCTCTAGAGGTGACTCCCAGACCGTCGCCAATTGCCCATCTGCGCAGCACTTGTGCGACGTAAAACCCAACCAACCAACCAACCACCGCTTTATTTTTGTTTATTTACACTTCCTGATTATCGAAGTGCAGTTTTTTAAAGTGTGATCTTGTGTGTGTCTCTTAGAGAATAATTTTATGAGATACAAAATTTTGTTGCTGGAAAAATTTGGTCAAGAGTGGTAAGTTTCAAGGAATGTTGCGTGTGAAAGTTGTCTGAATAATTTTAAGCGAACTTTTAATTTTAATAACAAATTTAAATTCTATGTAAATATAAGTGCAGTAATGAAACGGGGGATTGATAGGGGCGGTAGCTCTCCTCCCCCCCCCTCCCCACACACAACTAATTATCATATAAAACTTTTCCGAAGGATATTTTGAATTTTTTTAAACACAGTTTTACATAACAGTACTCGTTATGTTACCGCTTAATATCCACCCTGTATTTGTATGTATTAAATTTCAGGGTAAGAGAAAGTTATGTGTGTGACACACCAGATTAATTACTTTCTCTTACCCATAAGGTAGAGAAAGTATTGTTTTTCTGTCAAATTTTCGAAGGCGAGTTTTCTTTATATTTACACGATTTGAGATCCCTTTAATCCGAAAATCATGTTTTTAACGATTGGTCTGTCTGTGTGTCTGTCTGTTATCAGCATATCTCGAGGACAAATGGTAACAGAAAGTCCAAACTTCGTTTTCTAAATATGTATGATATAGGGATACTACACTCAGCCTTTCGTTGAGATGAAGCAAATGGTTTCGGTACAGGGGCACCCAAGATAATTCAAATTCATTAAATTCTATGGGAGATATTGCAGGTACGTAGAATTTGACAGCTATAGACAGCACTAAAACAACTGAAATGAATGTATATTTTTTATACGCAGAAAAACATGTCTCATATAGAATATGGTTGGAAAATCATTCACTGTTCATTTACAGGGCTACACAAATGAACTAGATTATAGTGTAACAATAGCTGAAAATTGATGGAAGTTTATTTCAGGTGGTGTCGCATGTTATTATTATAGGATTATATTTAGGTGCACCATTTGGTCTGTACATAATCGTTAAAATATATACATGGCTGAAAATGTTTAAGCGATAACATTATTTTTTATTGTTAGTGGAAGTACTTTACTATAATATTTAACCATGTCCTGGAAAGTTGCTCAGGAACTGAAATGAATTCCTCATAGACATATCGTAAATAATGTAAGTTTTAATGTATTGTTCTAAACGTTCATCGCTTGTTTTTTGTATGTTTACAAGATTTGAGGCTTCCTGATTACCGAAGTCAAATTTTTAACATTTGATCTTTGTGTCTGTTAGAGTAACTTAAAAACGAAAAATTTTAGGAGATCCAAAAGTTGTATTTTGAATTTTATATAAATTTGTTGCTGGAAAGGTTTGACCAAGACTGATAAGTTTCAAGGAATGTTGCGGGTGAAAGTTGTCTGGTTAATTTTAAGTGAACTTTTAATTTTAATAACATATTTAGATTCTATATAAATGTAGGTATGTGCAGTAATGAGACGAGGGGTTGAGGTGGGTGGTTGCTCCATCACACATAACTAGTTTCTTTTGTGAAATTCTAAAAATTATTTGAATGTACGTTAACTTAATAATACAAATCTATATTTTTATATTAAAATAAAATCTGAAACAACTCAATTAAACCAAATATTTTAATGTTAAAAAAATATCTAAAAGCTTAACAATCTGTAATATAAATAAAGTACATGCTATCCGAAACAATGCAATTTATCACTCAGTGTTTTAAAGTAGATTTAAAGATTGAATTTTTAAAGATTGAAGCTGACAGTACCTTACCATCACGACCAAGTGTTTATATAGATTTATGAAGCCTTCGGGATTGTTGCAAAAAACAAAGTCTTTAAACCAGTCATATTTTATAAAAAAAAAAAAAAAAAAGAAAGAAAAATATTTGTTGTGTGCTGAAGAACTTTCATTTTCTTTTAAGAAATAAGATTAATGGCTATTCTATTTTTATTTTTTCAATTTAAACTGGTTATAGTACTATACTTTAAAATGGAAATATAAACGAAGAAGAGGGCTAAAATGATTTTAATACTAAAACTAACAGAAAATGATCTATTTATAAACGTTCTGAGTAGTTTATAAAAGAAGATAATGCAACTGAATATTAGAATAGGACACGTTATATCAACCTTTATATGTACTAGCATTTTGTGTATTGATTATATATATATATAAGCATATTTAATTCGAAATATTATTATTATTATTTCAAATTAACATATAAATATATGACTGTATGAGCAATCGTATTACAACAAACCATATTTGTTTTGCAAATATGATTTAATATTTTATTATGTAATTTGTAATTACATTTTTTTTTTACTTTCTCTTACCCATATATATATGTCAGAGAAATTATTCCATTAGTAGCACGAAAGAAATAATCTGGTGTGTCACTCACACGACTTTCTCTTACCCTGAAATATAAGACTATAAATACAGGTTGGAGATTAAGAGGTAAGATAACGATGTTATGTAAACCTCTGTTAAACAATCCAAATTAAGCTTCGGGAGAGTATTATATGATAATTAGTTATGTGTGAGGGGGGCTACCGCCCCCTCAACCCCCCGTTTCATTAATGCTCCTCCATTTATATACAATTTAATTCGGTTATTAAAAAATAATTCTGTTTTTAAAAAATATTTTATTAAAATTATTATTTAAAAAAATTATTTTTTGTGATAATGCAGACGATTTCCATATTAGAGAAGTAGTATAACACTAAATATCCAAAAAAAATTTATTTTATTCTCAATATTAAAAAATAAATAAATAAATAAATAAAAATACGATTTTTTTTTTCTAAGTTTTTTTTTCGTTAAAAGTGAAAAAAATCGATAACTTTGTTTCAAATTATCGCATATCGATGGTTCAACCATTCGTTTTAAAGATATTTGCGAGCTCCTTTGAAAGATACCCATCATGAAAATTTACTCCCCTCGAGGGGGGACTTCCCCCCAGGGGGGAAAGCGAGGCTCCTACATACACAAATTTTTTTCCCCAGTTGACTATCACAATAACAATATATATATATATTCGTTTCATTTGGTTTAGTTCAGTCTGTAGACGTTAAACTCTACTTACCTGCAATTTCCCCCATAGACGTAATGTATTAGAATTCTCTTGATTGTCCCTGTACACGAGCCATTTGCTTGATCTTAACGAAAAGCTTACTGTCGCATCCTTATATGATACACATTTAGAATACCAAGTTTGAACTTTCTGCCATAATTTGTTTTTGAGATATGCTGATAACAGACAGACACACAGACATACAGACACACATACACACAGACATACACACAGACCATTTGCTAAAAACATGATTTTCGTATTCAGGGGACCTCAAAACGTGTAAATATAACAAAATCTCGCGTTCTAAAATTTGACCCAAAAACAATACTTTCTCTACCTTATGGGTAAGAGAAAGTAAAAAAATCGGTATTCTAGATGTGTAATGTATAAGAATGTTACACTTAACTTTCGGTGAAGTCAAACAAATGGTTCGTGTACAGTGATATCCAAGAAAATTCAAATATATTATGGTTAGGGGAAAATAGGCTGACACACACACAAAAGAAAAAAAAAAACGGAATGAACAAAATTTTTTATATATATACAAAAGCAGGCTTTGTGTATATTGCGGAATGAAAATGATTCAGTTTACTTTTACGATTCGTTCATGACTATACAAAGTTTTGGATACATTGGGAGTCATATTAGATACCTTAAGCTATGTGAACAACCCTAAAAGTTTTCCGGTGATTCTAATACTAAATTCTAACCACACGATCACTCTATTTAGAGCATTTACTTTATCGTTAATTTCTTTGCAATTTTATAATGTCAGTTTATTCTGATCTTTTCCGATTTTTATTTTTCCAATACATTTTTATGAACTTTTGTATTTTCTTATGCGATTTTTCGCTACACTGTATTTCAATGCTGCAAAACAATCTTTACTACATGAAAAAATCCAGATTTTTTGTACGCAAGACTTAAGTGTTTCAATCATTTATTTTTACGTTTTTTACCCTTATTGTCAAATTATATTGGATTTTACTAAAACACTGGATTTTTTTCATTATCACCACATTGTAACGTACTGTTAATGTTGGCAAAAATGTGAGAAAGAGCTTTCCTAATTGATTAGATTTTTTTTCCCTGATTTAAAACCGCCTTCTAACTTTTATGTATGTTTGTAAAATATTTTTACGAGAGTTTCTTAAAAATGATTTAAGTTATTTATTTTAAAGTATATCAATTCGGTATGTTTATTTTATTTTTGAAATATATAAATAGCATTTTTATTTATTTATTTATTTTTGTAGTGTATGTAGGAACCAATGCTTTTTAAAAATGTAAGGCAATACATTGTTGTTAAGTGAGGCTTAGATGAGTTTTGAAATACGTGTCTGATATTTGTCTTACTAATAACAATTGGATTAAGATCGGAATTTTAAGCAGTGTAATCAAGCAAATTTGCTTCATTTTTAAGAAATTACTTTAGCATAATTTTACCCTAGAAACGTTCATGATTCTGAGAGAAATAACCAATATCCCCCCAACATTTGCGTAGTGCAAACAGAAGATTTTTATTATTATTAATTTTTTTTTTTTTTTGATTTTTTTTTTTTTTTTTTTTTTTTTTGTAATGTCGAGGAAAGCGTCAAGCCTAGAAAACAAATACCTAATTTCTTGCTAGGTCCAAAAATATAAACTAATTTGGATCTTCCTTCATCTTCATCACAATTTTAAATAGATCGTTCTCTTTATATCTGATCTTGTCCTCTAGGAACAAGGTACGTTTGCTATGCCTAAAACCATGAGTTAGTTTTGTTTCCGAGTGTTACATTCCGTAGTTTTCTGTATATAGTTTTAAAGAAAAAAGCTAAATATTATTAAAAATAAGATACATTATACTCATTTATTTGTTTATTTATTTTTATTTTTTGTTATATTTGAGAAACAGAGAATTCGAATTGGTTTATCGATGACACATTAGCCCATTAGGTATAAATTTTTAAAACAGAAAAATATAAAAGCTAATAACTTCATTATTTTACAGATAATAACTATGCAGTAATCTATAATAATAAAAGAAGATGTCTGTCTGTCTCTCTGTCAGTCTGTGCATCTATACGTTCAGCCCCTACTGAACGCAGAAGTATAAAATTTGACATACGGGTGCTCAGAAGCCTTCCCGAGTTGATAGTCAAAACATAATTTAAAAATTTTAATTAGTTGCGGAGATATTAATTAAAATGTAGACCTATGTCTTAATCAAAAAGCGATCTCAATGCCTCAGAATTCACCTCGATTGCATAAAAGTAGATATTTTAACGGAGTTAAAAGCAGAAAAAATAGAAAATAAATTAGAAATATTAGTCCGATCATTACGAATTTGGTACCAAATGAAAGGGGAATTTTTTCCGAATCTAAGAGTGCAAGCGGCTTATCGATACATCAATTAGATTTTTTTAAATTAACTAAACTATGAAATTTAGTTGGCAACAGGCAGACGATTTTCTAAGCGGTCTCGATCGGAAACAAAACACATACGAGACAACTGTCTGATGAAAACGGAAATGGTTCTAATCAATTAAGATATCATGTGTTTTATACTGGGGGGGAAAATTGCAATTTTAAATTTTTTTCAAATTTTCATTCACGTTACATTTGAATTAATATTCGGCCTAGACAGCATATTATAAATCTGCTGTTCAATTTTCATGAAAATATATGAATAATTAAAAAAATGACATATTTATTGGAAAAAGATTGTCTTCTTTTATATTTTGCAGTATTTGCAGCCGTCAAAATTTCATAGTATGTAGTTTTAATGCCCGATAATTCGATTGTGAATATTTTTGAAAGAGTACGATTATTAGGGAGGGCATGAGGGAGAGGGAAAAAAGGCAAAAAAAAAGAGTTACAGCGTTTGAAATTGGTTGGCATATTAAAATTTTAAGGCAAGGTATTTGGTTTTCTTTTTTATCTCAGCTTCTAATTAAAATAATTTCATAAGTAATACATCATTTGAAAGCTTTGTTGATCTGGAATTGAACAGTAGATTACAGAAAATTCTACCGCCAAATGGCGCTGAAATATTTTAAAATTTCAATATTTGAAATTCTAATTATGATTATATTATTTTTAATACATCATTCGAAAGATATTTTAAAGTTCTTTTACATTATCGAAAGTATTATTCGAGATTTTACCCGATTTACACGTTTTAAGGTTTCCTGTTTAGGTTTTCTTTTGTATCTCAGCTACTAATTAAAATATTTTCACAAGTAATACATCATTTGAAAGGTTTGTTGATTTAGAATTGAACAGTAGATTACAGAAATTTCTACCGCCAGATGGTGATGTAATATTTTAAAATTTCAATATTTTAAATTCTAATGAGCGAGGAAGGTGTTGTATGTTCTAAAACGGGAAAAGGCGCCGCAGGCGCCACCGAGCGGGACTTTGCTAAAGTCAGAAATTTGAAAGATCATAACATGGTGAGCGAACAGGCTGTTTCAGATATTAAAAGTGGCAGAGGGCGCCGCAGGCTACCGAGCGGGAATTTAATGCGATTAAACTTTTCAATAAAGATATTCTTACTATATGTCAATAAGCTGTTGTAAGATCTGAAACGGGAAAAAGGCGCCGCAGGCGCCACCGAGCGGGAGTTTCATAAAGTCGGATTTTTCAAGGATCGCGAACCAGCTGGTCGCCGAAGGCGGCTAGTTAATATATATATTCTATAGTTTCCGATTTTTCCATTTACTTTATTTTATATTTTCTGTCTAGGGTCGTACAATCCATGCTTTGTTCCATCTTCCATCCATAATGTCCAATAGAAATTTATAATGAAATAATCATGTAATTTCAGAAAAGATTTATATCCGTTTGTAACATGTGACTAAAATGAAAAAAATAAATATTTTGTGCATTCTAGTGATGAGTACTGACATTTAAAGAAAAAGAAAACAAAAGAAAAATTTTTTTAGTTTCTATTATATCCTCTCCCAAGGAATCCTATAAGACTTTTCTATTTTTAAAATAAAAATTTAGTTTATTTAGAGAAACTGGTGTGCAAGGTTGATTTATTTTATGTCAAAAATGTTAAAAATGCTAGATCCAATATTCAACTCAAAGTTAGAAAACCTATTATTACTATACATATATATATATATTTTAATGATAGTTTTATAACTAATGGATTTAGGGAGCCAGATCCAATATTCAACTCAAAATTCAAAAAACTCTTATTAACATACAGATTTGTGTAAATGGCATTTTATTAGGTAGTGGTTTTAAGAGAGATGAATACAATGGCAATTTTATTATGCTACCTTTATCTATAAATATGAGTATGACCTAAAAATAAAATTTTCCATCTTTGCTAAATATTATGTAATATCGTTTATGTAATTTTAAAATTTACTGTTTGCATTTCTGTCTAATATCGTGATATTAAATACAATCACCAAATGCACATTTTCCAGCCATGCGAAATACATTGATAGAATTTATATTGTTAAATTTTTAAAAACATTATATATGTATATATGTATATAGATAGATATAGAGATATAGAGAGAAAGAAAGAGAGAGAGAGATTTAAGAAAAAAAATATTATTTTGGTACTTCATATTCTTTCCTGAAGTATATTCAGATAGTTTTTTATTAAATGTTAATATTTATTGATATAAGTACGTTCATGTAATAAATAAGTACATAATGCACTAATGGCGGCTGAATTATTAAACTGAATTATTCCGTTCGTCTTTCTATAAACAGGAGACTTCCTATACGTATTTATCCAGCGCCAAATCTCCTTTTAAAATTATCATTAACCAAATTATCTGCATTTAAAACTACAAATTAAGCTAATAAAAAATATCTTTGTAATGTATACAGATATTTACATAAACCATTAGAATAAAAATAATAAAAATAAAAATGCATCGTTATATAAAGCTATATTCGTTGGAAATTGTATAAGTTTTATTGTAGCAGCTATTGAAAACTTTAACGAATAATAAATATGTCCAGTTAAAAAATAATTTGTGAAAAAAAAATGAAATTTAATAATCCATAAAATCTAATTATTAGAAAACACTGTTCATTTTCAAATAAATTTATGTGGAAAAGTTGAATTTCTAAACTGCTGCAACTTTTCTTCTTTTGCTAAAAATGCGTATGAAAAGTGCATATAAATACCTCCTTTTTTATTTTATTTTATTTTTATTTTTATTTTTGTTTATTTATTTATTTATTTGTTTTTTAAGAGGAACTGCAATATTGCTAATTCTATCTCTTATAACTTTTTTGTATTCTCACAATATTGGTTTGGGATTATCACATAAGAAGTAGTTCAATAATTTTGGATATTATTTTGTGTAAGTGATTTATTTTTAATCCTGAGTAATTAAAAATTATTTAGTAAAAATGCTCATATTCTGTAAAATGTTTAACATTTTTGCATTCTAATTGGAGTATATTGTGTCTAATGCAGTTCGATAAAGTTTCCTAAAATGGCTTTGCGCAAGGTCTGTTACCCTACGTGTTGTATATAAAGAATTGGAATACATTATTATTATTATTATTATTATTATTATTTAAGAAAAGCTAAAAAAAAAAAAAAATCTCTATTTTCATGAATATGTGTGGTAGCCTTAAATTTATACGGGTAATTAGAAGAATCCTCATACTGACAGGCTACATCCATAACCATATCAAGATTTACATTTTACAGGAGGATCGAAATATTTTGATTTTTGTTTAACTTTTTACTGTTCCTTTTTTCAACTTTAGGACACAACTTTTGGTGAATCATATGATTATTTTTTATGCACCAAAAGTTCTAAGATATTTCCTCATGAATTTTCCTATATATTTGACAAAATATCTAAATTCGAAAGGGTCCAAATAATTATTCGTAGATAAAGTAGATTTCATGTTTTGTATTATAAAATATTTCATTTTATTATATTTTAATAATAAAATAATAAATTTGTAAAAATTTTATAACTGTGGTTTCAACGGATATACGCGATTTTCAGACGTCCCAAACACGATTTGACAATTTTTAGGAAATGTTTGTATGTGCATCTTTCTGTCTGTCTGTGCTATAAATTTTATAGGCATTGTACCTCACGAACCATCTATCAAAATTTAACCAAACTTAGTATTTTGTTGGACCTTGATTTGAAGAGGTGCTGGTTACATTTATTTATCAATCGCTCAAAAGAGGGAGCTAACTTTTTTTTTCCTAAATTTTTTATTTGGGAGTATCGGTCAAAGTTTCAAATAATTATACATAATAAGAATTATTTTCAACGTATTTTCAACGTCTAACGCATGATTGCATAATCATTATGAGTTATTGATAATAGCATTTGTATACTAAGAAAAAATGTCAGTGAATAAAGGAGCATCGCTTCCTCCCTTAAAAAGAAGTAATTTGGGTTTGTAAAAGTTTAATATGTGTATCATTAGAAAGTACTCATGAATACTTTTAAAACGAATGGTTGAATCATTGATCTGTGATAATTTAAAACAAAATTATGAATTTATTTAAATATATATATATATATATATATATATATGCCTCCATTTGTAGGCAAAGAATTGAATTTCATTTGCCATTTATGTTACACTTACATAAAAGCTTTCTGAGATAAAAGCTTTCTGCATTAATCGAAAATAAATTGTAAAAGTTATAATTTAATTAAAGATTTTAACAGCGTGAATTTCTGCAAGATTATGCAGAGAAAATGTCGTGGTAGACAAAACATACTAGTTCTTACAGATGATAATGAAATTATTAAGTTAATAGTTTTATCCACAAACATAACACATATTAATATCTGAGAAAAAGCTTTCTGAGATAAAAGCTTTCTGCATTAATCGAAAATAAATTGTATAAGTTATAATTTAATTAAAGATTTTAACAGCGTGAATTTGTGTAAGATTACGTAGAGAAAATGTCGTGGTAGCCATAACATACTAGTTCTTACAGAGGATACTGAAATTATTAAGCTAATAGTTTTATCCACAAACATAACACATATCAATATCTGAGAAAATTAATTTAGAAATTTTATTACATATATATATATATATATATATATATATATATTCTAATAAAAAAAATTGCCAGATATATAGAGTTTTTATAAATTGTGAATAAACTTTATATCTTTATTCAGTTTTGTGTTAAAAAATAAAAACCTATGGAATTCTCTCTTTCAACAAAATTCGAAAGAGTGATTTTAAAATATAGATTTGTTTAAATGGCAGTTATTTAGATAATGGTTTTGGAAGAGATGGAAATAATGACAGTTTTTATTATGCTACTTTTATCTAAATATAGATCTCAAGGGTACTTTGATCGAAATAATATTGTTAATGGCCTAAATATAAAATTTTACATCTCCGCTAAATGTTACGTGATGACTTTTTATGTAAAAATGAATGTCGTATGTTTATATTTAAATTATTCTGTAATGAATATCATTAGTAACTGTAAAAGAATCTTCTAGTGAGTAATTTTATAAATTATAATTTATCTTATTTTATTATTTTTAGTTTCGTAAATAGAATGCCTGGATTATTTTATATTTTTCTTAAGCTATATTAAATATATGAGGTGGCTAATATTATAATAAATATTTTTTCGTGAAATTTTCAAACCTCAATTTTTTTTTTTACTCAAATTAAAAATAGATTCTTCTTCTGTTTTTTTACTTCCTTAACAATATATATATATATATATATATATATATATATATATATATATATATATATATATATATGTATATATATCAATACAAAAAAACCCTTAACGGGTTAAAAGTTTGTGACGCAGCACTGTACTTTATGACTATAAGAATTAGAAGTACGGGTCTTAAAAATAATGATATCAAATTTTCAGTGACTCTTTGATATTAATTAAATTATACATAGATTTTCTTATTTCAATTTGCTTTTTCCTTTTATTTATATTTACAGTGTAAACGTTATTTTCAACATAAAATAATATATAGCATTTACTCATTGATACCTTTCCATTCACATCTCTTATACTATGAAAGCATGTGTTTTAAAAGAAATTATATGAAATTCCAGTAACGCAGTGGTGTTACATTAAGTGATTTGTTTTTAAATTTCTCTGCAATTATTTTGTTTTGCATATTAAAGTATATGTGCACATTGAAATATTGCTTTTAATTTTCAAATACGCTGTCAAATATATCACTTTCATTAAGCTTATATTATGTACTGAAATATATTTATTTCAATGAATTATTCTATCTTTTGCGTCACGCCATCCAAAACTGAAAAAAAATTTCACAGTTTTTTTTCTTTGCATCACGATATCTATTTGCATGCATTTTCAATTTATTTGGATGAAATGACACAAAGTAAACATTTCCATATATTTTACTTACGGTTTTGGATGGCGTGACGCAAAAGATAGAATAATTCATTGAAATAAATATATTTCAGTACATAATATAAGCTTAATGAAAGTGATATATTTGACAGCGTATTTGAAAATTAAAAGCAATATTTCAATGTGCACATATACTTTAATATGCAAAACAAAATAATTGCAGAGAAACTTAAAAACAAATCACTTAATGTTATACCACTGCGTTACTGGAATTTCATATAATTTCTTTTAAAACACATGCTTTCATAGTATAAGAGATGTGAATGGAAAGGTATCAATGAGTAAATGCTATATATTATTTTATGTTGAAAATAACGTTTACACTGTAAATATAAATAAAAGGAAAAAGCAAATTCAAATAAGAAAATCTATGTATAATTTAATTAATATCAAAGCGTCACTGAAAATTTGATATAATTATTTTTAAGACCCGTACTTCTAATTCTTATAGCCATAAAGTACAGTGCTGCGTCACAAACTTTTAACCCGTTAAGGGTTTTTTTGTATTGATATCATTACTTTTTAGGGGTTAATGATCAAAACGTAAAATTAAACGAGCATGGTAATGAGTTATAACACTGTATTAAAAGTGTTGTTTTATAGGTCATACTCGAACAAAATAACAAACTAAATAAAATTTCAAAATCTTATAAAAAGTGATAAAAAAGATGGACACATGCAACATTACAAAGGCATAATATAGTACATTTTAAAAATGACAAAAATTTCTTATTTATATTCATTTCTTATTATAATTTTTTAGGTATAGATTTGATTTAAAAGAGAAAAATAAATAATAATAGAAAAATCTTTAAAAAGTGAAAATTTTATACTGATAAATATTTAAGTAGTATAGTTTGTTATGAATTTAATTTAAAAAAAAAAATCTTAATCTATTCAAAATTTTATTATAGCTTAACATTTTGTAATTTATATATTATATATACTAGAAACTTAATGAGCAAATTAATTATTTTCAAATTCTGTTTTAAGAATTTTTTCAATCCGTAGTTTAAGTGATTTATCACCTAATTTTGAAAAAATTACAAATATTTGCATATGATTATCATATTATTTGTCATTTTTACGAAAATAAAGGAAAATTTTTTTGTTGTTGCAATCACCTTTTAAAATAGAACCAATTTTGAAAGTTAACAACGTATCAGCATGAAAACAATGTAAATACAAAGAATATTTTTGATAAACAAATGTCATATAAAATACAAGTACCTAAATAAATAACTCATTTAATATATATATTAATATATATATATATATATATATTTTTATTTTTATTTTTTGTGTTTATTTTTGACGCTTTCCGATAGATGGAGCCAAAACGATTATTTGATATTCAGTATTTCAGATGGAAGAGAAGAAATTCGTCTGCGAAACTGCCGCATCACGGTATTTTCGGAGAAAAAAATAGTTCGATTTTTAAACTGAGTTATAAAAAAAAACAAGAGTTTTCCTAGGGAAAAGGGAGATGTCAGGCACATCAGATAAAAGCGATTAATATCATATATAAATTAAACTAAATTCGCTCGAGCCATATTCGAGAAAAAATTCTTACACATATAGTCCGTCCATTTATAACTTAAATGAGCCAATTCATATCTCGAAATATATTGCACGCAGAAATGTAACGATTTCAGGGTAGGATCAGACAGAAGGTGAAAGTCTATTTTGAAAATATCACAACATAACCTCCCATATTTCATGAGATATTAAGTGTCGGCTTTCAGCGGTTTATTTTATCTTAAAATTCCTGTATATATAAGTGTCGTAGTTTTCGTTTGTTTTTCCGTTTCAGCTGAGTGTCGTGGCGTTCGTTTGTTTTTGCGCTTGCGTCACTAGAAAAACTGCCGTTTTTCATAATGTGTGTGTGTGTGTGTGTGTGTGTGTGTGTTTGTATAACTGTTGTCCGATAAATCTGTAGACATTTTAAAAATTCAGAAAAACTGGAGGAATTAGTAGAATTGATCGCGGTTTGCGAAAAAAGTTATTCTCGTAAAGATGGATTTTTTTTTTCTTTAATGAAGAAAAAACAAATAGTTATTTTTTCGCTATAGAGGGTACTGCACGGATGCATAATGAGAAATAGACAAATCACAGTTCTATGAATCGCACGGTTTTGCGATTAACACAGCTTACTTCTTATTTCGCCTCCTACTTGCACATACATGAAGTTTTAATTGTGATGCTGACTTATTTGATAAAGCGTTATTTGTGAAGATGTTTTTCCTCAGGTAAGAACCTGCAATTGAAGCTACAGTTATCAGTTAGGTATGTTAATTGAACATATAATGTTAAATAGGCCTTTATTTTCATTTTTTTCCCTTGAAGAGAGAGTTTAATAATGTTTTCTTTGTGTAAATCCTCTGATTGGTTTAAACGTTCCTTTATCCATATTTAATAATCGTGTATGTTACACACACGACTTTATCTTACACTGAAATTTAATAATATAAATGCAGGTTGGAGATTAAGAAGTAAGATAACAAGTACTGTTATCTAAACCTATGTTAAACAAGTCAAATTAGGCTTCAGAAGAGTTTATGTAATAATTAGTTCTGTGTGAGGGGGGCGATAGCCCCTCTCAGCGCCCCCCCTCCCCGTTTCATTGATGCACCTACAACTATATAGAATTTAATTCTGTTATTAAAATTAAAAGTTTACTTAAAATTATACAGACAACTTTCACACGCAACATTCATTGAAACTTATCAATCTTGATCAAACATTTCCAGCAACAAACTTATATTAACTTCAAAATACAACAGCTGGATCTCCTAAAACTATTCGTTTTTAAGTTATTCTAAGAGTATTATAACTTTAAATATCAAAAAAAAGTTGAATTTGTTCTCAATATTACATTAAAAAAAAAAAAAAAAAAAAAGTTAAAAGTAAAAAAAAAAATCGATAAATTTATTTTAAATTATCGCAGATCGATGGTTCAACCATTCGTTTTAAAGGTATTGGCGATATCTTTTGAAAGATACCCACAATGAAACCCTCCTTCTCTTCAGGGAGGAGGCGAGGCTCCTGCATACACATTTTTTTTTTTTTTTTCAGTTGCCATTTAGAATACCGAGTTTGGAATTTCTGCTACTATTTGCTCTTGAAATATGCTGATAACAGACTCACAGACAGACACACACACAGACCATTCGCTAAAAACATGATTTTCGTATTCAGAAGACCTCAGAACATGTAAATATAACAAAAACTCACGTTCGAAAATTTGACCCTAAAAAAATACTTTCTCGACCCTCTGGGTAAGAGAAAGTAAAAAAAAAAAAAAAAAAAAAGAAAAATGTGGTGAATGTCGAGCTTTGCACATCATCGAATCGCAACGTAGGGCGTAACATAAACAGATTTTTATTTTTTTATTTCTAGTATTGAAGATAGAGAGAGAAAAGAAAGTTGTAATTTAAGAAATTTTATTTATTTATTTATTTATTTTTGTGAGTGTGATTGTATGTGTGAGTTTGTGTAATTTTTGTTCTGATTTGTTTTATTTTAATATCTGGTCTTTCATAGTGAATTACGTTTTTCTATGAGGCAAACAAAAGGCAACAATATAATAAGATAATGATGAAGGAAAAAAATCTATAGACTTAGTATTAATTAAACTGAATTGTGTAGAGGCAAATGTTCTACAAATTTTATATGTCTATATGTTTATTCTGATAATTCAAATAAAAATCTTAAATGATAATAATAATAATAATAATAATAAATGTAAAAACGGTTACTGTTAGTAAATTTTGTATATTAATTTGATTGTAGTGTTTGTATTTGACAGCCGAAAAAGTAAAAATACGCTTGCATTTTGTTTATTTTTTTATTTATTTATTTTTGAAACAATCATATGTTCAAAATTTATTCAATCATAAACTAATTAAAGATTTTTTTTAGTTTAAAAATGTTTACATCATGCAAAATTTATAAGATGATCCTTTAGTAATTTTTTACGAACTTTTATTTAAAAAGTTCTTCTAAAAAAAAAAAAAAAAAAAAAAAAAAAACTTCTTTCTTTCTTTTTTTTTTTTTAAATTCTTTCCTAGTTATTTGGTTGAAGTGTCTCAAAATAAAACAATATAAACAGAATGTATCTCCTTATACAGTCATTCAGCAATACTTGAAAATGCTTGAACAGCTGAACTTTCTTCAAATATTATTTTTTCCACAAAGTTTTATTTCTATATATAAAAAGCGATCATCGTATACAAGAGGGCTTTAATATTTGTCTTTATTTAATGCATTAAAGATTCGTAGTTAAATAATTTCGTGTGTGTGTATATATATATATATATATAACTAAAATGTAACATTTTGAAAGAAATTTGAAAAGGAATAAAAAGATAAAACAGTCTTAAAAAATACGGAAATTAATTGATATTTATAAATTGATAAAGACCAAAAACAATAAAGATAAAAGTAAATTGTTGTATAATAAATTAATAATTGTCATAAATAGAGAATCATTACAATCAAAAATAATAGTTCTGCATCTAAAAGATTTTTCTTTTTGTCCGAAATTTTGAAGTCAAGTTTATTAAAAATTTGCGAAATTGATATGAAAATTATATAATTCTGCAAGAGCACACTTATCCATAGTACATCCTATGGTGTTCCGTTCGATGACCTTTAATCCATAAAATATATTGAGGTTCATATGTGAAGAACATATGATGTTAGGGTTAGACGATATGAAAAAAAAAAAAAAAAATATATATATATATATACATATATTTTAAATAATTATGCGGGAATACGATTAGTTCTCATCTTTGGCGAGATTGTAGAAGTTCTTAACATCGTATCAGCGAGTTATGTGACAAGCAAAAAATTGGCTTCTGATTCATAATCATCCCATACAGCACATAATGTTTCAGTTATGTTGCAAAAAGCTTACAATCTTTCAAAAACGTAACACATTTTAGTATGCTCTCTTATACCTTTCTCAAACATTCGCCCTTTTTTTTTATCTATTAAGTGATTGTAACGTTTCTGTTACGTATCTGATTTTTTGTTACGATCGCGGACATTTCTACGTTTTTTAAACTAATCGGAAAGCAATCTGAACGTTTTTAAATTTTTCGGAAATGTTTATAAAGTTTCAATGTTATATGATTGCTATGTTTCAGGAACATTTTGTGCTCTTAAGGATTGTACATCAATTGTTGTACTTTTTCTTTGCGTTGTGAATTAAAATGTCGCAAAAAAAAAAAAAAAAAAAAAAAAAAAAAAAAAAGTTTCAGGGTTCAATATTTTTTGACGTTTTTCAAAAAATTCTACTGTAAATTAATTCTGAGTGAGAAAATAAAATCAATTTACAGCAGTAGTTAAAATAATGAAAAAATGATGAACATGATCGTTAATTTTAAAAAAAAATCTAGTAGAATAACAACTCATAAGAATTAATAAATCAATCTTGAAAAATCTACCTTTAGATGTAAAATTTAAATTTAATGAAATTTGCAGCTACCTACCACAATTATAAATTTTGATTAGTGGTCTATTGAACAAAAACAGTAATTAAAAGAAATAAAATATGTCGTAGCAAAGAAGAAAAAAGAAAAAAATGCAAATGTATATTAATGCTAAGTTGTTTAATCATAAATTCACAAATACAGCTGTATCAATTGCGCGACAAGTCCATTTTTATATGATTATTTGACGCTTTAGAAAGGTAAGGACTTCATACAAAGATTGGTGTACTCGTACCGTTGCATTCGGGAGAAGAAAAAAAAAAATAATATTCTCTGTATAGATACTTTTTCGAATCCAGTCTGGATGTGCGGGACTCCAGGAGGTATCAGCTATATTTTGTTTTCTGGAACATACCAAGGATCATCAACATAATATATATATATATATATTTTTTTTTTATATACAACACATGAACATCGGTCTCCTTTTCAATAATGATGCTCATAGAATTTAAACAAAATTTATTTTTTTTCAAAGGAACTTAATGAAAAATCTCTTATTTTATGTAGTTGTTTTCTTCTGGGGAGATTTTCCTGAGATGATGACTTCTAAAAGTATCACGTTACTTTTCTTTCCATAAATATGTTTGTATTGTTCTCTGCAACACTTTTGGAAATTTAAATGTTATAAATGCAATTTGATGTAAAAAAAAAAAAAAAAAAAAAATAGTTTTTAATGCCAGAAGACGTATGTCTTTCTTCAAGGGCTTTTCCAGAATAATTAATAAGCTATTCAAAAATTAGGTCTAATACTATTCTTTCATCTATTGATTAATAACGTTATCTATTGCACACTACCAGTTGGTTTGATATAATTTAAAAACACAACCTATAATGCTGTTAATAAATTTTAACTGCTCGATATAATAGAAATTTCTTTAAATTATTTTATATTTCAGGAACCATTTGAATTGAAACATCTGACATATATTAAAATATAATTGTAAAATTTTACTTAGTGAGATTAACGTTTAATAAGTACTTGTCACTATAACACAAGATTTGTATCCTCTAAATGCAGCGTTACTGTAGCTTTATACATTATTCTTAATAATGGACAGATAATTTTTGGAAATATTGAATCCGGCAATCCGTTTGCTTCTTCGGAAAATATTCGGATAATTTTACCGGAAAAGTACTTTTAATAATTAATAAACGTCTTTATAAGCAATTTTCATTAATTGCAAAACAATAATAAATATTTTATGTAGAAATAAGTAACCATTTCAGTAGGAGAAAAAAATACAGTGCTGAAAAAATTATTAAGATCAAACAAAAAAGAAAAAAACAAATGACATTTTTGTCACAGATTTAAGTTTGGCATTATCTTGTCGCTTTTTTTTTTCTTTTTTTTTCTTTTTTTTTTCTTTACAAAGGTCTGCGAAACCATACTTTTTTTTTCACTCCTCTGGGTGTTTTTAGTGTTTTTTAATAATCTGAATTTAGTAATGCTTGTATTTGTTTTCTTAACATGTTAGAATTTTTCCCAAAGTAAGGATAAAAATACGAAGAATTGACACGGAGTCTGTCAAAACTGTACGTGATTGAAATTTTTGATTACATCCATTTAATCAGAATGTAAAAATACATCAGAAAAACATATCACATTGAAGAAAGCAATTCACCGAAGGCCTGTGTTATTTATTATTATTATTATTATTATTATTATTTATTACTTTATTATTATTATTATTATTGTTTATTATTTATTTTATTTTATTTTATTATTATTATTATTATTATCGTATATCTGAGGTATATGCCAAAAAATATTTAAACCACCCAACCTTTTAGTTATATCTGGCGTGCATATACATTTTGCAATATTTCGTATGTGGGTAATTGCATAATTAGCTTAACATTTGGTTGTGGGGGTTTTAAGACCTATTGAATACGCTAGAGTACTAGGCCTATCGGTGAAATCTGATGATAGTCTTACTAAGGGGTCCTAGAGGGCATTTACGCGAGTTTCAGCGAAACCCACGGAAAACTCCGAACGGCTTAGTCGTTGAGCGCGACCTGGAATCGAACTTGGTATTTCTCATCTACTAGCTTTGAGCACAGAATATTTCACATTATATTTTACATTGCATTCATGTTAGCATGTAATGTCTACCGATGTAAATAATTAAAATTTGATTATTAATACATCACATTTCCGAAATTTCTATGCATTTCTAAATACATGGAACTGAGGCAAAATAAAACATGATCAATACTATTCATGTCATATGATTTATTGGAATGTGTGTTTTTGACATATGTCTGCCAAACATATCGAATATATTTTCATCTGATGAAATCACCATAAAACGTTCTTTGGAGTAGTCGATATTTACTACATTTTGACATTAGAATGAGAAAAAAAAAAAAAAAAAAATCAGATTTCATAAATATATTTCACGATTGAATAAAATTTATGTATATAGAGGTGAAGCATATCATATGAAAATAAAATTTCCGATATTCTTGATATTCGAAACATTCCAAGAAATCAACACGTCCAAAATCCTCATGTTTGTCTTGTAATATTAGTTTTTGGAACACGTTTTTTCAATGAATGTAGGAGAATATATCATTTTTTCAGAATGTTACGTTGCATTTAAGCTCTACGAAAGAATGTGCGAGAAGTGAATGAATTAAAATATATAATATCCCTTACTAGCAGGATTTGCTGCTCCGCTGTTCGTTATATTTAAACAAAGAAAAATAAATAACTACTAGCTGGAACCCGTCGAATTCGACGATCACTTTATTGACCGTAATGTTTCAAAAACCGTTGCGTCATTATTTAAATGTGTTTCTTGATAAAACATCTAATATAATTTACGACATTTCACTTAAAAAAAGAAAGTCGGAAAAATGCTTATAAATAGAAATACTGTATATGACATCATTTTCTACAAAGTACTGTCAATGTGACGTCAAAAACACTTCAAATGAACAGATGCTATATTTTATTTTCGATTTCGTTTAATACTAAGACTATATGTTAGTTATGGTATCATGGGCCCGGCGTTGGCCGGGCCCATGATACCTTAAATGAACCTTAAATTTGTATTATTTTATACCTTTAACTCGATTTTGTTTGAATTTCTGTTTTAAAATGAAAACATCACGAAAAAAATAATCATCTGTGTGAAAAAAAAAAAAAATAAATAAATAAATAAAATACATTAAGCAGAACGGAATTCGGGTTCGTGACCCAGTGCCTGCGGCACGCATATGCAAGCCGCTAGTACCATGAAAAAATTCTCAAAAATTAACCTTGAACCAAACGAACCTCTGACTCGTGTTACCGCTGCCTGTGGCTTCGGCACCGTATAGCAGGTATGCTACGCAGGCGCTGCAAAATCTACTTTCCTCCGCCAGAGAGCGCAGTATGTTGTATACGAACATCACCAATCGCCTTGTATTTCCAAGACCTTTCAAATAAGGTGTCACATGGTGGTGTCAACTGCAAAATCATTTAGTTGCACTTTCCACCACCAGAGGGCACAGTGTGTTCCATAGGAACATCACCAAGACATTTAAAATAAGATGTAACATGATAGGGTCTGCAGCAAAATCATTTTTCACCACCAGGGGTCGCACTATATTGTATGCAACAGAAAGTGATTTTTTAGTACTTGACTCTAGTCCCCATATGTACAATTTCTTCACCGTGAAGTAATTTGAAGCTTAGTTAAGCTCGTAAACGTGTTTGTAACACGTTTCCCAAACGGGTAGGAAACGGTATCCCACCCGTTTCCCCCCCAGGGGGGGAACCGTTCGACCTTTTTATTATTTTTCTCTTCTCATAGCACGTCTACAGACCAAGACCTTTTTTTAGACACCTCAACCAAATTCTTACACCGAGTAGTTCTCTCAATATAGTGGAGATAGACAAAAACATGTTTCAAATTAATATATAGATTTGTTTATATTGCTTTATAAACAAATAGTATATATTGCTTTAACCCATTAGGCGCCAATGCTCCCATTTTGGGAACACAAGTTTCATAATTTTTTGCGTAAAAACTTATTAGTCGATTTTTATTTTCTTTATTGTATTTTAAAGTTCATTTCATGCTTAATATTACTATTTTTTTTTTACCTCAATGTATATTTATTTTCTTATCCAATTTTCCTTTCAATTTGTGCAAACATTATTAGATTTCGCACTTTCATTTTATCGCTATTTTAAAAATATTAATATTTTTCAAAAATGTTTAGTTCTATATTAAATATTTCAAAATAAGGCTATTTTAAAATAATTAATTCATAAACTATTTATAAAAAAAATTTTAAGTTATAATTAATGAGCATTTTTCTTAATGTTCCCAATTTGGGAGCATTGGCGGGAAACGTAGTTTTCTACCCTCGATCTAAAATGAACTCGTCTTTCCTCCCCTCACTTTGCTTTTGTTTAGGAACGAATAGCTTGTGCTGACCTTGATTTTTTTTTTTCTTTTTTTCTGTTGAAAGAAGTTGAATTTGTCATTTGTAAAAGAATTTTTTCCAAATTTGCGTAAAATGTGCATTTGAGTAAACATGTCTTCTAAATTTTTAACTGTTGATCAAGCTCTAGAATATTTTAATGAACTCGATAGTGATGAATTCTCTGATGATCCAGAATTAATTTGTTTGCCACCCGAAACATCGGTGGTTACTGATGAAGAAGACATTGCTGAAAATAATTTGTGTGATGAAATTCCTGTCGACATATCTGGTGAAATTGAAACTAATCTCAAAAGTTTAAATGATGCTGATTCAGACAAGGATTATAATTTACCAAAGAATGAAATAACGAGTAAAACTCAAACAAAATCAAGGAGTAGTAGAAAAAGAAAAAGGAATAAAAAAAAAATGAAATAGAGAATCCAAGAAATGAAAAGGTTAAATTTGATTGGTCTCCTGCGAATTTGATAGAAATTCCTTCTATTGAAATTGAGAGTTTGGAAGAAACATTTCCAGATCTAATAAACAAAACTCCATATCAACTTTTTAGAATGTTTTTCGATGATGAAATATTTGACATATTGATAGAAGAAAGTATTAGATATGCAACCCAAAAGAATAATCTCAACTTTTCACTTACTAGACAAGAAATGAAAAAATTTTTAGGCATAATCCTTTTCAGCGTTTATCACTCTTTGCCCCAAGAAGATATGTATTGGAATAAATCAGATGACTGTTATATTCCTTTCGTATCTGAAGCAATGTCCAGACAACGTTTTCGTGATATTAAAAAATATCTTCATTTATGTAACAACGATAACCTAGATCTAAGTGATAAAGTATTTAAAGTTAGAGGATTCTTGGAAAAATTTTGTTTAAAATTACAACAGTTTGGAATATTTTCTGAATGTTTGAGTGTAGATGAAGAAATGATTCCGTACACTGGACATCATACGGCAAAAATGTTTATGCGTGGTAAGCCTGTTAGATTTGGCTATAAAATATGGGTTCTTGCCTCGTCTGATGGGTATCCTTTCAACCTCCAAATTTATACAGGAAAACGGAAGGAGACAAATAATTCAGATACACTACCTCTTGGCACTCGCGTTGTATTGGATTTATTAAATTGCGTCCCATTTCCTCAAAAACATAAAGTATATGTTGATAACTTTTTTACTTCTCTGAAATTATTGAGTGAGATGCGCAAAAAAGAATTTCGCATTACTGGAACAATACGAGAAAATAGACTTCAAAATTGTCCTTTAAGTGATTCAAAGGCTTTGAAAAAAAAAGAAAGAGGAACATTTGAAATTTTAACTACAGAAAGTGTTAGTGTTGTGAAGTGGAATGACAATCACGTAGTTTGCCTCGCATCTAACTTTGAAACATCTGATCCATTAGGAAAAGCAAAGCGGTGGAGTAACGTGGAAAAAAAAAAAGATTGATGTAAAACAACCTCACATTGTAGCGTCTTATAATAAACACATGGGAGGTGTTGATTTATTAGATCGATTTTTGAGTCAATACCGCCCAAAAATTAAAGGAAAGAAATGGTGGTGGCCTTTTTTTACCAATACAGTAAATATGGCTGTAGTAGCAGCATGGAGAATACACAAAGGATGCAAAGGAAATCTTTCGCAATTAGAATTTTTGCGATCTATTGTAACAGCCCTTATGAAAACAGAAGATGTTACTATTAGTTATAATCGACAAGGACCATGCGAAGAGGTAAATGTGGATGTGAGATTTGATAATATCAATCACTATATTGAAGGTGCCAATAAACAATCCCGATGCAAAGTGTGTAAGAAAAATACACGTCATTACTGTATCAAATGTAAAGTAATGTTACACAAAAGTTGTTCATTTCAATTTCATACTAAGAAATAAAAACATAGTATGTAAGTAAGTTGATTATATTCATATTAATATATAAATATAACTTTTTAAGTTCTCTTATAAATTTACGTATAATATAAATGTTATATCTAATATATATATTTTATAAATTTTATATATTTTATAAAATAGCCAAATGTTAAATATATTCGTATAAATGAATAAATTTCATTGTATAGTAAGAAATATCCTTCATAAGTTATAAAACAAAGCTCCAATAGTCATGTAACAACACATTTTTAAAAATCAAAATTAGACCCCCATTAGGCGCCAATGCTCCCATTTTGGGAACAAGCTTGTTTCAGCAAATTTCTAACAATTTCATTCAAATTTTTAGTGAAAATGTTTAATGACCTTAAATTATCCCAAATTCACTCATTAGTTAAAAATTATTTCATTTTATTCACATAGCGGCGCTTAATGGGTTAAACATAGTATATAGTATTATATTGCTTTAAACAAAAAAAAAAAAAAAAAAAAACATGGAATTTCTTTACTTTTTTGTTACTGTTAAGGTTAACACGTTGAGCGCTACGCAAATTCTTAAAATCCATTAAAATTTCATAATGATTCCTCCTGTAATAAATAAAAATTAAGCCAAATTTTAATTTATTTTCAATCATTAAATGTAATATTTTTAGTTTTATATCCTATTTTATATCCGCCAGCGATGGTTGACGCGGCTTTATATCATATTTGACACTGACAGCCACCGATGACTGACAGCTCAACGTTTTAATGTTTTATTGGTACTGCTTTTACTTTCGGGGTGAAACTTTCACTGAAACGTTTGAATTATAACGTGTTCTGCCCATTCCTAAAGTTTGAAGATGATTCCTTCTGTACTTAGAGGTATATGACAAAATATTTAGAATCTAGAATGGCTGACATGGTGCTCAACGTGTTAATTATTGAATTAAAAAATATGGCTGACAAAACTTGTAGTATATTATCCTATGTGTAGTCCAGTTGATTATACATATTTTACAATATGTAAGTCTTTTAACATTTTCAGTTAAAAACATATGGAAATGAGATCATTTTTCATAACAAGTCTGCATAGATGCATGTATTTTTTCCAAGAAACATCCATTTGCTCTTCAGTGTTTCATAACACCTCTTATTCTTTGTGTGTATTTTTGAATGCTTACTTTAGCTACTGTAAACATTTAATATTATGGAAATTTTTGTATGAAAGAAAGGCAGATAACTTTTTTATGCACACATAAATATTTATTTATTAAAACAGTATTCGTATAATGCACTTCAAATTACAAGAATTCACTTTATTTTAATTTTACTCACAAATATTAAATGTGGTCTACGTTATCCATTTCATATTTATGCAATATTAGATGGTTAGTTGAAAATAATAAACGTATTCTTTAACCCTTTAACGATCATTGGTTTCGCAGCGAAACCAAACTTTTGGCATAATTTAACAATTTTTATGCAGCAGATTTTTTTATTTTCCCCCCTTATTTTAATCAGATTTTACACTTTTGTTCTGCAGATAACATCACTATTCCAAATTTTAACAAATAATGCTTCAAAGGTGTCAGGTTTAGAAACCTGACATGATTATCTTAAAGCTTCAAAGTTAAGCAGAGTGGAAATAATAGAGCCCAGTGGAAACTGTATTGAGCAGGTAAAAAGAAATATGACAAGTTTTTCTTTTAGATAAAATCATTTATTTAAAAACTAGATTGATTTATCTAGTGAAATAAAAATATGGCAAACGAAAATAAAAATTATAATACATTTAGACGATTCGTTTAATATTCTTCAGGGCAGATATAATAGTACAGAGTAGTTACTGAAGCCTATACTATTACTGAAAGAAGCTTAAAAGTTTGCAGTTTTAAAATAACTATCATCCTCGAATTAATCTAAAAATATTTACTTAAACCTCATCTGAAAAACAACAGCTTTCTACACAAGCTAATATTGTCGAGGTTATCAAGGAAAAATTTAAACTGAAATATACAAACTACGTTTCATGCCAGCTTCTTTATTACCGGGATTCACATCGGCATCAACACGGAAAAAGCCACGATTGCATTTCTGCTACGCTACTTATTCAATTCAGGCAGATGACGTAGGCTTATGTCATTTGCATAAGGATAGCTTCGGCTAACGTATTAATATTTTATGCAAAAATAAACTTTAAATAAACTATGAGTTTTTAAATATTTATTAACTTAAAATTATAAAAGTAAATAGAAGATAAATTACTTAGATTTTTAATAACTATCGGTTTTAATAAAAAAAAAGGAAAAATAGTTAAACTAAAGAGGGAGTGAAACTGAATAAAACATTGAGTGTCAAGAACACGCCAATATTTTAGATTCCTAAACCTAACAATAAGCCCCCCCTCTTGACACTCAACCGAGACCATGAATATATATATATATACAAATATCTGCCCTGAATTTACAAGTTCACATCATATTATTTGAGTAACAAAAAAAACTTGTATGTAAAAAAAAACATAAATTGACAGATTCAACAACGACTTGCTACTAATCGTCTTTCTTTAGTGTATTTCAAGAGCAAAGCAGTCCAATTTTTGCAATGCTTCATTTTGAAGTTATACAGAAAATTCTTCTTGCTATGAAGATATAATATAAATAATTAAGCATTGACATGTACATAAATTAACTAATATATGATATAAAACAAGTATATACATTTTGCAATATAATAAACACTTTGAGAAATACATTTGCATTTTCATATTAAAGAGAAAAACATTCTGTTCTCTTTAGAAATAAATAACTTTTAAAAAATTGAAACTTATTTCCTTAATTTTTCTCTTCAAAATTTACTCCTTAAAATATACATGTTACTCAGTAGATGAAAATAGGCTACTTATGAAAAGAGATAACCCGTATTTTTTTAACGGTTTCGTGAAAATATCTGACCAATTATTTACACTTTTAACATGTTTAATATTAAATATGTTTTTATAAATCAAATCCCTTATAAAAAATAATTTTACGTCGATGTGTTTTGTACGATAGTTTTCAATGGGAGACTTCACGAAATCTATAGCAGCCATGTTATCGACTAAAAGTAAAGATTTTTCTTTAGTACCCTGTATTAGTTTTTTATTAAAGCATTCTTCTAAAATTCTATCGAACCATAATAGTTCTTTTGTAGCTTCGGTCATGGCTACGAATTCAGATTCCATAGTACTTAAACTGATACATTTTTCCTTAAACGTTCTCCAAGCTACGGGTGAATTATCGAGTAAAATCAGCTGTCCCCCCATTGAAGTCCTATCGTCTCTGTTGGCCGCAAAATCAGCGTCTGAATAAACAGTAATATGTGGTTTCCTGCACTCAAGTTTTAACTTTAAATTTTTGGTATAACAAACATAACCTAAGAGTTTTAACAGGCCATTCCAATGCATTATGCCAGGATTACTTTGGAATTGGGCAAAAATATTAACCGCGTACGATATGTCAGGTCTAGTTCTATTAGAGAGAAACGATAAGCAACCTAAAATGCTTCTATAAGGATATTTTGACATTTCTATTGTTTCAGCGTTAGTTTGAGGACACTGAGATTTTGAGTAAATTATCCCTTTACTATAGGAGAGATGATATAGGAAAATTGAAATTTTTAAATCTGTTACATATTTCACTAATATATGAATGTTGATGAATAGTTAAATTTCCATTATTTTCCTCGAATTCTACACCCAATAATTTACGGGTTTTTCCTAAGATTTTTAAATCAAAATTTTTACTCAATAAGTCCACTACTTCATCTATATGATTTTTAAATTTTGCAAACAATACAATGTCATCGACATACAATAATAAAATTACTTTCTTGTTAAAAATATAAACACAGTTACACCATGAAAATTTGTTAAAACCTATATTGATCAAAATTCTATTCATTTCGAAAAACCAGGCTCTACTACTTTGGTGAAGGCCGTATAAAGCGCGATTTAATTTACAAACGAATTTTTCTTTTCCAATCTCGATGAAACCCGGTGGTTGAGACATATAAATATGTTCATCGAGTGGTGCGTAAAGATATGCACCTTTAATATCCAGTTGTAAATGAGTCCATCCTTTACATGAAACTAGCAATGAAAAGAAGAAGCGTATTACTCCAAAGTTAACGACAGGGCTAAAAGTATCGTCATAACTTTCTCCTTTTATCTGTTTATATCCCTGCGCCACCAGTCTAGCTTTAAAACGAGCTATTTCCCCCCTTTCATTACGTTTAAGAGTGAAGACCCATCTACATCCTAAAATATTAGTATTTGGAGGTGATTTAGTAAGGTGCCATACATTACGTTCCCGAATAACATCCATTTCTTCTTTCATAGCCTGCAACCACTGATTTTTATAAGGAGATTTTAAGACCTGTTTAAAACTCGTTGGGATTTGATCTACGTCTAGTCAATCGTTTTTCTTAGTTAAATCAGGTTCAGTAAAATTAAGTTCATTATCTGAATCAAGTTCACTATCGGAATTAATTTCATCAGAATTTAAAGTTTGTTCTGCACTAGAACAAGATTTTTCATTAATTTTACCTACATATTTTTCTCTAGGACTGAAATTAAAAAGGTTTGGTTCATAAATTATACAATTTTTCTTACAATATTTTTTAACATCTTTATGACATTTTAAACGTTCAGTTTTTCCAAATTCACAATAATAAACGTCGATTCTGTCACTAGTTTTACGGGGTACTAGAGTTCTAAACCATACAGCCTCTCTGAGGGGGACTCGTTTAATTATATCTCGACTTGATTTAATTTCCTCGTCAGAGGAAGATTCAGAATGATCAGGGTAAGTCTGATATATATTAATAGCATCTGAATGAGCATTATTCACGCCTTCTGAATCTGACCCCTCATCTGAACATAACCAACTTTCATTTTCACGGCCCATCACTGCTCCACTGTGCTCCCCAATATTTATCGGTTCTTCAATTTTAACATTAATTGTTTCTATTATTTTATTTTCAACTGGGAGCCATATCCTGTAACCTTTTGTACTAAGGGCGTAACCTATCATAATTCCTTTTTCCGCTTTACGGTCGAGTTTGTTTCTAAGTTGTTTGGGTACCCCTACGTATGCTGTTGAGCCAAAAGATTTTAAGTGCTTTACTGAAGGTTTATAACCACCATACAACTCAAACGGTGTTTTCTCTAAATCAGTATGACAAATTCTGTTCCAGGTATACGCAAAGTATAAAGCTGCGTCTGGCCAAAAACTTTTATTTAATCCACTTTCGTCTAAAACTGTCCTCATACCGTCAACAATAGTTTGGTTAAATCTTTCTGCAACAGAATTTTGTTCCGGTGAATAAATGTTAGTAAATTCATGTTTTATGCCTTTCAGCTCACAAAAAGATTTAAAATTATTATTTTGAAACTCTTTCCCGTTATCTGATCTAATAGCTTTTACCTGACAGTTTAAAAATCTCTCCGCTCTTGTTACATAATTTCTAAAGTTTTTAAATACCTCAGTTTTTGCTTTCATAGGAAATATTGTTACTTTACGAGAAAAATCATCGATAATTGATAAGAAATACCTTTGACCGTTTCGGCCAGTTATTTTGCATGGTCCCCATACATCCATATGTAATAACTCAAGAGGATGTCTAGACCTTATTTGACCATGGGGTTTAAAAGAAATTCGTCTTTGTTTATTAAGTTTACAAATTTCACAAGAGGTTTCATTGACTTTTAGTTTAGGAAGCCCCCTCACACTATCATATTTACAAGTTCTGTCAATTAGTTTAGGACTAGCATGAGCAAAACGTCTGTGCCACATATTAAAACTGTCCTTTTGAGTATGTAAAACTTTAGTTTTTGTATCATGAGAGTTTCTTTTACTTGAAGTTTTAGAAACTTCAAATTTAACATTTTTCATTTCTTTGGATGGAATTTTTGGAAATAAATAATAAATACCATCATGCAATTTAGCAGTAAATAAAAATTGATCATATTTGTTAGTTACTTTAATTTTACCATTCCCCCCCTTAAATTTAGCTCCTGAAATATCCATCTTTGGAGCAGATATTAAATTTTTTCTCAATTTAGAGCAATACATTACATTGATAAATGTTATATTTTGTTGACCAAATCGTAATTTAACATCACCAGTTCCTTCAATAGGAAAATCTATATTATCTATTGCAACAGCTAATCTTTCATTATACAATGGTTTAAAATTAGAAAACAAATTTTTATCACCACAAAAGTGATTACTCGCAGCCGAATCAAAAAGCCAATTGCTTTTGTCACACACATTTTTACTTAAATTAGCAAAAGTAAAAAAAACCTGGTTAGAGTCCTTTCTGGTTCGTCTCGGGAGTCTGGAACGGCCTCTTCTCTGGGAATGGTCAGGTTCTTTCTGGTTAGATCTCTCAGGACTGGAATCACTGGTAGTGGATACAGTTGCCTCTGGAGGTTTAGCTCGCCATGGTCTGTGAGGGGATTGAGCACTTTGCCTCTGGAAAAACGGAGACTTTCGGCGTTGATACACTTTCGATGTTGATCTTGGCTCGAAGTTTTTCCTTGAATTTTGACAAAAACGACTGATGTGTCCCGGAACTCCACAGCGGAAACAAATCACATTAGATCTTGAGTACTGTGTGCTGTAACTCTCAATGAAAAGTTCATCACACTTATCTTGATCACGCAATTCAATCCTTGATTCTTCACTAACTAATTCAACTAAAATATCTTTGAACAAAAATTTATCATCAGTCCACCTAAGTATGCTCTGAACTATACTATCAAATTTCTCTGGGAGATAACGAAGCAACTGGAATGATAGATAAACTTCCTTCATTGGCTGGTCAATTGCTTCTAAAAGTTCAGTTATTCTCATGAGTCTAGCAGCATACATATCAATTTTCTCTCCACTTTTTATCTTACATGAAAACAGTTCGCTGCACAACTGCATGTGGCGTGCTCTGTTATCAGGGTAAAAATGTTGTTTTAATTTTTTCCATATCTCAGCTGGATCCGTTAATTTCTCTATAATCCGACGAAAGTCCTTCTCAGTGGGGGTCCCTGGCCCCGTTGCTGCCACTCAGGTAGCAGGGAGCTAGTTGCGGCGGCTGACCTCACCTCCGAGTTTACTCAGGTGGCCCCTGGATAGCCAGCATGACTGGTGAACTAACGAGGCAGCGCGGCCGAGAAGCTTGTCGGGTGGACACGTGGTCACCCGCGTCGAACTGTGCTCTATGCCTTTTTGGCCTGGGGGGCCACAACCACTCGTCGCTCGTAAAGTAATGGGTTGTTTGTTTGATGGGGATCAAACCCGATGGCACGAGGCATCTGGGTGCGTCCCTGGACCACTGCAGCCCTCTCTTCACAGCCAGGCCTTGTTCCTCTCATAGGCTCAAGTGGATTTTCCTGGCACCCGGCCTTGCACACCCGCCGGAGAGCTTTCTAGTTCGAGTGGGCGAGGGGAGTTCTTCCTTCGTCGCTGGTGGCCCTTTGCCCGTGCCGCTGCCCGCGGTCCCGCTGGTTAAGAGATGGGATTTTTCTCTCTCCGTCCTCGGGCTTCGGCTAGCCATAAACCTTCGGGTTGGTTGGCGGAGGGGCGTATATCAGTCCTTCTCAGTATTGAGGTATAAAATAGATAAAGCAAGTTTTGACCTCGTATTATAATCTTTTAATTCTTTCGGATCAGCTGATGGTCTCGGCTTTTCCTCAGTTCCGATTACGATATCCCAGGCATTCTTTTCAAATAATAAAAACTTCACATCAACTGCCCAGTTACAATAATTCGTAGCATTGAGTTTTTCTATACTATGCTGTATCATTGCCATTTTCGTTAACTGTATTGGCCCCCCCTTCTTAAAGATTCTTATAAAACTTTGGGACCAATACGCCGGAAGAAAACTTTACTTCATTAAACTTTGTCAGTTTAAAACTTTCACTTAAACTGCTCAATACTGGGCAATAGCCCATAACCAAATATGTCAGGTTTAGAAACCTGACATGATTATCTTAAAGCTTCAAAGTTAAGCAGAGTGGAAATAATAGAGCCCAGTGGAAACTGTATTGAGCAGGTAAAAAGAAATATGACAAGTTTTTCTTTTAGATAAAATCATTTATTTAAAAACTAGATTGATTTATCTAGTGAAATAAAAATATGGCAAACGAAAATAAAAATTATAATACATTTAGACGATTCGTTTAATATTCTTCAGGGCAGATATAATAGTACAGAGTAGTTACTGAAGCCTATACTATTACTGAAAGAAGCTTAAAAGTTTGCAGTTTTAAAATAACTATCATCCTCGAATTAATCTAAAAATATTTACTTAAACCTCATCTGAAAAACAACAGCTTTCTACACAAGCTAATATTGTCGAGGTTATCAAGGAAAAATTTAAACTGAAATATACAAACTACGTTTCATGCCAGCTTCTTTATTACCGGGATTCACATCGGCATCAACACGGAAAAAGCCACGATTGCATTTCTGCTACGCTACTTATTCAATTCAGGCAGATGACGTAGGCTTATGTCATTTGCATAAGGATAGCTTCGGCTAACGTATTAATATTTTATGCTAAAATAAACTTTAAATAAACTATGAGTTTTTAAATATTTATTAACTTAAAATTATAAAAGTAAATAGAAGATAAATTACTTAGATTTTTAATAACTATCGGTTTTAATAAAAAAAAAGGAAAAATAGTTAAACTAAAGAGGGAGTGAAACTGAATAAAACATTGAGTGTCAAGAACACGCCAATATTTTAGATTCCTAAACCTAACAAAAGGAAGCTAAATTCTTAAGTCACTTAACGTTTCTTAATGTGCGCGGGTGAGAATTGCTGGTTTGATGATGCACTCATTTCTAGTTTTTATCATTTAATGAAGAGCTGTACTTTTATTTTCACCTGAAACAACTTTAAGAGTTTTTGTAGTAGATAATGTTTACTTACAAAGTGTTTTAGTTATTAAATAAATATTATTTTAATTTAATAAGGTTAACTTATAGAGGTTTAAAACCCAAAATTCTCGAAAAGGAACAATGCTGTTTTTATTTTTTATTTTTTAAATAGTTGTGATCAGCTGCGTGTCTAAAAGCCAGTTTTATTTATTTATTTATTTATTTTTTTTTTTTTTTTTTTTTTTTAAATAAAGTAAGTTGTGAACGTTAAAGGGTTAACACATCACTTAAGAACTTTTATTATTGAGAACTTCAATTGCATTGTTGATAGCTTTATTTTTTAGAGTTAATACCTATACCTATATATATATATACCAAAATCTCGGTAAATCTTTTAAAACTTCTTTGTATAAACATATCTAATATTTTGCAATACATTTACATTCCGAAAGTTTATTCAACAACATCAGTAAAACTGATTTATATTTATGAGGAATTTTAATCTTTGTCATGACTCCTACTGACATTTTTAAAAAGAAAATATTTATAAGCAGCGTAAAAAATTATTAATAAAAAATAAATTTTATTTTTACCTGAATTACGATTTAAGAAGAAAATTGTTTTTACATTCATATTATAAAGCCAGGGATTTTTCTTTTTCTAAAATTTATTTCTATCACTTTATTTGGGAAATTTGATTATTTACAGCAAGAATATTTAAAACATATTTGTACTGTTTGGTATTTCTTTTTTTTTTCCTTCTGAAACAGTCATACTTTTATTTGACATTATATATATTTTTTTTAAATATTATAAAATGTATATATTTAAGAAAATACTTCGTTACAGTAAGTGTTATTAATAAAGATTTTTGATAAATGATTATAAACACACATAATTTAAAAACAAATCTATAAAATATGTAGGAGAAATAATTCCTTTTTTTACTTCATAAAATTAAACAGATTCACATTAGCAATGACTTTTTTTTTTTTTTTTTTTTTTTTAAATCAATTAAAAAATATATTCTGTATATATATCAATAGTTTGTTATGACTCTTAAATTTTGTATCATATTTGGCACTATGGGTCAATTTTCTAATAAATAAACGACTGTTTTTCCGTTATTTAAGGATTATATTTTGTGCTTATTTACATAATTACAACCACTACTTTTGTAATTACAAACAACATAATTTCATATTCACTAGAAATGCAGCAAAAATTATGCAACAAGAATATTATTGTAAAAATAAATAAATAAATAAATAAATAAATAAATAAATAATGAAAAATGAAAAATAAATGTTATCAAATAAATTAAGAAAGAAAGCAGTTTTAAAAATTCTGATGTTGGCACCACATAAAATCCTTATACACCGATTGAAATATACATATAGTTACGAAAACATTTTTTTTTTCCTAATAGTAACAGGGTCGAATAAAAAAAAAAAAAAAAAAAAAAAAAAAAAAAAAAAGAAAAAAGAAACGTTCCAGTACATGATCCTTTCATTACAACAAGTTTTTTTTTTTTTTTTTTTTAGTAAAACTATTAATTTAGAAAAAAACGTCACAATAAAATTATTATATACACAGCTAAGAACGAATATTGGTTGTTCCGGAATGGAATCCCACAGCTTATTATAGAATATCTCGTTACCAAATGTACAGATTAGAGTTAAATAGATTTGATCCAAGTGCAGATTGTTTACATTTGTTCTCTTTGACGAAAATTAGTAGCGTGAGAGAATATATTGTTGCAATTAACTCCGTTAAAATTTATTTAAGTTTTACGGAATCTGGAAACCCTGAACTACTACACTCATGTTTGTGAAAATTGCAACACCATGAAGGGATTAGGCAATTTGAACCAAATTTACAGGAAATGTAATGTGAGGTAAGGCATACAAATGATTAAAATTACAAAGCGATTGCGTATGCATGGAACGAGAACCGGCTCTTTATCAGTCGCTTGTTCTAGGTATATAAAGGATTGTAAAGGCGCGTTGAAATATGTTTATCGTCCTCTGCCTGCGGTAAACATTTCATTTTTGGTCAATATGCCCCGTGAAAAGCGGAGGGTGCCATACCAAACGGAGTTTGTACGAGGCCGCATCGTTGGAATACGAGAGAGTGGATTTTCGTATCGAGAAATAACAGCCCGCACCAATGCAACAACTGTGATGCGTGTTTGGAAGAAATGGACAGGGGAGAACCAAACAAGCCGAAAACCTGAAAGTGGGGCACGCAATATAACAACGGCACGAAACGACAGACACCTTATCTGCATGGCTGTGACGAACTGTACAGCTTCCTCTCATGTGTTAGTAAAACGATGGAGCACGGCTACAGGTGTTTTGTTGTCTAGCTCTACGGTTTATCACCGTTTGATACAGTATGAACTGCATACAAGGGTTCCTCTACGCCGGATTCCCCACTCGCTGAATCACAGATGCCTCGGACTTCAATGGGCTCAGCAACACAGCACGAGGTGTGCCCAGATGCAACAAATTGTTTTATCCGATGAATCTCGCTACAATCTGCAGTACAATGATGGAAGCGTACTCGTCAGATGTTTCAGGGGATAACGTCTGCCCCCACAGAGTGTTATCCAGCGTCATACTGCACGAATGCCTAATATCATGGTGTGGGGAGCTATTGGATATAATTTTCGATCCCATCTAGTGCACAAGGCGGGTCACCTCAACAGTTATCGCTACATAAGGGAAATTTTGGAGGCAGATATATTTCCTATTCTTCGACGCATTTCGTGTGCTGTATTTTAGCAGGACAATCTCCGTGTACATGTTTTTCAGACTGCACAAGCCTTCTTCAGTGCACAACAGGTTTCGATCCTTACATACCCTGTTTATACCCAGCATTTTTCGCCCAACGAGCATGTCTGGGATTTCATTGATCTGCGACTTGCTCATACAACTGGTGGAGCGCACAGTAAGATTGAACTTTGACGTAAAGTCCAAGCCATCGGGAATGCCATTTCCCAGGATTACATTCAGAACATGTATGATTCAATGCCACGACGTGTACAGGCTCTCATCGCTCAGCATGGCGGACACACAAAGTACTGATTTCCAACATTCTTTTTGCTTTTTTGTGTCGTACATTTGATCGTTTATTTGTACTATTACAAGTAATATGTGGAATAACTTTCATTAATATCTGACAATCCATTCATGGGGTTGCAATTTTCACAACTATGAGTGTATTTTCATCCAAATTCGATTGCTAATTTTGACGAGTTGTTAAGTTTCTCGCCAGTGATGACTTTGGTCTTGGAGCCGATTTTGTTGACTTGGTGTCCAAATTTGGCAAGGAATTTTATTTTAATGTTGCTAAAGTTTGGAAGCTCTAACATATTTTAGAATAGTTTTCTGGAATTTTCCGTGCTGATTCATTGGTTTCTAGCACAGAAATATCTTCCTCGAAAGTTCTAAAAATCATTTACAAAAATATCAGAAGAAAAGAGTCAATTTTGATGATTTTGGACTAGAACCTAGCTATTTCATTACCTACTACTTTTTACACTGCCCTGCAGTAAGAGTGGAAACAAACGACACTTTTTACGCTTCCAGGAAGGTGGGCGTTGAAGTCAAACTTTGCAATTTAGCGTCAAATGCTCAATTTGGCACCAAAATTTAGTGAAAGTTTTTAGTTTTGGATTTCAAAATTAGGAATTTCTAACTTCAGTAGAGGCCAAGTTCTGTCATTTTTCGAAATGCTTCATAAGTTTCTAGTATAGAACTAGCTCGAAATTATAAACCACTTACATCACTCTCGATAATTCAAACTCTACTCAGGCAATAAAGTTAGCGGTTGATCCTTTTTCTTGAATTAGCGAAAGTCCTGTTCTGCCTCACTTAACGTTGTTTACTTAAACTTTTGTAGGAATGACTGTTTTTTTCCATCGACACATGTTCACAAAAATTACTTTATACCCAAAAATTTCGACAAATTTCATAACAATATTATCAAGGGCTTTTTCATTAGCTACTGGTGCAAATCCCTAGGACGGTAGGTCCTATAAAAAAACATTTTTTTTTTTTATCATTATGAATATAATTTTCATAATTATATTCAAAAGAGAATGTCACACAAAGGTGAAAATGAAAGTGCACATCTTGGTCCAAAAATTCAGTTTTGTGCTCATTTTTATTCAGTAAATATAAATAATTGCAGCATTGTGTATTGATCGTAATATCAACTTATTAAGCACGTTAATTTTGAGGACCAGTGTAAACATATACAGTCGGTGCAACACTAGCAAAAATTCCTATGTAAATAAAGTACACTTAATACAATTTTGTTAAATTAATCTTTGTCGAATCCTGTTCTCAGTCAGTTTAAAAACAAGATTCTGAAAGGATTTATTTAGCAAAACTGTATTAAGTGTACTTTTGTGAGACTTTTGTGAACCGACTGTACATATATACATACATACATATATATATATATATATATATATATTCATACATACACATATATTGGAACATATGATTGAAACAGGTTGATTTCTACAGAATTCAACGTAAAAAAAAAAAAAAAAAAAAAAAAAAAAACTTTTAAAACAGATTTAATCTGCTGCATGAAAGGGTTGCTAAATTATTTTTACCTTAAACAACTATTAAGTATTTTCGCAGTACATTATGTTTGCTTACAAAATTTTTAAATATTTTTATAGAATACAACTATTTTGGTATTTTTTTTCTGTTTTTTTTCTTATCCCTGTTATTTATCTATTGTACATATGTGACATAGATTTTAATTCTATGACATTTTTTTATATATTTATGTCGCTCATGACAATTTGTAATGTATTTTAAAAATTTTAAATATTAAAAATTTTTACTTACTGTTTATTGTAATAACGAAGATATTAGGATTTTTAGATTCTATTCTAGGGTTACATTTTCAGAATATATATATATATATATATATATATATATATATATAATTTTATTTGTTTATATTTATTTTTGTGCACTGAAGTACATTTAAAGATCGAATTTTTGAAGATTTAAGCTGCCAGTTCCTTGCCATCTTGGCAGAAGGCTTACGTCGATTTATATAGCTTTTAGGATTTATAAAAATATAGCTTTATATGTAAAATAAGGCATACATTTTTGTATGAAAATATAGTTCTTGTTTTCGTCTGGCATTTTTCAATTTGTTTTCATAAATATGATTAATTGTTTCTGTAAAGTTTTGACTGAAAGTATAAATTTCATGTCTAACTCTTTCACTCTCTGTTTGACAAAAACTTATTTTAATGTAATTTTAATATATTAAAGGTATGCGTAAAATCCGTAAATATAGAATTGTTATATATATATATATATATATATATATATATATATATATATATATATGTAATTATTTTATTTATTTATTTTACTTTTTTAATGTTATTTATTTATTATTTATATCGATGCATGCAAAAATATATATGCACAATGTGATCTCCATTCTAAATCACAAAATACCAATTTTAAACATGTATTGCAAATTATGTTTTTACACTATAAAGCATAGTTAAGAAAATATTAATTTATTCCGGATCATTTTTAGCCTCGTCTTTAATTCACACCACTTATTTTATAAAATATTTTTTTTTCCTAATTATAACTGCGATAATATATGAAAAAATAAAAATGGTGTGAAATAAAGGCGGGGCTAAAAATGATCCAGAATAAATTAAAATGTGTGTATCTCTGTAGAAAGACGTAGACTTTTATAAATCAATTAAATTTCTTCAATTGCATTTCAGGTATTACAAAGTTTAAATTTTTAATCAAACGAAAAGAAAAAGAAATTGCAAAAAACATGTAAAACAATTTAAAATTAGTTTTTTGTGTGATCTGTTTACGCATTATTTTATTTCTTACCTTTCAAATATATATATATATATATATATATATCTATATAAAATCTGAATTCAGGCTATTATCGATTTACTTACACCTAAGAACTAAAGCAAAAATTTGTTGGAAATATATCCAATTTCTTGAATGTGGCGGTATATATGTTATTTGGCAACCTGTCAAATATCTGGAAAAGAATTTTGATAGGTTTGTGTCACTTATAAAATTTCTCGCTTCAAATATTTAATATTTACGCAAACCTAAAATGAAAATACAAATAAGTAGTACTTATAAAGGTTTCACGGTTAAACAACATAAAAATTTATCAGGCGAATAAGTTATATGAAACCGAAAATAAAGCAATTTTAAGATTTATATGACATATAACATCGTACATGTTTCTGATATATCAACCAATATCTTAAATCAGTTGAATCTCATATCACCGACTTAAAATATAACACTGTGTCTCATTTTTATATTTTATTTCATTAAATATATATATATATATATATATATATATATATATAAACAAACTTTGTAAAATAAATAAATAAATAAATAAATATTAATAAATAAATAAATAAATAAATATTAAAAAATAAATAATTAAATAAAAATTTATGCATCATTCAACTAAATTTTTGCTTTATATTTTACATTTTTACTTAATAATCTTAATTTGTGTACTTTTTATTTAAAATTAATTTAAGATTTAAAATTAGTTAAGATTTAGCATTCTGTCTTTAATCCGTTATGAAATGAATGACGTTTTTTGATCAATCTGACATAATTTATAACCTGTTATACTTTTTTTTCCTTTGGTTTTTTTCATACCTTCTATTTCCTCAGTTTTTATTAACATATAATTTAAGCATTAATATTTTATTCAAGATAATTAATAACCTAAAACATATTAATATGCAAACATGAATTATATTTCAGTAAAGGAGATTAAAATTGAAAATAATAATAATAATAATAATAATAATACTCGTTAAACTAATTAATAAATTTCACTTATATAATTCAGAAATAAACAAATCTTAACTATTTTCTTCTTTATAATACAGAATCACGTAAAAGTTTTACTATAACTTTAAAATTTCTGAAGGTAAGGTCACTTATATTTAGAAACCCTGAGCTAGTGATCCGTGCACCCGTTCTGTAATCTAGCCATGATTACTGTAATGTACCTACTAGGATAAGCGAAGATATGAAAAAAAAATAATTTTAATGTTTTGGTACATATAATGTTCTGTGCACACAATTGTTAACATTTTCTGTGAATTATTCAGAAAATTTTCAGATTTTGATAATTATATAAAGTAGGGGAGAGTTGTCTAAAACGGGGACGGCGGGTCAAATGGGGACGTTCAGTTTCTCATTGATTAGTGCTGCCTTATTTGAATCCAATAGTCTACGATAATTCTAATTCGGCTGTATGCAAGTTTGAATCTAGTTGCTAACATATTTAGTCGGTTCTGTTATTTTCTACAAAGTTTTCAATTTTTTGCAAATTTCACTTCGATTGTGGCCGTACACTGTATTGGATCTTATCAAGTGACGTGCGGTTTTGGTATGTACGTTATGGATTCGTTTAGATTTAATTTATATTTTCACATGTTGTTTTATAGTTTTGTCTGACACGTATGATAAGGGACAACACGTTTTTGGCATGCGTCATTGTCGGCTCAAATTGGACATTGACGGTAGTCCAAAACGGGGTCGTCCCCATTTATTTGCGCCTTCAGAAACAACTGCAAAAGCTGCTTACAACTCTTTAGAGCCTCAGTCAGTATCAAGGTGTGAAAATGTCACACCCCCGACCTCCCACTTCATCATTATGAATATCTCCAGATATAGTAATTCAGAAATGTTCAGCTTTTAACATTTCGTCTAATAATGCCTCTACCAGAAGAAACTGAACGTTTTCAAAAAAGTGAATGACATGAGGAGAGGTAAAACTGTCATACTCACTTCATCACCTTATAAAGTAGAATTGAAAGAGTGTAGAACAGGAGAAAAATGCAAAGCAGAATAAACAGAGAAGAAAATTGATTAAGAAACCCACCGAACCTAATCCTAGATATCCAAATGCTAAAAAAGAGAAGGAAAAAAAAAAGACCCAATATTATCATCTGATGAGGAACAGACTAGCGAGGACGCTTGCATTTTTTTTAATGAACTTTACATTGACTCGAAAGACAAAGAGGTCTGGATTCAATGAAGCAGCTGTCAAAGTTGGGCACATGAAGTCTGTTCGTTTTGAAAAAAGCGATGCCAATTTCATATAAGACGTCTGTGTTTGATTATTTTTTTGTCATTCTAGTAACTGTTGGAAAATATAACAAAATAATTTATGTGCATCTTGATATTGCATTAACTGCACCTTTTCTTTGTAATCCAAGTTTTTCTAATAAAATTTTGCATTAGGACTTGAATTTACATTATTTCTTATGAGTACCCCATTTTACCCAACCGGTTGTCCAAAACGGGTACTTTGCACATTTTTCAGAAAAATGTTTTTTCTGCCTATACTAATGATATTTTCTAAAAAATAACTTTGCCATGTGATAGTCCAAAACATGTTCTAATCAGAAAATGGTTTGCTGAATTTTTCTTATTTATAGATTTTTTTTTTTTTTTTTTAATGTCCCCGTTTTGGACAACTTTCCCCTATAAGTGTCAGTGTGTGAGTGCGTTTTAGTGTTACACTATTAACAATACAATGACGTTTTAAAAAAATGAGCACGAAATATGTTGTAATTTGAACAGATTACATCCGATGTGGCTTTTTTTTTTTTTTTTTTTTTTTTTTTTTTTTTTTAATGACATTATAATTCTTTACAATTTACATTTCTTTGTAAACAAGAGTATGATTCCACATATGCAGCCAAATTAAATAACTGTTTTAGAGTTATTTATTTATTTATTTATTCATTTTTTTTATTTTTATTTTTTTTTTTTTGGGTGGGGGGGGAGGTTGTTTCTTTGAAGTAGGTGTAATTAAATAAAGATGATAGAAAAAATAAGTTCATATAAATATTTACATTTGTAATTATGTACGCAAATTACATATTTATATGAATAATATTTGTACACTTTTATTAAAAACAGTAATAATTATATATAGTATAAGGGTCGGTGGGTGAGTGACTTTTACATCACACTAGTGTCACCCTATTGAAAATACATTGGTGTATAGGGGGGGATGACAAGGAAATATGTTGTAATTTCAACAGATTATTTCCGAGGTGGCCTTTTCCTTTGTGGGAGGAGGGGAAATAATTATTTACAACTTACCAGTTTTTGCAAGCAAGAGTATGTTTCCACATATGCAGCCGAATTGAATAACTGTTTTAGAGTTACTATTTTTTTGGAATTGTTTCTTAGAAATAAGTCGAATAAAATAATGATGATAAAAAATAAGTTCATTTAGTTACTTAAATAAACAAACAAAATTACGCATTAAAAAAAAAAAAATCAGTTTAAATTAACATTCATTTCATTCATATATAAACTCAGGGTCTTCGCCGTTTACTTTTGAAAGAAATTGCATCATGTTCATATAAATATATACATTAATGTGTTGCAGTTTAAAGTTAATATCGCAGTTCTCCATTCAATGGGATAACCAGGAATTTTATACAAATATAAAATATAAACCAAATTTTAATTACATTGCACAAATCTTAATGAAATTGAAATATGTTATTCATCTGTACAAAATAATGCGTTCTATAGTGTACAGTACGATTAGCATCAGATTTAAAGGGCACACAAAAATATTCGGTTATGTTAAATGGTATTGTTGGAAATTTGATGGAATTCCATTTTCGTTTACATTAAGCGTTTTTAGCACTTTCTGACAATTTTTAACCGTGAATTTGATTTCAGTTTGCGTATTTGTTTGTCTGACTGTCCATCTGTGTATCTAACAATCTGCCCGCCCCCATCATCCGTAAATATTTTCAGAATTTAAAAAAAATGATATATGTTATTCAGGTTTATTATGGAATGTTACATGTTTAAAATGACATTAATAGGTCTTCTTCAACTGGTTTGTTTTCAGGAACGCCCAAAAATACCAATGCATTGCGTTTTGGGACAGACAATCTTAAAAATCACATTTAAATAACTTTATGCTGTAAAATTCATTAAAAAAATGCACATTTATTGTTAATGTTCTAAAATAATGTTTTGCATAGAATATGATATGATTAACCTTCAGATTTACAGGGCTACACTAAAATATTCAGGTACATTAAGGTCTGCAGTTAGAATATGAAGACTGCGTTTTCTTTTGTGTTATACGTTTTTAAAACTTTCCAAAAAAGGTTTAAGAGTTATTATGAATTCAAATAAAGTATCTGTATGGTTTTCATTACTTCTGTCTGCCCGTTGTGTGATAACGTAGGCGGAAAAAATTAAAATTTATACGATAAAACAAGTACATACAGTCGGTAACAAAAGTGTCCGAACACTAGCAAAAATTCCTATGTAAAAAAAGTACACTTAATAATGTTTTGTTAAATAAATCCTTGTCGAATCCTGTTCTTAGACAGTCTAAGAACAGGACTCGACAGGGATTTACTTAGCAAAACTGTATTAAGCATATTTTTTTTTACATAGGAATTTTTGCTAGTGGTCGGACACTCTTGTTACCGACTGTACAGTTAGAAAGTGTTAATAATAAAAGCATGTCGGATGATTTTTTGTTCTAAGCTAAATTATTATTAGTTTTTGTGGGATGAAACGCTTATGATAGTTAAACAAATCATTCAAAAAAAAAAAAAAAAAAAAAGGTCTTAAATTAAAAAATTCATGTTTGACGACCCAGTTAATGTATTTCCCCAGGCAGGACAGCTTCAGTGTAGAACCCCTATGACAACTTTTAAATATTTGTGACATGTAATCGATGCCTTTTTAATTTATTCCATTATTTATTCATTTTGCCTTTTTTCATTCTTTTTTTTTTTTTTTTTTTTTTTTTTTTTTTTTTTGAAAAAAAAAAAAAAAACTCAATGTACCGATTTGATTCCATTTTTTACTATTGCGTTTCTTTAGTCAATTTATGACTAAAGCTCATACTTTGTTTTGTATCTTTAAAGTATTGCTAGGTTTAAAATGACGCTTGCAAAGACTGTAAAGATGCAAGCTAAAAAAAAAAAAAAAAAAAATCTATAAAATGATCTTATCACACTTTTAATAGCATTTTGTGAGTTACTGTAGCCGATAGGGCCCGACTAATATATTTTCGTGCCCAGAGCACAATCCAGTTTTTGTGCCTCCACCACTGATGGAAATTTAAGATGAGCAGCAAATAGAACAGCAAACAGACTTATCAAAAATTATTACAATTGTATTACAAAATGGATTTTAAATATCAATTCATAAAAATTAATAATTGTTTAAAAAATAAATTTTATCTCTCAAAAAGATATCATATCCATTATGCACAAGCATAAGTGCCTTTTTAAATAATATTTACATTGGAGGATTTTTGAATTGATATAAAAAGGGAGTATGGATAAAAATCCCTTTTTTCTTTTAAATATCAAATATATTGAATTTTATTGCTTTAAATAATAATAATAATAATAATAATAATAATAATAATAATAATAAAAACTTTATTTATTCTTAAGTAACTTTTATATACTATTTCTGATATTAATTATCCATGCTATGCAATACAGTTGAAAGTAGTTTATCATGGCAACGGATAAGTTTACTGCACACATTTTATTGCAATAAATGGGAATATTGTTGATTAGGCTTTCTCATATTAATTAAAAACAAATTGTGTAAATTTTGTGTCCCCTAAATTTTTTGTGCCCAGGGCAAATGCAATAACCAGGCTCTGGTAGCCGAACGACTAACGCTATTTATACTATTTTTAACAGGAAATTTGCCTTAGTGTACCCAGATACATATATCAGTTTCAATGGATTCTATAAATGTCTTCGAAAATCAAAGCACGGATAAATTAAAGACATAGACTTTATTTTTGTTCATTTTTTGGAAAAAAAAAAAAGAAAGAAAGAAATATTCGCACGTTCACTATGGTGCACCACGGGCCCAGAGGCCTTGCTCTGAAAGCTTGATGAAGAAAATTACAGCGTTTGATTCCAGGTCAAGTACATCGGTATAGTCGCTAGGAGATTTCATTGGTTTTCTTCAAAATTATTCGCGTAAGTACGAACTAGGAATCATTAGAAAGTCTCCATGGAGAAATTTCCTCTCAGGCCTCGAACCTTGTTCATCGCCTTTAAACCTTACGACTGGAAAAACAAACCAAAAAGAACTTTCAATACGATTCAGAGTAAAACACTGCCTTTACGTTTCTCATACACTATTAAATATGCATTATAAATGCAATTTTATCAATATATATATATATATACAGACACGACATTATTTCATTTTTTAAAACATGAAAATCTGACATTGACAGATTTTAATTTAGTGCCAGAGGCCTACTGCTAAACTTGTTAATATCGACAAATTCTTCTTTAGTTAATTCGTGACGATCTAAATTCCATGATAAAGTTTTCATTAAATCAAACCAATGTGCTTCAGCTGCAGATACTGTAACAAATAACGTTGGAAGTCCAAACTGTCTTATAGCCGCAAAACAACGTTTTTTCTCTTTTTCCCAATGAGGAGGAGGAGTGCCTTGGGGGGACTCATGTCAAAGGTGTGCCTTGGGGGGGACTCATGTCAAAGTTGTAACTTGGGGGGGACTCATGTCAAAGTTGGGGCTTGGGGGGGACTCAAAGTTGTGCCTGGGGGGACTCATGTCAAAGTTGTGTCTTGGGGGGACTTCATTCAATAAATCCACATTCAATAAACCGACTGAAATAGGCCGTTAGCACTATTAAGAGTGACGTATAAAAATTCGACAACGCTGTACCGACTGAAATAGGGGTACCTTGGGGGGGACTCATGTCAAAGTTGGGCCTGGGGGGGACTCATGTCAAAGTTGGGCCTTGGGGGGACTTCATTCAATAAATCCCCATTCAATAAACCGACTGAAATAGGCCTCTAGCACTAATTAAGAGTGACCTATAAAAATTGGACAACGCTGTACCGACTGAAATAGGGGTACCTTGGGGGGGACTCATGTCAAAGTTGGGCCTGGGGGGGGACTCATGTCAAAGTTGTGCTTTGGGGGGACTTCATTCAATAAATCCCCATTCAATAAACCGACTGAAATAGGCCTCTAGCACTAATTAAGAGTGACCTATAAAAATTCGACAACTGTACCGACTGAAATAGGCCTCTAGCACTAAAAAACAAAAAACAAAAAAATTAAAATTGTCTAATGATAGCCATGATGCATATAAATTTAAATGAAGATTAAGGTGCATGGTAATTACACACATATTTTATATTATATAGATCTATCATCCCCGTGTTATCGATAATAGATTTTTGATGCCGAAAAAATTTTCGGCATCAGCCATTACCGGGTATTGAAACTCGGCAATAGTAGTATAATAGATAGTTGATGAATTTTGAAAATATCAAAATATTGCGTAGGTTTTAATTGTTATTATGAATGAATGAAATTAATCTGTAATATGAAAAGTCATGAGATAAGTTTTCATCGGTAAGTTTCTGAGGTCTAGCAAAGTGCGACGATTAGAATTCGCACTTTGCGAGTAAAACATGAAGGCGAAGGTTTTAGGATTCGATTGAGTAATGGAGTTAGTTCCTATCCTAAACTAAAATTGTAAATTGTAATATGTTAATTTTATAAAGTATTTTGGAAAGTGAATAGTATAAAAGTAGAAGGAAGATTGCTTTTGGGAGTTAGTTGGAAGGAGAGTAAGAGAGTGAGTTGGTGGGGAATTAGTTGAAGGTTAGTTGGATGTAAGTCGAGTAGGTAGCAGTGTTAGGGAATCCTCCTGCTATCGAAAAGTTACTGAGCCGCGAGGGTGAATTTAAATAAAGTAGTTGAGAATAATTGTGGTTATCTATTGATAGTTAAAGTATTTGTGAAGGCTGCCCATTTAAACTTATAAAGATATTAATTATAATTAAAGTCCAACGCCCACCTTTTACTATTAAGCTCAAATAAAAGCTCATTTATTTTATTAAAGCTGACTTTGTCTTCTCTTCATAGTTTACTTAAGTATTTCAGTTGCAGCTTCAATCTAAGGTTAAATAAGCAAGATTCAAGTTTCATGCTCATAAAGTAATCTAGTGAAATCTAAGATCTATGAGTTAAGATCTAAAATTGAGAATATGGCATCCGCTTATTCTCTACAAGTTATGTTTGACTAATTTAATATATATATATATATATTTATTTATTTATTTATTATAATCAGTTGCTTTGTTATTATTATGATATAAATACTTCATGATATTTAATGAAATTTCTTTTAATACTTTTAAAAAAATATTTTAATATATTTTAATATTTTTGGGTGTCCCTATATACAAAGCAATAGCGGTATTTGCACGGCTTTCTATGGGGAATATCCCAAACATATATAAGTTTTAAGATAATCCATGAATATTTACGGGAGTTAGAGCGCGAAAAGACAGAGAAACCGAAGTCATTAACGATTTTCAACTTTTTAGGTAATTGGTAAACACAAAATAGATGCAATTACATTTTACTAAAAAGAAATATTATATGGAAACAATAAAATTCGTTAAACGTCGTTATTTATTCAAAGGGGGGGGGGAAAGAAAAGAGAAAAGAAAAATTATTATTTGAGTCACTCACACGTCTTTCCCTTTCCTGCTTACCAATACTATAAAGAAAGATTGCAGATTGAGTTATAAGATCAATAAGATAAGATAATAAATTTCAATTTATATAAATTACACACACATATATATATATTTTATTTATTTATTTGTTTATATGTATATATTTATATGTAAAATTCTATGTCAAGCGTGTAACCGCCCTCACTAACCCTCGTTTAATTTTTTTATTTTAGTGCCAACATTTATTAAAACAAAAATCAAGTCTGTTATTAATTTCCTAGAAACGTACAAATCTTGATCAACTTTCTAAGTGGAAACTAGATATGAAAGCCAAAGTACCAAATTTGAATTTCCTGGAGTTACTTGTTATTAAATTATGTTGATAATTCATATATACAGATCAACCATTAAAAATTTGCCTTTCGCAGAAGGCCTCAAAACGTGATATTATACAGAAAGAAATCGATTTCCAAAAACTACTTTGTTTACAGTACGGGTATGATAAATTAATTTTCCGTCCTGTGTCAGCAGTATTCTTCGACATTAAGAAAAAAAAATACAGCAAAGCACTTACGTCAATTACATTTAATAGAAAAAATGTTATGATGGCTATAATGTTATGGCTATTTCATAACAATTGTTACATTCTTAATTTTTCCTTTCTCACAAATTAATTAATTTGAAAAAAAAAAATATATACAAATGACATTGCATACATAAATTTAGTGTTATATGTAAAACACTTAACACAAAATGAAATACACTTCCAGCAATTCCCAAGTATAGCTCCAATATAGTCAAATACTCTGGGTAACCATGCAAATGAATGATGAATGATTACCATTTTGTTAAAGGCACAGACCCTCTCTCTGATCACAACGAGTAGTTTAGTATAGCATCACTATATGATATACGGATTTAGAAAACCAAATTTGGACTGTCTGCTACTACGCTAATACATACCACACACGCAGAGAGAGAGAAACAGACCAACAGCACAAAAAAACATGATTTTCGAATTCAGAGGATCTCAAAACGTGTAACTATATCAAAAGTTATAGTTCGGAAATGTGACTCAAAAAGAAGTAAGAGAAAGTGTAAATAAAAAGTTAGAAAAATGAATTTTGAAAATTCACTTTTAGTATGTAAATTATTCATAAATTCTGTTTGCTAAATTATCTATGAGTATTGTCGTGTGAATTCACTCGGGAAACGATATTCATTACAGGTTAAAATAGCTGTCTTTCCCTCAATGCCCCCCCCCCGTGCTGATCAGTCTATAACTTATTACAAAATATATAGCAATTGCAATTTCTCACTTTTGATACAACCCCTTAAGACTTGGTGTAAAATGCTAGTATTTTCAAACTGTAATAACTGAGCGAAATTTTCACTTAGAAGGATGATTTTTTTTAGTTTTTTTCTTAGACTGAGTTTAATAAATTTCTAAATATAAATCATGTGATAGGAGGGACCGTATAAAAATTAAATTTCGTATTTTAATACGTATACAGCATCTTGTACAAAAAAATGCCATATCTGAAATTTATTCTTAATTTGCACCAATTTTGTAATTGGAAGTATGGTTCAATCTTTTTCAGTTTACGAGACAATCGATGTGTAATCTATTTTGAATCACCCGGTATATATACATATATATATATATATATAGTAGAGTTTACATTATTCTGTAATATACTATTAATTTCATTTATAAATTCAGTCTTTTGAATGTAATAATATTATTTTATGAAAAAAATCTGAAGAAGTCAAATTGACTTACACACACATATATATATATATATATATATATATATATATTGTTTAATATTGTGAAGAGTTAACAATTGGAATCTCCGTTATAAATAAAGTGCATGTTATTCGCAGAAATTTAATTCTTCACTGTGTGTTTTAAAGTAAATTTAAAGATTTAAGCTGTCAGTACCTTACCATCACGGACAAAAGCTTATATAGATTTATGAATCCTTTGGGATTTATACGAAAAAACATAGTCTTTCGAACAGAATAAGTCATATTTTATAAGAAAACCCTGTTTTGTTGTGGGTTAAAAAACTTTCATTTTCCTTTTAGAAATAAGATTAATGGCTTTTCAAAACCTTAACACATAGCTTCTCTTTAAAAAAATATTTCTTTTATTATTTACTTTTTTCTTTTATAATTTATATTGTAAATATTATAATTTTAAATAGTTATATTTAAAGTTGAGAGGATTAAAATAACTTTCATGCTACAATGAGCATAAAATCATTTATTTATTTATTTATAACATATTTTGAGTAATATAAAATTGAAAATAATATAACTTAATATTAGTTTAGGAAACAATATATCAATCTTAATATATTGAGCATTTTGAATATATATATATATATATATGTATATGTGTGTGTGTGTGTGTGTGTGTTTAAATATTTAGACATATTTAATTTGAGCTATTAAATTTTCTTTAAATAACATGTATACAAACACATGATATCTAAATATACTTGCACACCGCAATTTTGTTTGTAAAATGTTCTTTAATATTCCATACTGTAATGGATAGATAGTTTATGCACACTTTTTCATTATAGCCTAAGAGCCCACGACGGCCAGACCTTCGTTATTTAATAAAAGCTGAAAATTCTTCTGTGCGTGTCCCCTATACAGGTAAGAACGACCAGGGACTATAGAGTTTGGGTAGTGGTTACTTGGGCAGGTAACAGGTAGTAAAAGTGTATAAAATAGTACCTTAAATTCGTTAAAGTATAAAGCTCAATTTTTTTATATTTTATTAGGGATAACTTTAGAAATCTCGTCATCCATTGCCGGACACTTATGACAGTTGCTACCCCCTGCCAGACACCCCTAAATTTTAATAAATTATAATTATACTTTCGTTACAGTATAAAAGCTAAATTTTATATATGTTACTTGGGAACCTATAAAAAAATGTTACCTCAATAGCCGGACAGTTTTAATGGTTTTTACACCTTGCCAGACACATCGAAAGTCCGCTGTAGGTGCGAGCGCGAGGTAACGACTGTTCTAGCGGATGCGAGTGAGATAGGGCGCTTAGTCGACTGCGATCTTTCACTGCGCATCATCTGTCTTTTAGTGATGTATTGAAGAATTATGTGCAGCTACAACCACGTTTTACCATTGATATTTGTGTCGTTTTTTTGTGAAATAAAAGTGTAATTTTAGTAAAAAGTGTTATCATGGGAGACACATTAATTTGTTTTGTGTGTAATAAAAGTGATGGTAAGATAATATTGTTCTCGGAGGAAACTTAAAAAAAATGTCAAACTGTTTTGAAAATCAGAAAAAAACATAACCTTAAATATAAAGACATTATTCTGCCTGATGAGTATACAGAAAATGGTTAACACCGGGGATGTTATAAAGCATTTACAGGACTTATGAAAAAATACTTAACTTCTGAACCTGAAAATTGGACAAAAAACAGTGAAAAACAAAAATCAGCCAGTGTTTCTACAGACAATACCTCAACAACCTCGTCGTTGATACCTAAGTTGACCACAGAACCATCTCATTTACAGTCATCCTCTACAGAATCTTCAGTAACAATGCAATCAAGTTTAACTTCTGAATCAATAGGACTTCAATCTACAACTTCTCAAGAAAATATTAACTTCCAGATCTTAGTGAAGATAATGATTTAACTCAGGATGGAAATATTCTAACCGAGAAGGAAGCTAATAATATCGACTACCTAATTGTTTGTGTGTTTTGTGACAGGAAACATAAAAAAAAAACGTTCACGAATGCTTCCACTTCATAAAGCTGATACCAACCAATTTAAATCTAGCGTACTACCCAACATCGAAGGTCAAGAGAAGTATGCAGAATTATTGAATAAATTAAAAAAAATTTCTGGTCCAAAAATATCATATCATACAGAATGTAGAATTAGTTTCAATAATGAAATATCATCTTCTAAAAAACCATCCAGTAAAAGTGATTGGCATTTTCATCGGGAATATCAACAATTAGCTTTTAATGAAATAAGTGGCATCATCGAGGAAGACGTAATTAAAAAAGGGCGCTGTTATTTATTAGTATATTTGCATGAAATGTACACCGATGTATTGGAAAGAATATTTGAAGAAAATTCTGTTGAAGTGAATTCTGTTTTTACTGCACATCATCTCGAAGAAAAAATGTTGAAAAAATTTCTAAAGATATTAAATTTTTTACTATTTGTAATAAAAAAATTATAGCACCCAAATATTTACAAACAATAGACGATACAATATTTGAAAACTTACAAACCGAAAATACTTTACAAAAAGCTGCATTAATTTTAAGAAAATTAATACTACAAATGGAAAAAAATAAGTTACCGATAAAAAATCTAACAACAGAGCATTTAATGTCAGGAGAAGTTTCGATACCACCGCAATCACTGGACTTTTACTTTACTCTTCTAGGTGGATGTAATAACAAACGGAAAAAAAACCTGAAATGTGCTCGTCAAGTGCGTTCTTATTCTCAAGACGTAATCTATGCTGTCCATAATGGCCGTGTAAAAACATCAAAGTACATCATGTTAGGTATAACTTTAAAGAGCTTAACAAGCATTAGGAAAATTATCGATATTATTAATCGATATGGGCATTGTATTAGCTATCAGGGTATCGAGGAACTAGAGACTGAGACAACGTATACTTTTTTTGAACAATCCAGTTTATACCCAGAAACGATTAAAAGAAATCCTGACCTTTTTACTGGTGTGGCATATGATAATTTCGATCGTTTTGTGGAAACTACAAACGGAAAGGATACTCTACATGACACCGTAGGAATTATATACCAGAACATCGATCAAGTGATTTCGCGAAAGAGTTAAAAAATTTAAATTTTAAAGAGGCTCTGGTTAATTTTTTTATTTCACATTGGACTACTGATGAAGTGGTGCCATTTATTGGCAACAAAACGATAAACATCAATTTCAGAAAATGTCATTCTTTCACTGTTGATAATTCCAACAAAGTTATCTCAAGGGTTGATGAAGAGTTGTCATGCCCATCACACGAGGAAGCAGTTACGAAAATAGTATACCATGCATGTAACATCAACTATCCAGCAGAAATAGTAATAAGAAGTGCTGATACTGATATTGCGGCTATAATGCTTGGTAACATGCATCATCTTAAAAGTGATTCCGTTGTTCGGATGCTTACGGGTACTGGCAATAACTTAAGATATGTGGACCTAACTAAAATACATGCAGAGTTGGGACAGTTAATTTGTCAGAGTTTACCTGGATTTCATGCCATCACAGGTTGTGATTTTAACCCTGCATTTTTCAGAAAAGGAAAATCAATACCATGCAAGAAATTAAAAAAAAATCCCGAGTACCAGGAAGCTTTTAAGAACTTCGGCAACAGCGAATTAATTGAAAATTTAGATTTTCAACGAAACATCTTCGATATTATTCAGAGATTTATATGCAATATTTACAATGTCCCTAATGTTATTGGTGTTGATGACGCTAGACTGCAATTACTCATCGACTCGTATACAGTCTCCGATGTAAACGAAGCTTTTGACCGGAAAAAGTTGCGAAATTTTGACGCTAGCAATCTACCACCTTGCAAAAGCGAGCTATTGCAACAATTTCTGCGAGCAAATTATATATGTACCATTTGGAATAATGCTCATCTGAAAAATCCAACTACATATTAACCAGACAATAACGGCTGGGTATTGAAAAATGACAAATACCAATTCAAATGGTTTTCAGGAGATCAACTACCAAGTTATGTTAGTGATTCGCTTAAAACTCAATCAGGTATGTAATTATTATGACAAATTATTGTACATAATTTTTTAATTATTCATAATTGTATAATCTTGTTTATTTTTTTTTTCAGAAACTGACGAAAAAGGCGATATTGAAGACGATCATGACATCGACTGGGCGAGTAGTGACGAAGAAAATGAAAATATCGACGACAACGAATAAATATTTTTTTTACATGTAATAATGCTTTTTTTTGTATATTATAATAATAAAATTACATTTTTTACTTTATATAACCTGACTATGAACGTAATAAAATAATTTTTTTATTGGATATCTTTGAAGATCGCAATCGACTAAGTGCTCGCGCTCGCACCTACAGCGGACTTTCGATGTGTCTGGCAAGGTGTAAAAACCATTAAAACTGTCCGGCTATTGAGGTAACATTTTTTTATAGGTTCCCAAGTAACATATATAAAATTTAGCTTTTATACTGTAACGAAAGTATAATTATAATTTAATAAAATTTAGGGGTGTCTGGCAGGGGGTAGCAACTGTCATAAGTGTCCGGCAATGGATGACGAGATTTCTAAAGTTATCCCAAATAAAATATAAAAAAATTGAGCTTTATACTTTAACGAATTTAAGGTACTATTTTATACACCTTTACTACCTGTTACCTGCCCAAGTAACCACTACCCAAACTCTATAGTCCCTGGTCGTTCTTACCTGTATAAGGGACACGCACAGAATAATTTTCAGCTTTTATTAAATAACGAAGGTCTGGCCGTCGTGGGCTCTTGCTCTATTATTGTACTAGTAACATAAACATAAATATATACACAACGCTGAAAACGTCAGTGTAAATAATATTACGAAGCAAACTGCAGTTTCGGTAATGTTAAGAGCGTCGTCCTCAGGGCAGAATGATAAGAGTGATTATTGTTGCTGTATATATAGGGAAGCGAATTATAGAGTTGTGATAGCAGCTAACATGGATTTGAAAAATATGAAGCGTCAGCCAATAGGAAATTAGAATATAGAAATATATCATCTACTATTTACATATCTTTTTCTAACCCAATTTACTGGCGAACACCTCCAGTTTTTAGGAATTCCTTTTGGCTACTAGTCAGACTCTAAAATTTGCCCCATTATCTGCATATAGCAGCAATAATTCGTCTTGGCATTCTGCACTGATGATGGTGCACTTAACAGTACACCGATTTGCTTCTTAATCCTTTTTTACATTGACGTTTTCAATGTTGCGTAAATAAATACGTTTCTGTTGAACATCAAGTTTTGTTACACACAGTGGTAGCATGTCAAGTAATACATCTGTAGAAGATCTAATGCTAAAGCATGGCCTCATGTTTGTCTCTTTGTAAATTAGATAGGAACAGTTTATTTTACACGTTTTATGTTTCAATTGCACTTTTCAGTCTCTTTTCCATGCATTATATTATTATTATTATTATTATTATTATTATTTACTTCTATGCTAAACTTTATTAAACAACTTTTTTTTTTTTTTTTTTTTTTTTTAATGTATATATTTACGAAAAAAAAAAGATTAAAATTAAAATTAAAATAAATAAATAAATATATAAGTAAGTAAATAAATAAATAAAAATCAACAAATATATATTTTGTTTCTGTTTTTTATACTTATTGATATATTATAGTGAACTGTGACCGAACTGAAATTTCAACTACATCAGTGAATAGAAACGGTGGTGTGATGTTTGTGAAAGATTGAGAAATAGCATTTTCAAATGGTTACTAAAGGTTTATTTTATTATTAATTTATTATTATTATTATTATTATTATTTATTTATTTATAACTTTTTTTTTCCTCAGCAGTTATGCAAAATATATAGAGGTGGTATTAGAAGATAATTATTTTTAGGGATGTATATTCAGTATGCTTATTCTGTTGAAAACTGTCTATAGGATATTTACTCAATCATTTTATTTATTTTACAATGTACGCAGTTTCCAATGCTCTTTGGAAGTCTACAAAAAGACATTGATGTCAACTAAAACGTGCATTTTGATAGCCTACCCATCTCTTTAGTACGTCTTACTAATATTCGGTTGAATCAAAACCACGATTGTAAGTATGAAAGTGAAGCAATTTCACCTTATTTTTAAGAAACGAGTCTAGCATACCTTTTTCCCCTGAAAAACAAGGCGCTACATGATGTTCAAGAAACAGATATTCCCACTATAGCATTTACGTTACGTAAACAATAACGCACCTCTTTATCGCCGAGGAAATCATTAGTGGACTAATTTTTAGTTCCCCATCATACTATAGGTATGGGGAACTTAGGTAATCGTGAAAATTTTCGACCTCGGTTTTTTGACTTTTTTACACGTTTTCAGGTGTGAGGAATCCGAAAATGACAAAATTTTTATGGTGTCTGTCTGTAGGGTGTCTGTTAGTCTGTTAGTCTGTTAGTATGTTAGTCTCTTAGTGGGTCAGTCCGATAGTTTGTTAGTCTGTGTACACGATATCTCAAGAACAAATTGTCGCAGAGAGGTCAGATCAGATTTAAAATATTACTTTCGACACTGGCAAGAACCCTATTCATTTGCAACATCCGAATTTAAAAACTTCGTAAGTTATTAGAAATTTACGATTTTCTTAACATGGGAGAATAGGACAAAAATTCACTTAAACGTGCATTAAATGGAAACTTTTTACTGTAAAAATGTCAGACCAGTTTTAAAATATCGGTTTTGATGCCGGAATGAACATCAGTAACTATAAATATGCTACTCTGAAATTTTCGCAAGTTATTGGAAATTTATGAATTTCTTAACATGGCGGTATAGGGAAAAATTTCACATAAACGTCAATTTTGAGAGATATTTTCATCCTAAAGATGTCAGACTACTTTTGAAATATTATTTAGGACACTGGCATGAATATTAATCACTATGAATTTTCCAATATAAAAATTTCGTAAGTTATTGGAAAATTACGAATTTTTTAACATGGCAGAATGGAGAAAATTTCACATAAACGTCAATCTTGAGGGATATTTTCATCGTAAAGATGTCAAACCACTTTCGAAATATTATTTAGGATACTGGCATGAATATCATCGATTATGATTTTTCCAATTTAAAAAATTCGTAAGTTATTTGGAATTTACGATTTACTTAACATGGCAGAATAAGGCAAAATTGAGCATAAACTTCCATTTTGAGGATCATAAATGCATTAGACAACTTCAAAATAACATTTATGATATTTGTTTGAACGTGATTGAAAACAAATATTCTAATAGGAAAATTTCGTAAATTATTCGTAATTTACGATTTTATTAACATAGCGAAACTGTAAAATTTTCATATAAATATGAATTTTGAGTATTATTGCATTGGAAATAGTAGCATGAAAACTAAACAACGGAATTGACCCAGATAAAATAAATTAATAGATTAGAATAAGATAAATATATCGAAGTGAACGGTGGATAGCCTATTAGGCGGGGATTTCATTCTGTCACTGTATCAAGCTTTGGTCAAATTCATTTCTTTTAACATGATTATAATATGCCTTGCACTAGAAATTTCTGAGAACATGAATATGATGGGGAACTGAGCAGAGTCCACCTATGCCAACTAGTTAACTAGGTAAAAGAACTAAAATAAATACACATTTTCCTTTAACGTCAATATAATTTTAGTAATACTATTCTTGTTGTATTCGAACATGTCCCTTTGAAACTTATCACGTTTGACAAAACTAAAATCTCGAGCTAGGTCAATTTGACCCTGATTTATATAATTCATTTTTTAATGTAAAATAGATCTATACATTAATGGAACTGGCACTAAAATAATTTTATTATTGTATTAACGTTAATTTTCCATCAAATGAAAAAATAATTAGAAATTTAGAGAAACATGATCGGGAAAGTAGTTCGAAACTCACACACATATGTTTGCATATTTTGAAAAGTAGACTGAAAAACAGTTTATTTGCAATGAATTAATCCCTTATATCAGCTCTAAAATATCGCAGCATCTGTTTATTACCAGTCTATTAGTATGCAGTGAAAATTTCCAAATAAATGTCGAGTAAGTTTAAAGTGTCAACCAGACACTGTCCAGTAAATAAAGTTTAAATTTTCAAATGTAGTCATATTAATTAAAGCGTAGTCAATATACAAACTGTTGTCATATCCATTGTATAATTTTGAATAAAAAGAAATCTGTCTCTTAATTTATTTTTTTATTTCTTCGCCTTTCAAATACGATAGATTTTTTGGTGTCTTCTTACATATCTGGTGTCACTATAAGCATATTAGCATTTTAATATATATTCACTGGCGATGAAATGTAAGAACATGTAATATATCTTTGAATTGCATTAAGGGGACTCTTGCCCAACTGAAGGTTTCATTTAAAAGATCATACTTCCCTTTATTATTTATAAATTGAACTGAATTAGGTTTGTTTGTAAAAATATACATTCAGACTAAGATTCTTACGGTTTTTGATTTACTTTTTCCTTCAATTTTTAATTTGTGTTTTTGAGTTTCAATTTTTTATTTTCGAATTCATGATCTCCAAAATGTATAATTAAAAAATATATTTATTTATTTCTATTGTTATTATTCTTACTATTATTTTTTGTATGTTTAATAAAACGTACTTGAAATAATTTCGGATGGATATTTAAATTTACTTAAAGTTTTTGAGTAGATAATAAAAAAGTGTATGTCTATGCAAATATTCACAGTAAAATAAATAAATAATTAAATAAAATAAATAAGTAAACAGCTATGTATTTATTTTTATTTTATTTTATTTTTTACAGATGCAGAATATATCCGTAATTTTTTTAAGTTGGTTTTATTAATTTTATTTACCTAGGTTACCGATAAGTGTATCTTCATGCATAAACTTTTAATAAGATTTTGTTATTCTAATAAAGGTAAAAGTTATATTTAAAATTTTAATTATTGACTATGATTTTTTAGACTATGGCATAGCAGGTAATTGAACAAGGAAGTGTTAGATTTCTGTAGGAAACTCAAATCTGCACGGATAAATTATTCGAATCCCCCCCCCCCTCAATCCCAAACACGTACATCCCCAAATTTCAAACACTTGCATGACAAATAAGTACAGAATCTAATGGGAAGAAAAAAAATGAAGATTTTGAAAATGCGTCAAACCTGGATTATGACCGCAAACTCAGGGCATTTAATTTACCACCCGTGACCTGTATACGATATAATATTTTGCTTATACCCGTGGGTCAACCCTTGCAAATATTTGATATAAATAAAAAAAAAAAAAAAATGGCATATTATTCATGATGTATAAATTATTTATGGCGTATTATGTATTCATGATGTATCTTGCGTAAAAAAATATAGATTAAGATGCAATCGTATAAATCTAATTTTCTTTCTTTCTTTCTTTTTTTTTTTTTTTTAATAACTACGTTACACTTTTAAAAGAGGATTAAATAATGACACCTGAAACGAGTTTAAATTTTATAAACGCCTATTCCAAATTATTATTTAAATCCTAAAATTTTAAAATCCCATAGCTTTTATTTTTTTTATTCATTTAATTAATTATTTATTTATTTTCCGGACGTAATTCTTACAACAGTATATATTAACATGATTAGCAGAAAAAAAAGCAGCTTCATATTCGAAATCCCAATATTTTCCTAGTTAGTCTCATGAAAGAATAATTAATCTGCATAACCCAATAAAAGATTCACAATATCATTATTATTATTATTATTTTTGCTTCTATATTTTCAAGTTTTTAAAATATTTCACATAATACCATTAGTTATATCCCATTACAGACTACTTAATTTATTAAAAATTTTACTCAAACCGGCGATGTTAATGAACAATGAGTGAACTAATGTACATCTTTTGTTTGTTCTTTATTCCCAGTAAAGAATTTATTCTTTTAGATTTGACTTTATTCAAATATGTTGAAAATACTTTAACGCCAAGAACGTGAAATTAATAATTGCTTTTTCAACAAAATTTATCCTTTTACATAAATGGCTTGGTTTTATCTTTCAATCAGTACGATAGTTCTTTATTTTAAATAAGAAAGTTTGAAAATATTTTTTATTAAATATATTTAACATAACGAAAAATTTCTTTGGTAAAATGATCCCTACTAAATGTTTTAAAAAATTGTTTTAAAATGTACGAAATTTATGAAAAATGTATGGAAGAATATATTTTATTTAGTTTTAAGAAATTACAAAACCGAGAAGCAAGTTTAGATGATGAAAACTTTATTTTTCATACTTAAAATAAGATAGTATGTATAAGTTTTTGAAAGAAGAAAATTGAAAAATAAATCTGTTAGTATATTTTACTTTGTTTGTTCAGTGTGAGGAATAAAAAAAAAAAAAAGAAAAGGAATTAACTATCTATATCAATGGTTAAATTATATATATATATATATATATATATATATATAATAAATAATTTAATTCCTTTACGATACTCAGCAAATAAGAGAAAGATGAAAATACCAACAATGATATTAATATTTAGAAGGATTACTTATAAAGTTATTGTCACAAATACCATTTAAGTAAAATTCACCGATTAGTAAAATCATGTTAAAATACTTACACAGAAGAGAAATGACGTAGATATCACTAATGCCTAAAACAATGAGATAGTTTTTTTAATCCATTTATCGAGTAAATTCAGCAACACAAGATAAGAATTGCAAGAAATAAACCAAAATACTATTGAAATAAAAAGGAATGCATGAAGGAAAAATAGAGTTAAAAATGTTGAAACCCAGTACAGTTCTCATCAGGAAACTAGCTGTACTGTCAACATGAGATGCAAGATTTCGAATATTGTATAGCTAGTTCAGCAAATATACAATACTAGTTCCAATCTTGCATAAAAAAAAATAGAAAGATAAAAGGAAAATGGCTGATAAAACAACTTAACCAAAATGAAAAATGATATTCGTGAAAGACGAGGGCCACATGCAATTCAAATCCAAATCGAATAAAAGTCCAGGCGGTTGCCAAACGAACTAACTGAAAAGAAATGTTTAAAAGTAGAGAATCGATTAATCGAAATAATTTCTGAAATGAAATAAATGTAAGCATGAAGTGATATTTATTGTGCTTAATATTTAAAAGCTGAAATCACAAAAAAAGAATTTTCTAGAGGGAAATTTAAGTATAATGCAGAACAATACGATTGTCACTGTATGGCATACGTTCGACACAACGTATGAGCGCGCCATCTAACGTGGAAAAAATAAGTTACTATTAATTGAGGTAAGAAAAAGTGTACGATTAGAGGTTCAATTTACATGAGTGTAATTTAAATTCTTAAGCTAACAGAAGAAAAGACCAACAAGTGATTATAAAGTCTTATTATTAAGAAATTGGTGAATAATTTTAATTTTTAAATTTCAATAATTATTATTGTTATTAATATTATTATTAGTATTAGTATTAAGTAGGAAAATGGTGAATAGGTTTAATTTTTTTTTTATAAGTATTATGGTATTAATATATTATTGTTATTATTTTTATTATTATTATTAATTAGAAAAATGGTGAATAAGTTTAATATTTTATTACTTATTGTTAATAATATTGAATAGTATTTTTATTTTACGTTTAGTATGAACACTCCAAATTTGAATGAGATCTAATTTTTTTTTTTTTTTTTTTTTTTTTTAAATGAAGCAAATATATTATGAATTGTTGAAACTTAATCCATATGAACCAGAAAGAGATGATGTATCCCGTAATCGCAATAAGACCAGGCTTCCTATTTTTTTTTTTTTTTTTTTTTTTTATAATTTAAATTCAACAACCCACCCAACCAACCAGCCGCTTTTTTCCCATATATATATATATATATGGGGTGGTTCAAAAGGTCATATTCAAATGCCCCTTGTGGATTTTTCAGGACATGAGAAATAAGAAGTACACAGGATTTGGGATAGGAAACATGATCCTGAAAGGGCAATTGTTTTGTGACCGTTACACACACAAAAAAAAAGCAACAAAAAACAACTTTATTTTTCAAATAAAAGTAATCGAAGTAAAAGCTACAAATGAAAAGCGTTAGAAGTCATAAGAAGTGCCCAATTTGTGCCCTCATTAACCGCTATACATTCTTCACATCGTCACATCTGCCTTTTTTCATATGTGCAAGTTGCCTAGAGCTTATGAATTTCTAGCAAATTACAATCGCATCACCAACTTCCAGTTCTTATGTAATTCTTATTCCTCATGAACTGACACACCCACAAGTGACCTTTGCACATGACCTTTTAAACCACCCTCAGTACACAGGGTGGCTACTAAGAATCCGAAAAAAGAATTGAGAAGATTTTATGGAATACCTACTTCATTATAACCGCTTTTTTCTTGTAATGCTTTTATCCTTCAATATTATTTATTAACATAATTTGTATTTACACAACAGACAGTTTTTGAGCGACCAAGGAAAGTAAAATGTATTATAGAGCAAGAGCCCACGACGGCCAGACCTTCGTTATTTAATAAAAGCTGAAAATTCTTCTGTGCGTGTCCCTTATACAGGTAAGAACGACCAGGGACTATAGAGTTTGGGTAGTGGTTACTTGGGCAGGTAACAGGTAGTAAAGGTGTATAAAATAGTACCTTAAATTCGTTAAAGTATAAAGCTCAATTTTTTTATATTTTATTTGGGATAACTTTAGAAATCTCGTCATCCATTGCCGGACACTTATGACAGTTGCTACCCCCTGCCAGACACCCCTAAATTTTATTAAATTATAATTATACTTTCGTTACAGTATAAAAGCTAAATTTTATATATGTTACTTGGGAACCTATAAAAAAATGTTACCTCAATAGCCGGACAGTTTTAATGGTTTTTACACCTTGCCAGACAAATCGAAAGTCCGCTGTAGGTGCGAGCGCGAGCACTTAGTCGATTGCGATCTTCAAAGATATCCAATAAAAAAATTATTTTATTACGTTCATAGTCAGGTTATATAAAGTAAAAAATGTAATTTTATTATTATAATATACAAAAAAAAAGCATTATTACATGTAAAAAAAATATTTATTCGTTGTCGTCGATATTTTCATTTTCTTCGTCACTACTCGCCCAGTCGATGTCATGATCGTCTTCAATATCGCCTTTTTCGTCAGTTTCTGAAAAAAAAAATAAACAAGATTATACAATTATGAATAATTAAAAAATTATGTACAATAATTTGTCATAATAATTACATACCTGATTGAGTTTTAAGCGAATCACTAACATAACTTGGTAGTTGATCTCCTGAAAACCATTTGAATTGGTATTTGTCATTTTTCAATACCCAGCCGTTATTGTCTGGTTAATATGTAGTTGGATTTTTCAGATGAGCATTATTCCAAATGGTACATATATAATTTGCTCGCAGAAATTGTTGCAATAGCTCGCTTTTGCAAGGTGGTAGATTGCTAGCGTCAAAATTTCGCAACTTTTTCCGGTCAAAAGCTTCGTTTACATCGGAGACTGTATACGAGTCGATGAGTAATTGCAGTCTAGCGTCATCAACACCAATAACATTAGGGACATTGTAAATATTGCATATAAATCTCTGAATAATATCGAAGATGTTTCGTTGAAAATCTAAATTTTCAATTAATTCGCTGTTGCCGAAGTTCTTAAAAGCTTCCTGGTACTCGGGATTTTTTTTTAATTTCTTGCATGGTATTGATTTTCCTTTTCTGAAAAATGCAGGGTTAAAATCACAACCTGTGATGGCATGAAATCCAGGTAAACTCTGACAAATTAACTGTCCCAACTCTGCATGTATTTTAGTTAGGTCCACATATCTTAAGTTATTGCCAGTACCCGTAAGCATCCGAACAACGGAATCACTTTTAAGATGATGCATGTTACCAAGCATTATAGCCGCAATATCAGTATCAGCACTTCTTATTACTATTTCTGCTGGATAGTTGATGTTACATGCATGGTATACTATTTTCGTAACTGCTTCCTCGTGTGATGGGCATGACAACTCTTCATCAACCCTTGAGATAAATTTGTTGGAATTATCAACAGTGAAAGAATGACATTTTCTGAAATTGATGTTTATCGTTTTGTTGCCAATAAATGGCACCACTTCATCAGTAGTCCAATGTGAAATAAAAAAATTAACCAGAGCCTCTTTAAAATTTAAATTTTTTAACTCTTTCGCGAAATCACTTGATCGATGTTCTGGTATATAATTCCTACGGTGTCATGTAGAGTATCCTTTCCGTTTGTAGTTTCCACAAAACGATCGAAATTATCATATGCCACACCAGTAAAAAGGTCAGGATTTCTTTTAATCGTTTCTGGGTATAAACTGGATTGTTCAAAAAAAGTATACGTTGTCTCAGTCTCTAGTTCCTCGATACCCTGATAGCTAATACAATGCCCATATCGATTAATAATATCGATAATTTTCCTAATGCTTGTTAAGCTCTTTAAAGTTATACCTAACATGATGTACTTTGATGTTTTTACACGGCCATTATGGACAGCATAGATTACGTCTTGAGAATAAGAACGCACTTGACGAGCACATTTCAGGTTTTTTTTCCGTTTGTTATTACATCCACCTAGAAGAGTAAAGTAAAAGTCCAGTGATTGCGGTGGTATCGAAACTTCTCCTGACATTAAATGCTCTGTTGTTAGATTTTTTATCGGTAACTTATTTTTTTCCATTTGTAGTATTAATTTTCTTAAAATTAATGCAGCTTTTTGTAAAGTATTTTCGGTTTGTAAGTTTTCAAATATTGTATCGTCTATTGTTTGTAAATATTTGGGTGCTATAATTTTTTTATTACAAATAGTAAAAAATTTAATATCTTTAGAAATTTTTTCAACATTTTTTCTTCGAGATGATGTGCAGTAAAAACAGAATTCACTTCAACAGAATTTTCTTCAAATATTCTTTCCAATACATCGGTGTACATTTCATGCAAATATACTAATAAATAACAGCGCCCTTTTTTAATTACGTCTTCCTCGATGATGCCACTTATTTCATTAAAAGCTAATTGTTGATATTCCCGATGAAAATGCCAATCACTTTTACTGGATGGTTTTTTAGAAGATGATATTTCATTATTGAAACTAATTCTACATTCTGTATGATATGATATTTTTGGACCAGAAATTTTTTTTAATTTATTCAATAATTCTGCATACTTCTCTTGACCTTCGATGTTGGGTAGTACGCTAGATTTAAATTGGTTGGTATCAGCTTTATGAAGTGGAAGCATTCGTGAACGTTTTTTTTTTTATGTTTCCTGTCACAAAACACACAAACAATTAGGTAGTCGATATTATTAGCTTCCTTCTCGGTTAGAATATTTCCATCCTGAGTTAAATCATTATCTTCACTAAGATCTGGAAGTTAATATTTTCTTGAGAAGTTGTAGATTGAAGTCCTATTGATTCAGAAGTTAAACTTGATTGCATTGTTACTGAAGATTCTGTAGAGGATGACTGTAAATGAGATGGTTCTGTGGTCAACTTAGGTATCAACGACGAGGTTGTTGAGGTATTGTCTGTAGAAACACTGGCTGATTTTTGTTTTTCACTGTTTTTTGTCCAATTTTCAGGTTCAGAAGTTAAGTATTTTTTCATAAGTCCTGTAAATGCTTTATAACATCCCCGGTGTTAACCATTTTCTGTATACTCATCAGGCAGAATAATGTCTTTATATTTAAGGTTATGTTTTTTTCTGATTTTCAAAACAGTTTGACATTTTTTTTAAGTTTCCTCCGAGAACAATATTATCTTACCATCACTTTTATTACACACAAAACAAATTAATGTGTCTCCCATGATAACACTTTTTACTAAAATTACACTTTTATTTCACAAAAAAACGACACAAATATCAATGGTAAAACGTGGTTGTAGCTGCACATAATTCTTCAATACATCACTAAAAGACAGATGATGCGCAGTGAAAGATCGCAGTCGACTAAGCGCCCTATCTCACTCGCATCCGCTAGAACAGTCGTTACCTCGCGCTCGCACCTACAGCGGACTTTCGATGTGTCTGGCAAGGTGTAAAAACCATTAAAACTGTCCGGCTATTGAGGTAACATTTTTTTATAGGTTCCCAAGTAACATATATAAAATTTAGCTTTTATACTGTAACGAAAGTATAATTATAATTTATTAAAATTTAGGGGTGTCTGGCAGGGGGTAGCAACTGTCATAAGTGTCCGGCAATGGATGACGAGATTTCTAAAGTTATCCCTAATAAAATATAAAAAAATTGAGCTTTATACTTTAACGAATTTAAGGTACTATTTTATACACTTTTACTACCTGTTACCTGCCCAAGTAACCACTACCCAAACTCTATAGTCCCTGGTCGTTCTTACCTGTATAGGGGACACGCACAGAAGAATTTTCAGCTTTTATTAAATAACGAAGGTCTGGCCGTCGTGGGCTCTTAGGCTATTAGATAAATGAAAATGTTTCGTGATTTTTTCAAAATGCAGCGCATCTAACATATTTTGGGTCCGATGAGAAAATTTTTACTGTTTGAGTCGCTAAAAACTCTCAAAATGATCACAAACTTTTGGATCTAGTTCTCAAGAACACCAGAAAACGAAAATATGGAACAAGGTCTTTGTTTCTAAAATGTTTCATGGTTTAAGCTCACATTAGCATCAATGGAAAGATTCAAATGTGCTTTTCATAGGAAACTTAAAAAATAATGGAAAAGTTTATCAAAGAGATGTTTTATAGAAAGCTGTACTTCCATGGAAACAAAATAACCTGGCTAAGGTCTTTCACCAAGTTTGTACTCTGGCCCATGGCGTCAAACCAAAATTTGTTTAAATGGATGCCAAAGTGAAAAGGTATCTGACCAAAATTCTGTGTTCTTCTAACAGCTCTGATTTGTATCCATTGAATTCTTCAGTGAGTGGTTTCGTAGAAAAACAATTGCAAACACAGAAATGCATACATTTGGTAGACTCAAGAAACCCCTGAACAAAATATAAGAGGATTTAGAAACAAACTACTTGCGCCGTACCGTCACATCACTTCCGAAGAAGATCGCAGCTTGCGTCAAAACAGATGACAGCCATTTTGAAAACTCACAGTGAAAAATAATTGTTAGACATTACTTGTTGCAAAAATAGAAGCTTTAAATTCATTTGCCATTTCACTAATTATTTATTATCAAATACTTTTTTCCGGATACTTAATAGCCACTCTGTATATATAAGAAGGAAGAATTAAATTCATAAAAATATCCTATTTACGTAGGACTTAAACATTTAAAATTCTTCTGAACATAATTTGACAGTATTTAGAAAAAATATGTCTGTCTCCGAATATGACTGAATGTAATTAAAAAAAAAATTAACACTGTATGGAACAAACAAATGGACAAAATTTTATATAAATTTGTATTTTGTGGGATCTTAATAAAAGTTAGTGCTCGTCAGCTTTTGTGTAATATAAAAAAAGAATGAAAAACTATGCAGTACACATCGACTGTTAACAATTTCCAACTGAATGTACATGTTCTGTCCTATAAACTCCACTGTTCTTTGCCTGCGTTATGGGAAACGCGCAGACAAAAGGACGGAAGGTATACAGAGAGACAGACTAACTGAATTCATAATCACTCTTAAACTGTTAGAATTTGTTAAAAATACTTATAGCAAAAGAAAATGCAACCCTTAGGTTGTAATTAACAGTCCTTAATGAATTTCTATATTTTAGTGTACCCCTGTAAATCTGAAGGTTAATTGTATCATATTCTATACAAAGCATTAGTATATTCACAATAATTATCAACTTCTTTATGATTTTCGCAGAAGAAATATATCTAAATGGGATTTATAAAAATGTCTGTTTTAAAAAAGGAATGCATTGGAATTTGTTTGTGTGTCTCTGTACGTAAACTAGTCCTACACGACTTCTTAATGTCATTTTAAATAGGAAACATCCCATAGTGAAATTAAATATCATTTATTATTATTATTTTTAACTATGAAAATATTTTCGGACGCTTGGGGCATCCAGACTGACAGATGGATATAGGGGCAGACAAATACACAAATTGAAATTATATTAAAACTTAAAAATCGCAAGAAAGTTTTTAAAATTCTTAATGTAAATTAAAATGCAATTCCAGCCAATTTCCAATAATAGCCCTTAATGCAACAGAATATTATTTGTGGTCCTGTAAATGTAATGCGATAAAAAGCATTCTTTAAACACTGTAATTAACATATTTCTATTTCATTAAGACTTGTGCAAAGTAAAATGATTAAAATATGGTTTATAGAAATACACCTCATAGAACGCAATGCTTTAAAATACTTTCGGGTATCCCGTACACAAACCAGTGGTGGTATTTAATTCCTTTTATATTAAAAAATATCCGATCGTGAACTTAAATAACATATTTGAATTTCAATAAGATTTGTGTAAAATAAAGATATTAAAATGTGTTTTATAGGAATATCTCTCATTAAACACAATGTTTGGGAATACTTTCGAGTTTCTCTGTATACAGACAAGTGGAGTTTTCATTCATTTTCAATAGGGGGCATCCGATAGAGAACTTAAATAACATATAACAGTTTAAAGAAATTCTATGAATATTGACAGGAGTTAGAGCGCGGACAGACAGACAAACAAACCGACAGAAAAATCCAAGCAATTAACACTTTTCAACCTTGTTGGAAAGTGTTAAAAATAATTGATGCTACTATTCAGCAATTTCTGCTACTTCATAGAAAGCTATAATCGCAGCTTGTATTGTGTAAAGTGCATGTATGAAAACCTTGATGACATATCATCTAAATTGAATTTGGGTGCATATCAATTTCATGAGTTGCTGTTATACTCACAAGGAAAGGTCACGACATGGCAAATTCAGATCGGGCCGAAATTCCGCTGGAATGTAGTATACTATGAGGGTAACAACATATTAAAGCAGTAGGACCCACTATCCACAAAATTTTGAGAAAAAAGCATTTAAAGTTTCAGTAATCTTTAAATACTAGTTATTTCGCAAGCGATTAAGCACCCCAGTGGTGTGATCTTAAAGCGCGAGTCTGCTAGCCAGACGACTTGGGTTCGAGGCTACCTCGAGACTACATTTTTTTTTCTTTTATGCTTTTTATGTAATCTAAACTTTTTATTTATTTTTACTTTATTTTATAATTCAATTCAAAATTTGAAAATTTTAATAAAATATTATTTATTTTTTTTTTAATATAAAATAAATAAATTTTTCTATTTTTAATATTCATAACTTAAAAACACAATAAATTTCTATAACTTAAAAAATAAATTTTAGTTTTATTTTAACTGTAAAATAAGATAAAACTAAACAAACTGTTTTTGATTATTTATCGAAAAAAATTATTTTATTTTAGGTATGCTTGAAACAATAATATTTTTTTAATTAAAAAAATAATAATACAGAGAAATGATCATTTTAATTGCATGTATAATTACTATCCAAATTAAATAATTACTTCTCCAATCAATATAGTTTCTTGAAAAATTGTAGTATAGGATTACGATGCTGTTAAATTATTACAGGTAAAGAAATGTTATCTTTAAATGTAGATTTTAAATGTAAATGAACATCATTTCTTTTTCGATAACGACTTCCTTTTTTATTTATCCTTCCTTGCACAAAATAAAATTCCACCTGCCTTTATTATTAACAAGCTAGAATTTACGTAAGAATTACGCTAGAATTACGTTTACGTAATTTACACACATTCAAACAAAGTCAGGACGCTCAAACCAAGATTTAAGTAACACCGGCTAACTATTTTACTTTGTTTACAGCTTGCTTATTTTTTAATTATTTAAATATTTGTCTGTTTTTCTTTATGTTTCTTATTTAGGGTTTTGTAAAACTAAACTTTATTTTTTAAGTTACAGAAATTTATTGTATTTTTAAGTTATAAATATTAAAACAGAAAAAGTTATTTTATACTCAAGAAAATTAAATAATTTATTGAAATTTTCAGATTTTGAATTGAATTGTAAAATAAAGTAAAAATTAATAAAAAAGTTCAGATTAAATAAAAAGTTAAATAAAAAACAAAAAAGGAGTCTCGAGGTAGCCTCGAATCCAAGTCGTCTGGCTAGCAGACTCGCGCTTTAGGATCACACCACTGGGGCGCTTGCTCGTTTGTGAAATAACTTGTATTTAAAGATTACTGAAACTTTAAATGCTTGTTCTCGAAATTTTGTGGATAGTGGGTCCTACTGCTTTAATATGTTGTTACCCTCATAGTATACTACAATCCTGCGCGATTTCGTCCCGATTTGAATTTTCCATGTCATGACCTCTCCTTGTCAAACTTATTTACGCTATAGGAAATGATACAAATGTTCCAAACTTGTTCAGTGATATGAATATTATAGAAAACTATAGCTATTCAGTTTTTGGTGCACACCAGTTGAGAAGTAGATCTCCTAAGCAACAATTAATTTTTCGTTCTTAGGCACATAATCGTCCGCTTATATAATATATGAATTTATTAAACTTGGTGTGTGAAATAAATGTTATAATATGTATATATATATATATTGTTTCAGTTTGATAGGGTAACAATTGACAAGTGAAGCTGCTGTTTTTCATTATCTGTAATTTTTCAGATGGCTACATAACATATTCTATATCTCAGAATCTGTTGTTTTTAATTAAATCAAACTGTATACGCAAAATCTTTATTTTGAGAAGCTAAGTTATCAAATATTTATGCATAGTAATTTCTAGATTGCGATACTACATAAAATTTCATTTAAGAATATTTTGTGATGAGCGGTGACATTTTCGTCACAGAATAAAATAGAGGATAAGTAAGCATAATAATTATTTTATTTTTTTTTGCTCTTTATTATTATTTATTAAATTAATTTAATTTACTTCATTTCATGAAGACATTATATATACAAGAATTTGTATTATATAAACTGAGCAAACCTATTATAATTAAAAATGATATTTTCCCATTACCTAGAATAAATTTAATATGTAGAGTGAATAAATAAAATTCAAATTAAACTTTTTAAAAAGATTATTATATATATGCGGGATAATCATCTCACTACACAATATTTTCTCTATCTAAACTAATTCTTCACTTTACGTAGGTTTTAAAGATAATTAAATACCTATTATTATTATTATTATTGTTGTTGTTGTTGTTGTTATTATTGCTACAAGACACTCAATAAATCTGTCCTTTTGTTTATTAAAGTAATTGTGCTTTTAATTTACGATTCGACAGTTACTGTTCAGGTATTTTTTTCATTTATATACACGCATATATATATATATATATATATATATACTTATTTAAATTAACTGAAATTTATTCAGTTGCATTAATATTTTTGGATGCCACATTTTGTATAACAATAAATGATTTATAATCATTATTATACTGTACGAATTCAAACTGAGTTTTGTTTAAAGTTATGATAGATTTTAATGTGCAGGGAAAGAATAAGTAAAACTCAAACTATTGTAAATATGATTTTTATTTCAACATCTATGGTTTAATAACACTTAATCATATTATCGAAAAGATAAAAAATATGTTAGATTAAAAAAAAAAAAAAAAAAAAAAAAAAAAAAAAAAAGAAAAAGAAAGAAATAACTTTAATTCTCTGAAGATCTGCAACAAACTAAACAATTTTTGCTTGAAACATCTGATAACAAATCAAAAGATATAGATTTCAATTATTTAAAATACAGATAAGGCATAGTCAAACATGAATATTAACATAAATCATGAGTATTTAAAACATTCAGTAAAAATATCTTAAAAAAATTAATATTTGATTGCTTTAATTTAACGCAATTTATTTTCTACACAAATTCGTAGTTTGAATTTTACTAACATTTTTGAAATCAGAAACTTAAGATTTGAGACATATTTATATGTAGGGGGAATTTACTCCATTCAGTGAAATAAAGACTTCCCTCATTTCAAAGGGAAAGTTTCTATACAAATGCATTTCTGCATTCCCTTAGGATATAATTGATTGCTTGGAATTAAATATTCAATAGAAACTGTGAACATTTAATATATATTTATGATTAAATCTATTATGTTAACCGAAAATTGCTCAATTAGATTTAAAATAGAATGCATAGAAAAGTTATGAAGTGTTAAACATATATATTATATATGCAATCTAATACATTATCCATTAAGAACCTTTGGTCTTTTAGATGCAAGTTAACTTATTTATTACTAGCAAACCCTTGCGAAATTTTTGCAGTTTATTTATTTATTTTATTGATTTACCTTTAAATTTTGAAACTTATAAGTTTTATATCATTTTCACAACCCAATATTTATTTTAATTAATATTTTTTTTTTCGGGGGGGGGGGGGGGGAGAATGAAACGCTAATGATCGTTAACCCAAAATCATTCACAGAAAATTTTCAAAATAAAATTTGTGTTTGATGATCCAGTTTTCATACATCCCCAGGCAGGACAGATTTAGTATAGGACCCCTATGTCCACTTTTAAATTTTTTCTGTCATTTCTCATATTTTCTATTCTTTTTGGTATAATGTTTTGTTAAAGAAAAACTTAGTACCCATTTTTATTATACGTCTTGCTGTTGCGTTTCTTAGTCAATTTATGACACAGATATTCGTATTTTGTTTATAGCTTTAAGGTGGTCTGGCACACCAAATTTTTGTTTTTATTATTTATTGATGATTTGCTGTAATTATTTTTCCTGAAATTGGAGCGTTTTTGACGTTGAAGTTGAGCAAGAAAGAATATTATTTAATTATTTTATTTAATTTAAGAAATTTAATTTAATTTAAAAATTTAAAAAGTTAAAATTTTTTTATATCTCATGAACTAATGGTTCAATTTACAAACTTTTTTCACTCTTATACAGAAAAGATTTATCTTCAATTTGTCTTCGGGATTTTTAATTAGGAGCAAAACTTTTTAGGTAAACCAAAAGTTATGCATGGAATAAGCATTTGTTTTCGAATAAAAATTAATATTTAAAAAATTCATTATTATAATCAGAAATCCTGAAGAAAAATTGAAGATAAATATTTTCTGTATATACAGGTGAAAAAAGTTTGTAAATTGAACCATTTACTCAGGAGATATAACAAATTTTAAATTTATCAAAAGTTTTTAAGTTTAATTTTTGAAGTTTAATTTTAATTTTTAAAATTTTATTTATTTTTTTAAGATTATTTCTAGCTCAACTTCACCGTCAAAAAAGCCTTCAATTTCAGAAAAAAAGATTACAGCAATTCACCAATAAATAATAAAAACAAAAACTTGGTGTCCCGGACCCCATTAAAATATTGCTAGGTTTAAAATGACGCTTCCAAAGATTGTAAGGATACACATTTAAAAAATATTTTTTTCTATAAAATTATTTTATCAAGCAAATGTCTTCATTATTAATATTATTATTATTAGATCACTGAACTGAGTCCGCAGACATAAATATTGCTTATGTATTTCTTTTTCCCTCTCGTATTTTATTGTCACTATGGTATCGATTCTAAAAAATATAATCATAACTGGTAAACGTTAGAGAAATATTATAAAGATGTTCATCTTCATTAATGTTAGAGTATACTTACATTTTAAATAATACGGAAGGTTAAATAAAATAAAAGTGTCTAGTTTTATATTGGATACAAATTTTAAGAAATTCTGCTTGAAGTTTCTTAAAAAAAGAAAAAAATGCACAATTGATAGAGAAAAGTATTATATCCACATTTTAATTCAGATTTGTAGCATAAATTTAGAAAGAGATATGTGAATAAATTCAAATTATCAAAGGAAATATTGGTTAAATTGAAACTAAAAAAATAAATTGTAGCTGCCAATCTTGATTATTATTTAATATTAAGTATTTTATTAAATTCAGACATGAACAATTGGAGAAAATATTAAAGAAGTACAAAACTTATTTAATAAATGAACTTCTAAGAATTTCCAAGAAGTGTATGTGATTTTTTCGGAATTCCATTAAATCTGATTTTTCTATGGGTGGTCCTAGAACTTTTGCAAATGACGGTACATAATTATATAAATATTTCTGATTTTGTTATAATTGTTGTAAAAAAAAAAAAAAAAAAAAAATTCAATAATTAATGCATTATTATTATTTTTTATTCTTATTATAAACTATTTATTATTATTTATTTATTATTATTATTATTTTAAAATTACCATACATACTCGTATATATATATATATATATATATATTAATACTTGTATACATATATATCAAGTAAAATTTCCAAACACTCAGACAAAATATATTATTTTACTTTGATAATAAATGAAGAATAAATTTACTTTTAGTTTTTGGAAAACGATCTCTAATCATGCAAATGTTTTGTTTTGAGAAAAAAAATAAACTAAAAAGTTTCGATGAATAATTTAATTAAAAAATTTTCAAACTTTTATCCAGATATTTTAAATCTCATGCTTTCTTAAAAAAGAAGGTTGCGTATGAAGTGTTTTTAATAAATCACATTTTAATAACTCCTAGGTTGCTGTCACATTTAAATTGGAGTAAAAAAAAAAAAAAAAGTATGATAAATCATTATTATGTTTGACTAAAATTTTAAAAGATTAAATAATTTATTGGATGTTCAAATCGCATAAAAAGTTCTCTAATTTAAATAAATATTAAAGTTTTCCATTATAAAAAATATTATCCAGAATATTCTTTATGTTTTTATTCATTCTAATAATTATAATTCTAATAATTTTATAATTCTAATAATTCTAATAATAATAGTGTTCAACACACTGACTAAACAAAAACCGAAAGTGTGTTATTATAAAATATTTTTGTAAAAAAATAATAGAACAGACTACAAAAAGTAGCTATATTCAAACAACTAACAATAAAATGAAACTAAAATTGTCCCTAAAAGTATGAAATAAAAGATTTCCCCCAAAAACATAATTAATCATTTCTTTTGATGTCGGCGTAAAATTAAATAAAAATTTTATTATTTTTTTACAGATTTGTATTCAGACCGATAGCTACAAACGCTGTTGTCTCGAATGACTCATCTTCATACTTTCTTTTTTTTATTTTATCACTGTGTACAATTGGTTCACTTGTAACATCATCTTCATAGAACAGTGAACATTCTTCGCAATTTGGTAATTAAGTTTGCTGCACGAATTTACTTAAGTTTTTCTAGCGAACTTGGTATAGTTTTGATATTTGTTGTCCTTGGCGGTTTTTGGATTTGGTGATTAAATCGTAATACAAAAATCATGTTCACGAGTTGCCTATAATCGAATATTGGAATATTGCTTTATATTCTTGATTGCTCTCTTAATATACCTTATTAAAACAACTATGAATTGTGAAAGAAATTAAATATGCTCGACAGATAATTTGGAGATAATTTTTCTCTAACCGTTAAGGACGACAGATACCAAGACAGTTACGCAAAATTTTGCAGCTTACGAAATGTTAATTGCTGATTTGAATCAATATAGTTTTTTTCTGTGTTTTACAAATGCTAAAGTGAGCTGCATATTTTGAATAGAATTTGATTTCTGTATTAAATAAAACTATCAATTTTTAATTAATTTTGCGCCTTTTTCAAAAGTAATTATTAATTGCAGTGTTTATGTTGTTTGATGAAGGATTTTATTTCATACGGTGCAATTTACAGCTTCATTTTATTTTTAGTTGTTTGAATAATAGTTGCTTTTTGGAGTCGGATCTATTCTTTTTACAATATATATATATATATAAATACAGTAAAAAGAACATATATATATATATATATATATATATATATATATATATATATATATACATATATCTTTATATATATATTTCTTTTGTGCGTGTGTATGTCACTGAACTCCTCCTAAAAGGCTGGACTGAGTTTAATGAAATTTTTTGTGTGTCTTCAGGTGGATTCGAGAATGGTTTAGATTTACAAATGAAAGTTGTAACTTAATTAGTTCTTTCTTAATTAATTTTTAACCAACTCTATCAACAACTTTTCCACCTAGATGGCGTGAGTTGTCGTAAACACGATGTCAGAATTTATTTAATGTTGAAATGAATAATATTATAGTTTTAAAAAATTAAAGAACACGCTTTTATAGAAATGTGAACTAAAAAGCACGAAATATCTATCTTAGTATTAAAATTCAGGGTAAGAGAAAATCGTGTGAGTGACACACCGTAATATTTACATACATTTAAATCTTTAATTAAAATAACTTAGAATTAACAAAAAACATTTTTAAAAAATCTCCCCTAACAGGGATCGAACGCTGGACCTTTAGATTCGTAGCGCGGCGTCTTACCTCGACGCCGCATCGTTCACGTAGGGAAAGTATTTTTTTTACGATATAAATTTTTTGTTTGCTCCCAGAGAAGTTACAAACAAACATACATACATACATACATACAGGTGAAGCTAATAAAAGCGTGTTAAAAATGAATTTTTAACCGTATCTTACAAAGTGTTTAAAATATTTTTTCAAAATTAATATTTTTAGAATCGTAACCGTATCTTACGAAGCGTTTAAAATATTTTTTTTCAAAGTTAATATTTTAGAATCGTAAACACGATGTCAGAATTTATTTAATGTTGAAATGAAAAATGAATTTTTAACCGTAAGTGTTTAAAATATTTTACAACGTTAATATTGTTAAAATGTTAAAATTAGTTAAAATGGTATATTCTTTTAAAAAATTCGTCAATATCCGACGGAGTTATTTTATGTTAAAATGAAAAATGAATTTTTAGGCCATTATTATTTGCGCAGATGGAAAATGTACTAAAAGTTTTCCGAAAAATTTCACGATCACAAATGTTGACGGATATCCAATATATCGCGAAGAATTCCCGATAATGGCGGACAATATTATCATCTATGGCGGTCATCTATGTCAACAACATAGATATTGACATTGATAACCGTTGGGTGGTCCCATATTCGCCTCTGCTGAGCAAAACATTCAATGCTCATATTAATGTTCAGTTCTGCAGTTCAGTGAAGAGCATCAAATACATTTGCAAGTATGTGAATAAAGGCCGTGATATGTCTGTATTTCGAGTTGAAAATACCAATGTGAATGCTCCTCTGGTGAATAACAACGATGAAATAACACTTTACCAAACTGGCCGGTACGTGAGCTCCAATGAAGCTGTTTGACGTATCTTTGGTTTCCCAATTCATGAACGGGATCCAGCAGTTCTTCATTTAGCCGTCCATCTTGAAAATGGCCAGTGCGTATATTTCACGAGCGAGACAGCGATTGATCGTGCTATAAATCCACCAAAAACTACACTCACCGAATTTTTTGAATTGTGTAATCGTGCGGATGCTTTTGGTGCTTTTGCACGGACATTACTCTATTCAGAAGTACCACGCTATTTCACTTGGGCTAAAACAAAAAAATGGATGCCCCGCAAGCAAGGCACGCCGATTGATGCATGTCCCGGTTTATTCAAATCAAACACCTTGGAACGAGTATTTACGGTCAATCCAAGGCAGTCTGAGTGCTTTTATCTTCGACTGTTATTGGTTAATGTCATCGGCCCTTTGTCATTTCAAGATTTACGTAAAGTGAATGGACAACAGTATCCAACGTATAAAGATGCATGCCTTGCACTCGGCTTGCTGGAAGACGACAACCAGTGGGAGTGTATGCATGCTGAAGTAGGACTGAACTGTACAGCAAAACAAATTCGTCTACTATTCGCTATAGTGTTGACTACATGTTTCTCGGCCCGAGCAGAGACATTATGGGATAATCACAAAGATTCAATGATTAATGATATATTGCATCAACATCGTTCACGGTGCAACGATCTAACGATAGTATTCAGTGACGCTATGTACAATGAAGCATTGATTGCTATTGAAGATCTTTTCATTAGCATTGCCAACTTACCACTCAGTCATTTCGGTATACATTCAACAAATCGAAATGCATCTGATTTAATAAGCACTGAATTGAATCGTGAACTACAATACAATACTGTAGAAATGGCAGCGATTGTTGCTCGCAATGTCCCACCAATGAATTAAGAACAAAGAACCATTTACGACCGCATCATGCTCGCAGTTTTGGCAGGACAAGGTGGATTCTTTTTTTTTTTTGGGGGGGGGGGGGCTGCACCAGGTGGAACTGGCAAAACATTCCTTATTTCGCTAATTCTCGCCGAAATACGATCAAATAATGGCATCGCATTGGCTGTTGCATCATCTGGCATTGTAACAACTTTATTGGATGGATGCAGAACAGCTCATTCATTATTTAAACTGCCACTAAATATTCAAAATAACCCAGACGCAGTGTGCAACATAAAAAAAACAATCGTCCATGGCCACAGTGCTGAAATAGTGTAAAATTCTTATCTGGGATGAATGCACTATGGAACACAAACATTCGATTGAGGCGTCGAACAGGACATTGAAAGATATAAAAAACAACGACAAACTATTTGGCGGCACTCTCATACTCTTTTCAGTTGATTTCAGACAAGCATTTCCCGTTATTCCGTGTTCAACATACGCTGATAAGATCAACACGTGCTTAAAATCATCGTCATTGTGGCTTAATGTTTAAAAAGTACAACTGAAAGTAAATTTGTGCGTTCAAAAGCTTCAAGATCCATCCGCTGAAACATTCTCAAAACAATTGTTAGATATCGGCGATGGAAAAGTTACTACAGATGAAACTGGATACATAAAATTACCGACCGATTTCTGCACAATCATTGATTCTCAAGATGCTCTTATTGACCAGATATTTTCCGATGTACACAGACGATACACAAATCATGAGTGGCTGGCAGAAAGAGCAATTTTAGCAGCAAAAAATGTGGACGTCAACGAATTGAATCTCAAGATACAACATTTGTTACCAGGAGACTTGGTGTCATACAAATCTAATGATACAGTTTGCGATGCCACTGAAGCTGTAAATTATCCAACAAAGTTTTTAAACTCATTGGATTTACCAGGCATGCCACCGCATATTTTACAACTGAAGGTTGGATCTCCGGTTATTTTGCTTCGTAATTTGAACCCACCACGGTTGTACAACGGCACGCGATTAGTCATAAAAAAATTAATGAAAAATGTTATCGAAGCCATCATTTTAAATGACAAATTCCGAGGTGAAAATATATTACTACTGCGAATTCCTATTATACCCACAGATGTGCCAATTCAATTTAAACGCCCTCAATTTCCAATTAGATTGGCATTTGCAATGACTATCAATAAGTCTCAGGGCCAAACGATGTCTGTCTGTGGCTTAGATTTGAGCACATCATGTTTTTCACACAGACAATTATACGTGGCTCTCAAGTGGGCAAACCATCCAGTTTGTTTGTATTGGCGAAAGATGGGATAACAAAAAATATTGTACACTCTGTTGCATTAAGGGAATGATATTGTTTTTTAGTAATATTGTTATAAGTAGCGATATGTATATAATTTTAAAGAATCAATTTTAATAAATTAAAAAAATAAATGATTGGTGTTTTGTTATTTTTATATTCTTTCACCGTTCACTGCGCTCCATACATCTTCCACTTATATACCACATCCTAACACAGTTACAATAAGTTAGTTATTTTTTTCTAGCAAAATATTCTCTAGAAATAATTTATATGATAAAACAACGTTTCTCGGGTCAGCTAGTATATATATACTTTTTTTTTTTCCTTTCAGTGAAAATGTTTCATAGTGGAACATGAAAAGACGTTGAAGGCGAGTTTCACATATCACAACCTACAAGAAAAGTGATACAACTCAAAAAATGATAATTTTGAAGTCACTGAAGGGTAAGTGAAGTGCGCCAATATGTACAGAAACATTATGTCTCCATCTCGAAAATTATCCACTCGAAATGCAGTGGTGTCATTTTTATTCTATTTAATGCCTTTTCTTTATTTCTGAAATTCTGTATTTTTAATTTGTGTAACTTTTCTTGCCTTTGCGATATGAGAAAAAAATCTATTGAATCCACATACATTGAATCCACATTCATTAAATTAAAAAGGTTTTTTAGAATGCAAAGAATGGATGCGCTGCATTCGTTAACAAAACTCCTGTTAGACACGCAATATAGAATTATGCAATATCATTAAATATATGAAATATAAACGTTCAAAAGAGAATCAGCTTCAAAACAATCGATGAATCTCTGTTATTCATATTTGGCTGCCAAATGCGTCTCTATAGAAAAAAATTACAGCCAGTGGCGGCTCATGAACCGAAAATAGGTGAAGAGCACAAAAATAATGCTGAAGTATTTTTAATGCATAGTTTTTATTAAGCAGGGTCTTAACTAAAATTATTTAAAAATAATTATTTAAATGTAAATGTATATTCTATAAATGAATACAGTGTAAAATGCAATGTGATTCTTCACCCATTTTCGGTGCACGAGCCGCCACTGATTACAGCTTATATCTTTAATAAAGTAAAACAGACATAGAAACAATGTAATTATAACCTCAGCTGCGATGTGCATCTAGATCCGGAATGAATTTTACAGAATACGTGTGTTACCCAATCCGCCTGAATGTGAGCAGCGTATAGTTTAAAAAAGGGATCCGTATATGCATCGGAACTGATGGATAGAAAAATTAAATATAGAAATATGAACTTTTTTTTTTATATATATATAAGATCGCTCCGGCATGTTACAATGCAGGAAACTTAGAACAAACAGATGCTCGTTTAAACGTTCTGCTTTTAACATTCATGTCAACAAGATGTCTTTCTGTACTAAATCTATGATGCTCTGCAACTTTGTAATTTACTTTTATTTTACCTCTTACTATTTTCTAGATAGAAACGCTGCGCTATAAGCAATCACATTCATTTTCTAGTGCAGGGCCACTTTCCTACAAAAATATACTACTTTTACAAGTGTAGCTGCAGCCTTACAGCAGTTAAAAAAAGTGAAAACAGACTTTTGTGAGCATCCTGTAATTTGTTTAGATCTTAATGAAATCATAATGGGACCTATTTGAGGTCAAGATCTTTACAAAAAAAAAAAAAAAAAAAAAAAAAAAAAAAAACAGTACTAAAATCGAAGAATATCTTGGAAGTTATAAGTTAGCAATCAACAACAAAAACACGTGATTTGAATTGAGAACGTACTCCTTTGTGAAGTCTGTTAAAAACAACTTTGTGCTAATCGATGTGACCGCTTACAGTGACCATAGTTTGAATTACATAGCATACGTGACATCCGCTCAATCCAACATGTGAAACGTATTTCAAGTGCACACTAATTAAGAAATTGCAAACAAACAAATGCACATTTTAAGTGTTTTATTTTTAGCCTTTATGTTTACAAAATGTCTTTTCGTCAATGACACTCTACAACATTTTGATTGACATTTTCCCCCTACCATGAACCTTTTTCGCGATAGGAACACTAACTCCGCTGTTTTCCACCAGGTGGTACAGTAAGGTGCTGAATTCCGTAGCGCATGGCCACTGTACCATAACTGCATATAATTTTTAGGTATACAGATGCAACCATTCAGAAGTTAAAGAGATGGGACTGAATTTTTTAGGCACCCTGTATTTTCTTTTGATTGCAAATATGGTAAAGCCAAAAAAAAAAAAAAAAAAAAAAAGTTCAGTCTGAATTGAAAACCTGTTCTTTTTTTTTTAAGTCTGTTAAAAATATAAATATGTTGACAGTCATTCAAATAATAGTTTTAAGAGAAAAATAAAAATAAAATAACAACAAATTTTATTATGTTACTTTTATCCATACTCAGGGCTCTCAGAAGTAAATTTATAAAAGTATTATTTGAAATAGCCTAAAAATAAAATTTTACATCTCCACTATATCTGAGGTTATTTCTTACAAAACAGGGTATTGAATGATTGTATTTAAATTATTCCCAAAGGAATGTCATTTATTAAAATCATCGTATATTTCTCGGTGTCCTTCTCTATATGTTTCATTAATCAAAAAAATGGAATCTCTATACTATTTTATTTTTACTTATATTTCAACAAATATGTGTGCTAACATAAGAGTATATTTTTTCCCTAGTGGAATTTTCTCATTTAATTTCTATACTCTTTTTTTTTTTTTTTTTTTTTTTTATCATGCAACATTATTAAAAGCTGCGTTAAAAAATTATATTCCATCCTTCTAAGATATATAAAAACAATTAGAAAAATGCTTTATAAAAAGTTGTAATTATAACTAGAGTTTTAGATTTAATATATGTTTGTTTCATGTTTTATGCAGTGCTTTTTTTTCTTTTGAATTGTTGGTATAAAACACGTTTGAGTGTGCATGATTGTATGTGATTGGGAGGAATATATAAACTATTACTCTTGTAACGTTAAGTTGCTTCCCCGTGTACAAAGGGATTAGATGCCTTTATTATTTAATTCAATTTTATTTCGAAGATGTTTTTTTCCTTGTATACAAAATACTTCATCGAATTTCTGTTAATGTGCTATCAATTTCACAACTTTATTTAGTCTTATTTTCTTAAAATTCTTTATTGCTTGTATTTTCTTTCATCTTGTTATTCTTTTAAATTTTTCCTATATACTTCGTTAAAAACAAGTTTTCGAAATGTATAAAGATGTATTGTATTGTATTTTGTATATTTTACACCAGGAACTTGGGCTTAAGTAGGAATGTTGTCCATTTGGCAAGAGTTTGAGAACTTTCAATGTGTTTATAGTTAATTTTTATGCGAGCTTTGTAGAAAACCAGCAAAAGCTCTTAACAACTAGGTCAAAGAGCGCGATCTGTGGTCGAACCTGGCACTACACATCTACTAACTCTGAGCGCAATTCCGATCGGCCATTAGTTTGCCAAAATATATAAAGTTTTAGCTTTGAATCTGGTGTATAGATGTTCCCCAAAAGTTTTATGTGTTACAACCACTACTGAATATTACGATTCATAATATTTCATTGATACTTTTCTCCTATGCGTGATTGTGACTGCTGTAATATCGCTCTCATAGATATAGTAATAAGACATAGATTGATCATTAGAGGGGAAAAAGTGATATCATTTTACTCGGGAAAAGACGGCCATTGTACTCTCCTATGGATATATTTTCCCGAGTGAATATACACGGTAATACATACAGGTAATTTAGAAAATAAAATTTATGAACTAAAAGAGAATGAAAAACTCCAGATACTCCTTTTTTTTCATTCTTTTAACTTTCCTTTCCTTTTCTTTTCCTTTTTTTTTTTTTTTTACTATAATCTAGTATACTTTTGCCTGCACAAAACTGTCTTTCTTTCTGCATTTATTATTATTATACTTCTTTTAGATAAAAATCGTCTGCATTCATCATGAAAAATAATTTTAATAAATTATAATTTAATAAATTATTCGTATGGCGTAAATTTGTATAGGATTATATATGGAAGAAAGTCTTGTGGTTGTCGCAACATACTCGTTATATATTAAAACTTCCGCGACTACTAACTATATTCAAAAGAATTTTGAGCATTACATATTACTTACTAATACAAAATTTTAAAATATATTAAAATTTTAAAAAAGCATTCCATTAAAAATGAAGACAAAAATTATTTCATAATAATAACCAAGCAACTGATTATAAAACTTATATTTTATATACATTACTTGAATATAACTTATTTATGAAAACTTATCCCATTTCTTTTTGTATATTTATTAGAACACTTAAAAGCCGCGCAATATTTCGACATTTTCAAAATTCATTACCATTCTATTCTATTATTATTTTCAAGTTTTAACTCTCTAATGGCTGATGCCAAAAAACTTTATCGGCATCAAAAATCTTTGCTCTTAATTATGGGGATGATAGATCTATATAATTTACTATATCTATTATCGCTCGTTGTGTATTTCTTTTATTCTTAAATAAACGGGATTCGAGATATATTGATTTGTTTGTTTTTAATGTACTTAAAGTACTTGTACGTAAGTACAACACTACCGAATTTGGATTATTTTACAAATCCTGCAAATAGAATTTTTTTCTATGTCTGACAGTTATTGATGTGATATCGAAATGCATGCATTTATAACACATGATCCATGATTTTATTATTTAATATTTTTTAATTGTTATTGTGTGTAATTTTTGTGTTTTTAAACTAATTTTTTTTTAAATATTTTGTATGCATTTTAAATTAGAGTATGAATCACTACTTATTATTTTTCTTTATTTTTTTTTTCTTTAATTTTTTTTCTTTATTTATTTATTTTTTTTTTTGGCAATTAACATTTTATTTCACTGTTTATTTTTGTTTTTATGCATGCGAAGCAAACGTAAGTGACTAATAGTTGTTGCCGTGGTAACAAATTTTGTACATATTAAAATTCGTGCTTCTGAAGCGGTATATAGTTCTATTTTCAACAATTCTTCATGTGCTCAAAGAATAAGCACATTCTTAATAGTGATTGCTCCGATGTTCAATTTGTATCCGTTCATATTGTGCTATCATACATTTTAAGAATTAGTTATTTCTAAATCGTGATTCGTCATTATTTTGTAATTTTTAACTAACAGTTATTTGAAAGACTTTGTTTTGTTATTTATTTATTTATAGCAACAAATTGGTAATTTATAAAAAAAAAAATATATATATATAAAGTAAATAAATAAATAAATAAAAATAAAAAAATCATATCAAACTTCAATTTTTGCATTTTAAGCATTTTTGCTTTTTAAGAATTTATTTCTTCATCTTTATATGGGGCCGTGGTAACCAATCGGTAGAGCGCCGGACATGTAATTGGAAGATAGCGGGTTCGGTATTGGGGCCGGCAAAAGACCGTCGTGTGCAATAATGGTAGCTGGTGCACATAAAATCTGCCGTGGCCGCAATGTCCTCCATGTTCTGATCAAAAATTATACCTCTGAGTGTCACCAAAACGGGAGAGCCATCTTTTCCGTGGAGGATCAAAATTGTGATGGCATGTCTCCGGACCACCTGTAGTGTGAGTCCCAGACCGTCGCCAATTGCCCATTGCGCAGCATTTCTGCAACGTCATTCTTCGACGTCACTCGCTAGTGCGACGCTATCTAACGTAAAACCCATTCAACCATCCATTCATCTCTATATGTCATTTTGTTTCCGTATATTAGAAAATCAGATATCAAATTATAAAATGCATTTATACTTACAGTATAAAATTTGCACTCTTTAAAAAATGAATATTTTATAGATTTATTAATAATGTGAATAATATTTTGTAGTTTATTATTTCATTAAAAATATAAAAAAATTAAAATGCCAAAATATTCTTTATTATTATTGTTACTATTATTTTCAACAGTTTTATTAAATTGAAGTATTACTAAGAATTAAACAATTTTTTTTTCGCCTTTCAACAAAAATTTATTATAGAAAATAAATTTTATCTCATATTTAAATATATATATATATATATATATATATATATATATATATATATATTAATTTTTAATATAGAATGCAATGTTATAAGTTGGTAATTTTATCAGCAAGAAAAACACAAATTTTAATTCTGCTTAAAAACACGTTTGTAAATAATACTATATAAATATTCTTTCAATTTCTATCAACATTTTTCTTCAATATTCATGAGTTTTATAAATGAAGAAAAATCTTTATGTCTATATTTATTTTTATTCTTATGAAATAAGAATAATAGGAAATGTATACAACATTCTAGTTAAAAAAAAAAAAAAAAATAAATAAATTTTGTTATATAAGTACAGATTTGTTTAAATGACAATCATTTGGATAATCGTTTTAAACAGATAAAAATAATGATCAATTTTATTATGTTACTTTTATTTATATTTACGAGTCTCTGGGGATCGTTTATAAAAGTAATAGTTTCAATGGCTTAAAAATGAAATTTTACATATTCGTGATATCGTTTCATGTAATCAGAAATATGGAATGATTGTATTTATATTATTCTCAAATGAATGTCAGTTATTATTATCAATGCGTATTTCAATGAGGTTTTATTTATTTTTTATTATTATTTTTATATCGATATTTTTTTATTAATCTAGTAACAAGAATTTCTGTACTATTTTATTTTACTCTATATTTTATCAAGTTTATGTTTTTAACAATATTAAATTTTATTCTCTGGGTGAAGTTTCTCATCTATTTTTCTGTACTCTTATTAAAAACAGGGTATTTTGTTTTTCTTTTTGTAATGAAATATTATTAAAGCTGCATTAAAAATCGAAATTCAAATCTTCTAAGATGCGCAAAAACATTTTGAAAAATGGTTTATAAAAAGTAATAATTCGAAAACTATGGTTTAAAATAGGAAAAATGTGTGTTTCGTGCATTTATTTATTTATTTATATTTATTTATATATATATATTTTTTTACTTTCTTCTATATGTAATATAGAGAAAGTATTAAGTTCTTAAAAATTTTCGAGCTTCGTTTTTTGATGGATTTACACATTTTGGAATGTCCTGAACACGAACTGATAGTTTTTAGAAAATGTTTGTATGTCTGTGTGTATGTCTGTGTTCATCACGTGTGTATGTGTGTATGTCTGTGTGGACAATGTATCTTACGAACGAATGAGTGAAATTTAACCAAACATGGTATTTAGTTGCACCCTGACATAAACTGGTGTTGATTAGATTTGGGGATCAATCGCTCAACAGGTGGCGCTGTAATAGCATTTTTTCTAAATTTTTAATATGGCAGTATCTCTATAGGACAAAATTTCGTATAAGTGTACATAATGAGAGGTTTTTTTTTTTTTTTTTTTTTTTTTTTTTTTTTTTAACTTGTGATTGTAAAATGAATAAGAATTATTGATAATAGTAGTAGTTAACTAGGAAAAAACTCTGTGCATGTGGGGATCGCTACCCCCCTTGGGGGAGGGGGGTAAATTTTCAAGATGGGTATCTTTCGAAAGGTCTCGTCAATACCTTTAAAACGAATGGTTGAACAAATCTGTGATAATTTAAAACAAAGTAATCGATTTTTTTACTTTTCGCGAAAAAAAATAGTCTTTATTATTATTATTATTATTGTTACTGAGTGAATTTGTATAGGCAATCATAGAAGAAAGTTTTGTGGAGGCCATAACATACTAGATTTCATTAAAAATAGGAAAATTAATGACTATAAAAAATAAATTAGAAAATATATACGAAAATCGTACGTAATGGAAGGATTGTATTAATTCAAAATTTTCGATATATAGTTGATTTAAATGTTAAGTTCTTCTGAGAAGCGTATATTGAATTTGACTTATATACTTTCTTCGGTTGTGTTGAGGTTTGTAAGCGAGCAGATGCGAAAAGACGTATGCGTGTTTCTGTGAACCGTGAAAGAATATTTAGACTATCATACCTCTAAAAGTACAAAAAAAAAAAAAAAAAAAAAAAAAAAAAAAAAAATCGAGTGTTTGAGTCGATCTTGAAAAAGCAACAGACAGATGTGTTTATTAACTAAATCACTTTTATTTCTAAGACGTTTATTCTTTCACTTCTACGCAAAAGACTGTAACTCGCTTATAAGAGACAGTACAAAAGACTGTAACTTTTGTAACTAGCTTTATTATTTCCGATTTAGATATCCTTTCGTATGTAATTATTGGCTGATTTGTAGGTTAATCGTTTTTATACAAGTTCACATTTTAGAAATATCCTTAGTGGGTGTCCAGATTATTTTATATCATCGGAATACGTTACCTTTTAATAGAGTTCATAATATATGTAGCATTATCTAATGGAAATCGTGTTGTTGCAATAGATTTGGGAGTATTATATATTTTTGAAAAATCTTTTAAAACCAAAAAATATAAATAATTTTGTTTTGCTCTCTCAAACTGATAAGAAAACAGTGATAGTAATATTTTCTGTTTTAGTGATAATTTAAGTTAGGATTTAGGGGGGGAGAATAAGATTATTATTTTTTTTTGTCTAATTTTCGTGTTAAACCTGTTATACTTTTTCATGATATGTTTTAAGCTTTCTGCACCCATTTCTTACATATATAAGCGGAGTACGAAAAGCTGTTTCTTTTACGGGAGGTGGGAGAAAAAAAAAATATATATATTTATTTATTTATTTATGTTTATGTGATTCCCTTTTAAAAGGTATGAAGTTAATTGTATTTTAAATGCGATATTTAGTAGTTTCTAAGTTTACAAATATTCAGGAAAGAAGAAAAGAAAAAAAAAACTTAGCTTATTTTGATCAGGAATTAAAAATAAATATTTAGATTTAGTATAAACTCAATATTCAATTAAATATTGTTTACATTTCGTATAACTGTGCTTTTGTTCTAACAGTTCAAATTAAATTTACTATTGTTGTAAATTCGTTATATGTTTACTGAAAAGTAATAATAGTAAATATTTTTTTATCCATTAGCTAAAAAAATAAAACCTCTTCAGAAATCTTGTTTTATTTTAATTTTATTTTATTGCCTTTAATTCATTAAGAATACACACACACACACACACACCAAAAAAAAAAAAAAAAAAGTATCAATTATTAACTACACATATATGTTTGTGTGTATATTTTAGTTTAAAATTTCTACAACATTTAAAAATAAATAAATAATTTAATCAGTCTTTTCTTCAAAGTTCTCTCTCTCTTTTTTTTTAATATATATTTTACTTATTAATTAATACCTTAAAATAAATATTTAAAACAAATGTAAGTTTAATACCGTATAATAATAATAATAATAATAAATAGAATAGAATTAGAATTTTTTGAAATTTACATAAATCTACGTCAATATTTGTTGATATTTATAAAACTAAAATGAAATAATTCTAAATGTAACTTAATAAATTTCCTCAAATTATACTTTCGCCACTTTTTTTTTTTTTTTTTTTTTTTAATTTCTATTAATAAATTGTTCTATTTGCTAATGACTATTTCGAAAATAAATATGCATTACATGAACTAGTATTTTCACACTTCTATTAAATAGTTAATGAAAAAAAACTTTGGTAAAACCCACCTGTCTTGCCCATATATTAATAAAATATGTAACCGGAAACATTAAACTTAAAAAACACTTTAAATACTTAAATATTTTAGTAGAATACACACACACACACACACACACACACACACACACACATATATATATATATATATAATAGAAATAAAAATATACTAGATAAAGTGTTTAATTCTTTTACATATTGTTCAGTAACAATCTAGATTTTTAGCAAATCATATATATGTACTCTTTTTTTCAGCTTATTTTTATCTTTGTATGTATATATAAATAGAAAATGAAAGCTGCGTATCATTTGAACTTCTGGTTTTTAACCTATTCGTATGTTTTGAATTGAATTCAAGAAGAGTTCATCTTTAGAGATTCTGATTTTTAAATTTATTTCAGATTTGCATTTCATGGTTTTTTTCCCTCTTAAAATACATTAATCTGAAATGGTTTTAATTTAATATATATATATATATATATATCAGGAATTGAAAAACTATTGAAATATTGCAGATAATTGTATAAAAAATAAATTTTATGTATTAGTAAATTTTGTATTGGATTTTTTTTTTTTTTTTTTTTTTTTTTTTTTTTTACGCCATCTAATAGTTAACACTCTAATAATGCATATAACAAGATATGCATAATAGATACGTAATGGATTTTTGCATTAAAAAATATCCCTACATCTTTATTATGATATGACTGATTATAGAATTCTAGTCTATAAAAAATATCATAATCTTAGCATATAAACATTGTGTTTCATGTTTAAAAACAACTGTCACGCAGTTTTAAAACTCTTAATTTTATTTCTACTTTAGCGTATATGTTTTATTTAAATCAACTCGTTTTCTTGCCACAATATATCAAATATCATATACTCTGTATCTCACATTTCTTTAAGTGTTTGTACAAAATTTACATTAAAATTATGAATTACCATTTAATTTTGAATATCAACTGAAATTTTATCTGCAAATTAAACTTATTAACAATATAAATCGCATGCTATTTTTATTGGAATCATATTTCTTTTAAAGTTGAAATATATTCAATCATTCTTTTTTTTTCTTTTTTTCTTTCCTTTTTTTTTTTTTTTTTTTTAATTCTCTTTTTTTACATAAAAACACTTTGTCAGATTGCGTATTAATGAAAAAAAAAAAAAAAAACAGGAGGTTGATATTCAAAATAAATGTGACCAGAATGTGAAAAAAATCGCTATTAGTCCTTTACCTTCGGTACGTAAATTTCCATTTGTTTCTATTCAGAAGAGCGGGACGTGAAATAAAACAACTGTTATAAAACAATTGAACCATATTCCGTAGCAACCCAGCAAACACGTAAATATCGGCCCATAACAGACATCGAGCCGTTGGTCATCACTTACTTTAAAATAGAAAAAGAAACTCCCTCTTATAAATAAATTTACTCCATTACTTTTACACCTAATATTCACAACATATGATATTAATTTTTATTATTTTCTCTTACATGTACATTTCTCTCAAATTAGTTATAAAAATACTTTATATATATATGTATATATATATATATATATATATATATATATATATATATATATATATATAATGTTATTTTACAAATGATATTTATTAAAACAAAATTTTAACGTGCCATGCAGTCTAACATAGGGCATTCAATATACAAATAATACTAATCATAACAATAATAATAACTTATCTTAAAAAAAATAATAAAATCCGACAGTTTTCAAAAATGTTAAATTATGCTGTGTTAAAGAATTGGGTCAAAGTAATATGAGTTTTCAATTAAAGTAATGTATGAGTTAAGCAAAGTTTTAGCTATAGAAATATAATTCCTAAAAAGGTGTTTCAAAACACTCACACCCAGCAGTACAATGTTTATAAAAAGTTATACACAGCTTTGAATATTTATAAACACAAATAAAATTTATCCCCCCCCACACACACACATTTATTTTATTTTTTTAATCTGGAAGCATAATTTTTAAGATTCAAACATTTGATTCAAATATATTTTAAACTGTCGCTCTATCATAAAATACGGTAATCCTGATGTACATATATATATATATATATATATATAATATACATATATAAAGACATATGATACTGCAATTGTAAAAAAGACATATTTTTATTTTTATTTTTATTCATTTATTTATTCATTTATTTATTTAATTATTTATTTTTTATCAATAGAGAAATATATCTACTTGAATGATACTGGTGAAACTTTAGCGTACATTGTCTGTAAATTAGCTAAACTAGTAATAATAAAATAAAACTCCTATTAGTGAAAAAGACATTGGAAACAATCTTCGTTATCCAAAAGTCATCTGGATTTCATTAACTTCATATATTTCAGCTAATTACTTCTTAGAATGAAGAAAACAAATGTGGAAATCAATGAATTCCAGGACATTCCATCTGTTTCGTTTACGTACAATTTTCTTTTTTACAACACTAGATAGCATAATTTATAAATTTCTCTTTCAGTGAATTATTCATTAATTAATTTTTTTTTCCTTACTCGTGGTTTTTTTTTTTTTCACATATATTATTGTAATGTATGAAATTTTATTCAATGTATAGTTATATTAAAAAAAAAAAAAAAAAAAAAAAAAAAAAGAAAGAAAGAAAGAAAGAAAGAAAGACAGAAAAAAAGAAGAAAATAGAAAAGAAAAAGAATAGAAAAGAAATGATCAGAGAATGAGAAAAAATTATAATTAAAATTATATTGTGTTTAAAGATTTCATGCGAAAAGGATCAAAACTACACTGTTAAAAAATATCCCGAAGATTACGGAGATATTAAGACAACGGGGATTACCCGGCAGCAGAGATACCAGACAAAACCTGTAAATAAATAAATATATATATATATGTATATATATATACGGACATTGTGGTTTTTAAGGGCATGTAACGTAATTTAAGGACATTATATATTTAATTTACTGTCTGAAGTTTTTACTTTTTTTTACCGGTTTTGGCTAGATTTTCTGCTGTCGGACTTTCCCCGTAATCTTACATGATTTATTTTTTACACTGTATTTGTTCATATTAATTTTAAACATTCAAAATGTATACATGTTTTTAAACATCACAGTGCAAAATAATTATTGGATATTTTACGTTTTTTCTCCCCGAAAAGAAAAAAAAAAAAAAGACTTTTGCCTTAAAAAATTTATTCACGTTCTAATTCCATAGATTATTCTATAAATTCATACAATACATATAAATGTATATAACTATATAATACACCACACAGATGTAAAATACGTTAACAAATACGTTAACTTTACGATTCAATTTGAAACAATACATAAAAAATTAATGCACGTTATATTTTAATTTCAATTTTAATATTTATCGTTAATATAAACTTTTAAGTAAAATTTAAACATAAGTTATTTTGTAGTTTACGTTATGTATGCTTTTACAGTTTTTATAACTTTATAAGAAGAAAAAAACGAACTTTATAAACTTTAAACAATAAATATTTTTCTATAATATATCCTAAAAATTCAGGCAATTTAAATAAAAATCTCGATTGTATATAGTAATTCTGCATATTTGTTTGAAAACATGAAACATAAAGATATTACAGTGGATCTTACATTAAGGAATATATATATTGTTGTCGCATGTTGCAGATATTAAATGCGAAATTACAGAAAACATTTGGAATTGTATACATAAATTTATTTTAATTTGAAATCCTACATATAATCTACTACATAACTTTTTTTAAGGTTAAATATAATAAATCATAAAAAAAAAAAATATGTGGAAAAGTCCAGTAATAGTTCATTTGAGGATTTTTTTATATATATTTTTTTTCATTTATTATAATGATTTTTTTTTTAAAATAAAACAAAAGGATAAAAACACTAAGTGACAGGTTACTTAGATTTTTAGGTTTCGATCTTTCCAATTTTTTATTTGTCAGTTCCAGAAAAACAAATTACAAAATGAAAAGGTTACAATTCTTCATATGTTTTGAAGTGAATCTCTAGAATTATTTTGTCAATACTTGCCACTATGATAGAAATAATAAAAACTAACGAAATCTCAGGGGTTCAAGATAAAAATATTTTTTTCATGGCAGCATGCTGAAAATTTTATAGAGGAAATGTTGCAATTTTATCAGATATTTTAGTTTTTAGTTATAAGTTTAAAATCTTAAATGCTTTGAAAATTAAACAGGCTCAAACTTTTATGAAAGTATTGTGAAAATATTTATCGCTGAAAATTAAAAAATAAATAAATAAAAATCATCATCATCATCATCATCATCAACTTCAGGGATTAGGCATAGTGCCTGTTCCAGCTTTATTGTTCAGTCCACCGCTTTCTCGGTCGTCCTCGATCTCTCCTGCCCTTTGGGGAGTAGTCGAGGGCAGCTCTGGGGAACCGTGTTTCTGGCATACGCTGTACATGGTCTTTCCATTTAGTACGATATTCTTGCATTCTATCACATAATTTGAAGATTTTAACTCCTTCCTGATGTCTTCATTCCGAATCTTGTCGAAAATTGTGCAGCCTTTTATAGGTCTCAAATGTTGCATTTCTGTTGCTTGGATTCTCGATAGATCCCGGCTCCCCAAGGTCCATGTTTCTGAACCATAAAGTAAGACGGGTATGGCCATGACCCTATAGAATTTACCTTGTGTTTCTTTTCGTGTCTTCTTCCTGAGGGTCTTTCTCAAAGTTCCACAGATGTATTGGAATTTGTGAAATTTTTGCTGTACCTCGTTCTCGTATTCATAAGTGAGATTGCAATCTAGATATGTAAAGGGTGATACTTGTTCTATGACTTCATTTTCAATGACAATTTTTGTACAAATAGGGTCTTTCCCTTTGAAAGCCATAGATTTGTTTTTTTTTTTTTTTTTTTTTTTTTTTTTTTTTATCGAGATTTTCATTCCATAGTCTTGACAAATTTTGTGTATGCTATAAGTTGATCTCTGTAGATCGTCTTCACATTCCTGAATGATACCTGGTCATCCGCGAACAGTAGCGTGTTGATGAACATGTCTACTTTTAGCTTAATTCCTGGGGCGGCTGAAGTTTTCCATGTTAGGATGATGTCGTCTATGTAGAGATTAAACAGAGTTGGGGATAGACTACATCCCTGTCTGACTCCTTGGTTAGTGTCTACTTCGTTGGTTTGTAAAAATAAAAATGTGTTTAAATTTTCATTTTTTATATTGTTCATTCAATAAAAGTTAAAATCACGCACACACACACACACACAGTTTTTTTTTTTTTTTTTTTTTTTTTGAGATAAAATATATGTCGGCTAATATATATATCAAAAAATATATATCAAATGAGATAAAATATGTATCGGCTTTATCTAGAACACATAAGTTGTCATTTTCTAATTCTATAAACTATAAATATAAATTTCCGAATTATGTATATAAGATAAACATATAAACTGAATAAACAAAATGATTGAGATTTTCTAGATTGTGAAACAATATTAATGCTATGAATAATTTGTATGAATCATTTGTACTAGAAATTCTCGCTTCATTTTTCAGAATCGTGTCATAAATTCGAATTATTGTTACTAAAACTCGCCTTCTGCGTTCGTATTTATTTGTATAGACACTTAAATAAAATTTACTATGATAATACAGGGAAATGCTCTAGAATTATATAAGGAGCTCCTAGAATTCGCTGGAAAATGGAACTAGAACTTATAAGAATCACATGGAACTGTTACTACTAGAACAACTATTTATTTTCCAGATGTTTTCACATTTTTTCTTTCAGTGTAAAATGAGCTAACATTATTTGGTTTTAAAAATATATCTAAGTTAAAATAAAAAAATAAATAAAATTAAATAAAAATTCAGGTGAAATATAATATAAAGAATGAAAAAATATGCGATGTTTAAACCCAACAAACCAATCATGACCAACTTAGAACTTGTGCTATATCACGAAAAAGGAGCGACTATTAAAACCCGAATAAGCTACTACGTCCGAAACGCCAGAGAAAAATATTTGAGATGCATACAGCTGTTTTGGTAGCAAATGCGTCTCTATAGAAAAAAATTACAGCCAGTGGCGGCTCATGAACCGAAAATATGTGAAGAGCACAAAAATAATGCTGAAGTATTTTTAATGCATAGTTTTTATTAAGCAGGGTCTTAACTAAAATTATTTAAAAATAATTATTTAAATGTAAATTTATATTCTATAAATGAATACAGTGTAAAATACAATGTGATTCTTCACCCATTTTCGGTGCACGAGCCGCCACTGATTACAGCTTATATCTTTAATAAAGTAAAACAGACAGAGAAACAATGTAATTATAACCTCAGCTGCGATGTGCATCTAGATCCGGAATGAATTTTACAGAATACGTGTGTTACCCAATACGCCTGAATGTGAGCAGCGTATAGTTTAAAAAAGGGATCCGCGTATGCATCGGAACTGATGGATAGAAAAATTAAATATAGAAATATGAACTTTTTTTTTATATATATAAGATCGCTCCGGCATGTTACAATGCAGAAAACTTAGAACAAACAGATGCTCGTTTAAACGTTCTGCTTTTAACATTCATGTCAACAAGATGTCTTTCTGTACTAAATCTATGATGCTCTGCAACTTTGTAATTTACTTTTATTTTACCTCTTACTATTTTCTAGATAGAAACGCTGCGCTATAAGCAATCACATTCATTTTCTAGTGCAGGGCCACTTTACTACAAAAATATACTACTTTTACAAGTGTAGCTGCAGCCTTACAGCAGTTTAAAAAAGTGAAAACAGACTTTTGTGAGCATCCTGTAATTTGTTTAGATCTTAGTGAAATCATAATGGGACCTATTTGAGGTCAATATCTTTACAACAACAACAAAAAAAAAAAAAAAAACAGCACTAAAATCGAAGAATATCTTGGAAGTTATAAGTTAGCAATCAACAACAAAAACACGTGATTTGAATTGAGAACGTACTCCTTTGTGAAGTCTGTTAAAAACAACTTTGTGCTAATCGATGTGACCGCTTACAGTGACCATAGTTTGAATTACATAGCATACGTGACATCCGCTCAATCCAACATGTGAAACGTATTTCAAGTGCACACTAATTAAGAAATTGCAAACAAACAAATGCACGTTTTAAGTGTTTTATTTTTACCTTTATGTTTACAAAATGTCTTTTCGTCAATGACACTCTACAACATTTTGATTGACATTTTCCCCCTACCATGAACCTTTTTCGCGATAGGAACACTAACTCCACTGTTTTCCACCAGGTGGTACAGTAAGGTGCTGAATTCCGTAGCGCATGGCTACTGTACCATAACTGCATATAATTTTTAGGTATACAGATGCAACCATTCAGAAGTTAAAGAGATGGGACTGACTTTTTTAGGCACCCTGTATTTTCTTTTGATTGCAAATATGGTACAGCCAAAAAAAAAAAAAAAAAGCTCAGTCTGAATTGAAAACCTGTTCTTTTTTTTTAAGTCTGTTAAAAATATAAATATGTTGACAGTCATTCAAATAATAGTTTTAAGAGAAAAATAAAAATAAAATAACAACAAATTTTATTATGTTACTTTTATCCATACTCAGGGCTCTCAGAAGTAAATTTATAAAAGTATTATTTGAAATAGCCTAAAAATAAAATTTTACATCTCCACTATATGTGAGGTTATTTCATACAAAACAGGGTATTGAATGATTGTATTTAAATTATTCCCAAAGGAATGTCGTTTATTAAAATCATCGTATATTTCTCGGTGTCCTTCTCTATATGTTTCATTAATCAAAAAAATGGAATCTCTATACTATTTTATTTTTACTTATATTTCAACAAATATGTGTGCTAACATAAGAGTATATTTTTTCCCTAGTGGAATTTTCTCATTTAATTTCTATACTCTTTTTTTTTTATCATGCAACATTATTAAAAGCTGCGTTAAAAAATTATATTCCATCCTTCTAAGATATATAAAAACAATTAGAAAAATGCTTTATAAAAAGTTGTAATTATAACTAGAGTTTTAGATTTAATATACGTTTGTTTCATGTTTTATGCAATGCTTTCTTTCTTTTCAATTGTTGGTATAAAAAAAGTTTGAGTGTACATGATTGTGTGTGATTGGGAGGAATATATAAACTATTATTCTTATAAAGTTAACAAGTTGCTTCCCCGTATACAAGTGTATTTGATGCCTTCATTATTTAATTCAATTTTATTTCGAAGATGTTTTTTTCCTTGTATACAAAATACTTCATCGAAATTCTGTTAATATGCTACCAATTTCACAACTTTATTTAGTCTTATTTTCATAAAAATATTTATTTCTTGTATTTCCTTTCATCTTGTTATTCTTTTAAATTTTTCCTATATACTTCGTTAAAAACAAATTTTCGAAATGTATAAAGATGTATTGGATTGTATGGTGTATGTTTTACACCTGGAATTTGGGTTTAAGGAGGAATGTTGTCCATTTTGCAAGAGTTTGAGAACTTTCAATGTGTTTATAGTTCGTTTTAGGCGAGCTTTCTAGAAATCCATCGAACGTTCTGAACAACTAGGTCAAAGAGCGCGACCTGTGATCGAACCCGGCTACAGATACCATTTTACTCGGGAAAAGACGGCCATTGTTCTTTCTTATAGATATATTTTTCCGAGTTAATATACACGGTAATACACACAGGTAATTTAGCAAATAAAATTTATGAACTAAAAGAGAATGGAAAAGTCCAGATACCCTTTTTTTTTCTTTCTTTTAACTTTCCTTTTCTTTTCTTTTCCTTTTTTTTTCTCTTTTTTTTTGTTTACTATAATCTAGTATACTTTTATCTGCACAAAACTGTCTTTCTTTCGGCATTTATTATTATTATACTACTTTTAGATAAACGTCATCTGCATTCATCATGAAAAATAATTTTAATAAATTATAATTTAATAAATTATTCGTATGGCGTAAATTTGTGTAGGATTATATATGGAAGAAAGTCTTGTGGTTGTCGCAACATACTCGTTATATATTAAAACTTTCGCGACTACTAACTATATTCAAAAGAATTTTGAGCATTACATATTACTTACTAATACAAAATTTTAAAATATATTAAAATTTTAAAAAAGCATTCCATTAAAAATGAAGACAATAATTATTTCATAATAATAACAAAGCAACTGATTATAAAACTTATATTTTATATAAATTACTTGAATATAACTTATTTATGAAAACTTATCCCATTTCTTTTTGTATATTTATTAGAACACTTAAAAGCCGCGCAATATTTCGACATTTTCAAAATTCATTACCATTCTATTCTATTATTATTTTCAAGTTTTAACTCTCTATTGGCTGATGCCAAAAAACTTTTTCGGCATCAAAAATCTTTGCTCTTAAATATGGGGATGATAGATCTATATAAATTACTATATCTATGATCGCTCGTTGTGTATTTCTTTTATTCTTAAATAACCGGGATTCGAGATATCGTGATTTGTTTGTTTTTAATGTACTTAAAGCGCTTGTACGTAAGTACACCACTACCGAATTTGGTTTATTTTACAATTCCTGCAAATAGAATTTTTTTCTATGTCTGACAGTTATTGTTGTGATATCAAAATGCATGCATTTATAACACATAATCTATTTAAAAAATATTAAAAAATAATTAAAAAATATTATTTAATATTTTTTAATTGTTATTGTGTGTAATTTTTGTGTTTTTAAACTAAATTTTTTAAAAATATTTTGTATGAATTTTAAATTAGAGTATGAATCACTACTTATTATTTTTATTTATTTATTTATTTATTTATTTATTTATTTTTTTTTTTGGCAATTAACATTTTATTTCACTGTTTATTTTTGTTTTTATGCATGCGAAGCAAACGTAAGTGACTAATAGTTGTTGCCGTGGTAACAAATTTTGTACATATTAAAATTCGTGCTTCTGAAGCGGTATATAGTACTTTTTTCAACAATTCTTCATGTGCTCAAAGAATAAGCACATTCTTAATAGTGATTGCTCCGATGTTCAATTTGTATTCATTCATATTGTGCGATCATACATTTTAAGAATTAGTTATTTCTAAATCGTGATTCGTCATTATTTTGTAATTTTTAACTAACAGTTATTTGAAAGACTTTGTTTTGTTATTTATTTATTTATAGCAACAAATTGGTAATTTATTAAAAAAAAAAAAAAAAAAAAAAAACATATCAAACGCCAATTTTTGCATTTTAAGCATTTTTGCTTTTTAAGAATTTATTTCTTCATCTTTATATGAGGCCGTGGTAACCAATCGGTAGAGCGCCGGACATGTAATTGGAAGATAGCGGGTTCGGTATTGGGGCCGGCAAAAGACCGCCGTGTGCAATAATGGTAGCTGGTGCACATAAAATCTGCCGTGGCCGTAATGCCCTGCATGTTCTCATCAAAAACTATACCTCTGAGTGTCACCAAAACGGGAGAGCCATCCTTTCCGTGGCGAATCAAAATTATGATGGCATGTCTCCGGACCGACTGTAGTGTGAGTCCCAGACCATCGCCAATTGCCCATTGCGCAGCATTTCTGCAACTTCATACTTCGACGTCAGTCGCCAGTGCGACGCCATCTAACGTAAAACCCATTCAACCATCCATTCATCTCTATATGCCATTTTGTTTCTGTATATTAGAAAATCAGATATAAAATTATAAAATGCATTTATACTTACAGTATAAAATTTGCACTCTTTAAAAAATGAATATTTTATAGCTTTATTAATAATGTGAATAATATTTTGTAGTTTATTATTTCATTAAAAATATAAAAAAATTAAAATGCCAAAACATTCTTTATTATTATTGTTACTATTATTTTCAACAGTTTTATTAATTTAAAGTATTACTAAAAATTAAACGATTTAGATTTTTTTTCCCTTTCAACAAAAATTTATTATAGAAAATAAATTTTATCTCATATTTAAAAAAAAAAAAAAAAAAAAAAAAAAAAAAACATTTCTTTTAATTTTTAATATTGAATACAATGTTATAAGTTGGTAATTTTATACAAAGTACAAATTTTATTTCTGTTTAAAAACACGTTTGTAAATAATACTATATAAATATTCCTTCAATTTCTATAAACAATTTTCTTCAATATTCACGAGTTTTATAAATGAAGAAAAATCTTTATGTCTATATTTATTTTTATTCTTATGAAATAAGAATAATAGGAAATGTATACAACGTTCTAGTTAAAAAAAAAAAAAAAAAAAAAAAAAAAAATGTTATATAAGTATAGATTTGTTTAAATGACAATGATTTGAATAATCGTTTTAAACAGATAAAAAAATTGATAAATTTTATTATGTTACTTTTATCTATATTTACGAGTCTCTGGGGTTCGTTTATAAAAGTAATATTTACAATGGCAAAAGTAATATTTAGAAAGATGAAATTTTACATCACCGTGATATCATTTCATGTAATAAGAAATATGGAATGATTGTATTTATATTATTCCCAAAGGAATGTCATTTATTATTATCAAGGCGTCTTCCAATGAGGTTTTTATTTTTTATAATTCTTTTTATATCGATAATTTTTATTAATCTAGTAACTAGAATTTCTGTACTATGTTATTTTACTCTATAATTTATCAAGTTTCTGCTTTTAACATAATATTAAATTTTATTCTCTGGGGAAAGTTCCTCATCTATTTTTTATACTCATCTATTTTTTATTTAGTTTTTCTTTTTATTATGAAATATTATTAAAACTGCATTAAAAAACGAAATTCAAATATTCTAAGATGCGCAAAAACATTTTGAAAAATGGTTTATAAAAAGTAGTAATTCGAAAACTATAGTTTTAAATAGGAAAAATGTGTGTTTCGTGTATTTTTTAATTTATTTATTTTGTTATATTTTTTAAAAATAAAAATCGGAAAATTAATGACTATAAAAAATAATTTAGAAAGCATATACGCAAATCTTACGTAATGGAAGGATTGTAGTCATTCAAAATTTTGATATATAGTTAATTTACATGTCATGGTCTCCTGAGAACCTTATATTGAAATTGACTTATATACTACTTCCTTTGGTTTTATTGAGGCTTGTAAGCGAGCAGATGCGAAAAGACGTATGCGTGTTTCTGTGGACCGTGAAAGAATATTTAGACTATTATACCTCTAAAAGTAAAAAAAAAATTATATATATATATATATATGTATATATATATATATATATATATATATATATATATATATATATATATATATATATATATATATATATATATATATATATATATATATATTTCGAGTGTTTAAGTTGATTTTGACAAAGCAACCGACAGATGTGTTTATTAACTAATTCAATTTTATTTCTAAGACGTTCATTCTTTCTCTTCTACGCAAAAGACTCTATTAAATTTTTGTAACTCGCTTTATTATTTCCGATTTAGATATCCTTTCGTATGCAATTATTAGCTACTTTGTAGGTTAATCGGTTTTATATAAGTTCACATTTTAGAAATATCCTTAGTGGGTGTCCTGATTATTTTACATCATCGGAATACGCTGCCTTTTTAAAAAGGGTTCATAATATATGTAGCATTATCTAATGAAAATCGTGTTGCTGCAATAGATTTATAAGTATTATATATTTTTTAGAAATATTTTAAAATCAAAAAATATAAATAATTTTGTTTTGCTCTCTCATAGTAATAAGAGAACAGTGATAGTAATATTTTCTGTTTTAGTGATAATTTAAGTTAGGATTTTTTGAAGAATAATGATTATTATTATTTTTTTTAATCAATTGTCTAATTTTTGTGCTAAACCTGTTTTACTTTTTCATGATATGTTTTAAGCATTCTGCACACATGTATTGCATGTATAAGCAAAGTATGGAAAGCTTTTTTTTTATTATTATTTTTTATTTTATTTTTTATTTTATTTATTTATTTTTATTTATTTATTTATTTTTTTTTTTACGGGAGGTGGGAGGAAAATATATATATATATATATATTATGTGATTTCATTTTAAAAGGTATGAAGTTAATTGTTCTTTAAATGTGATATTTAGTAGTTTCTAAGTTTAAAAATATTCAAGAAAAAAAAAAAAAAAAAACTTAGCTTATTTTGATTAGGAATTAAAAATAAATATTTAGGTTTAGTATAAACTCAATATTCAATTAAATATTTTTTACATTTCGTATAACTGTGATTTTGTTCTAACTGTTCAAATTAAATTTACTATTGCTGTAAATTCGTTATATGTTGTTACTTAAAAATAATAATAGTAAATAATTTTTAATCCATTAGCCAACAAAATAAAACTTCCTCAGAAATCTTGTTTTATTTTTATTTTTTTTATTGCCTTTAATTCAGTAAAAATATACAAAAAAAAAAAAAAAAAAAAAAAAAAAAAAGAATTATTAATTATACATATATGTTTGTGTGTATATTTTAGGTTAATTTTTTTTACAATATTTAAAAAGAAATAAATAATTTAATCAGCCTTTTCTTCAAAATTCTATTTTTTTTAAATATGTATTTTACTTATTAATTAATACATTAAAATAAATATTTAAAACAAATGTAAGTTTAATGCCGTATAATTAAAAAAATATATTAGAATATAATTAGAATTTCTCGAAATTTACATAAATCTACGTCAATATTTGTTGATATTCATAAATATAAAATGAAATAATTCTGAATGTAACTTAATAAATTTCCTCAAATTATACTTTCGCCACTTTTTTTTTTGATAATTTCTATTAATAAATTGTTTTATTTGCTAACGACTATTTCGAAAATAAATATGCATTATATGAACTATTATTTTGACACTTCTATTAAAAATTGCATGCAAAAAGCTTATGGTAAAACCCATCTGCATGCCTATATATTAATAAATTATGTAAAGGGAATCATTAAACTTAAAAAAACACTTTAAACACTTAAATATTTTAGTAGAATACGCACACACACACACACACACACACACATATATATATATACATATATATATATAAAACAGAAATAAAAATATACTAGATAAAGTGTTTATATCTTTTATATATTGTTCAGTAAAAATCTAGATTTTTAGCTAATCATATGTATGTATTCTTTTTTCAGCTTATTTTTATCTTTGTATATATATATATATAAATAGAAAATGAAAGTTGTGTACCATTTGAAATTCCGGTTCTTAATCTATTCGTGTGTTTTGAATTGAATTCAAGTTCATCTTTAGAGGTTCTGATTTTTCAATTTATTTCAGATTTGTATTTCATGTTTTTGTTTTTCTCTTAAAATACATTAATCTGAAATGGTTTTAATGTAAAAAAAAAAAAAAAAAAAAAAAAAAAAAAATAATAATAATAATAATAATAATAATAATAATAATAATACCAGGAATTGAAAAACTCTTGAAATATTGCAGATAATTGTATAAAAAAGAAATTTTATGTATAAGTAAATTTTGTATTGGATTATTTGTTTTACGCCATCAAATAGGTGACACTATAATAATGCATATCACAAGATATGCATAATAGATACAAATTTTATTTTTGCATAATATATATATATATATATATATATATATATATATATATATATATATATCCCTACACCTTTATTATGATATGACTGATTATAGAATTCTAGTCTATAAAAAATATCATAATCTTAGCATATAAACATTGTGTTTCATGTTTAAGAACAACTGTCATGCAGTTTTAAAACTCTTATTTTTATTTCTACTTTAGCGTATATGTTTTATTTAAATCAACTCGTTTTCTTGCCACAATATATCAAATATCATTTACTCTGTATCTCACTTTTCTTTAAGTGTTTATACAAAATTTACATTAAAATTATTAATTACTATTTAATTTTGAATATCAACTGGAAATTTATCTGCAAATTAAACTTATTAACAATATAAATCGCATGCTATTTTTATTGGAATCATATTTCTTTTAAAGTTGAAATATATTCAATCATTCTTTATTCTTTCTTTCTTTCTGTCCTTTTTTTTTTTTTTTAATTCTCTTTATTTACATAAAAACACTTTTTCAGATTGCGGTATTAGTTAAAAAAAAAAAACAGGAGGTTCATATTCAAAATAAATGTGACCAAAATGTGAAGAAAATCGTCATTAGTCCTTTACCATCGGTACGTAAATTTTCATTTGTTTCTATTCAGAAGAGCGGGACGTGAAATTAAGCAACTGTTATAAACCCATTGAACCACATTCCGTAATAACCCAGCAAACACATAAATATCGGCCCATAACAGCCATTGAGCCGTTGGTCATCACTTACTTTAAAATAGAAAAATAAACTCCTTCTTATAAATAAATTTACTCCATTACTTTTCAAAGTAATATTCACAACGTATGATATTAATTTTTATTATTCTCTTACATGTACATTTCTCTCAAATTAGTTATAAAAATACTTTATATATATATATATATATATACATATATAATGTTATTTTACAAATGATATTTATTAAAACAAAATTTTAACGTGTCATGCAGTCTAACATAGGACATTCAGTATACAAATAATACTAATCATAACAATAATAATAACTTATCTTAAAAAATTAATAAAATCCCACAGTTTTCAAACATTTTAAATTATGCAGTGTTAAAGAATTGGGTCAAAGTAATACGAGTTAAGCAAAATTTTAGCTATAGAAATAGAATTCCTAGAAAGGTGTTTTAAAACACTCACACCCAGCAGTACAGTGTTTATAAAAAGTTATACAAAGCTTTGATTTTTTATAAATACAAATAAAATTTATCCCCCCCCCCCCCATCCACACACACACACATTTTTTTTTTTTTTTTTTTTTTTAAATCTGGAAGCATAATTTTTAAGATTCAAACATTTGATTCAAATATATTTTAAACTGTCGCTCTATCATAAAATACGCTAATCCTGATGTACATATATATATATATATATATATAATATACATATATAAAGACATATGATACTGCAATTGTAAAAAAGACATATTTTTATTTTTATTTTTATTCATTTATTTATTCATTTATTTATTTACTTATTTATTTTTTATCAATAGAGAAATATATCTACTTGAATGATACTGGTGAAACTTTAGCGTACATTGTCTGTAAATTAGCTAAACTAGTAATAATAAAATAAAACTCCTATTAGTGAAAAAGACATTGGAAACAATCTTCGTTATCCAAAAGTCATCTGGATTTCATTAACTTCATATATTTCAGCTAATTACTTCTAGAATTAAGAAAACAAATGTGGAAATCAATGAATTCCAGGACATTCCATCTGTTTCGTTTACGTACAATTTTCTTTTTTACAACATTAGATAGCATACTTTATAAAATTCTCTTTCAATGAATTTTTCATTAATTTTTTTTTTTTTTCCTTACTCGTGTTTTTTTTTTTTTTTTTTTTTTTTTTTTTTTCACATATATTATTGTAATGTATGAAATTTTATTCAATTTTATTAAAAAAAAACATGAAAGAAAGACAGAAAAAAAAGAAGGAAATAGAAAAGAAAAAGAATAGAAAAGAAATGCAATGTCAGAGAATGAGAAAAAATTTATAATTAAAATTAAATTGTGTTTAAAGAATTCATGCGAAAAGGATCAAAACTACACTGTTAAAAAATGTCCCGAAGATTACGGAGATATTAAGACAACGGGGATTACCCGGCAGCAGAGATACCAGACAAAACCTGTAAATAAATATATATATATATATATATACGGACATTGTGGTTTTTTAAGGGCATGTAACGTAATTTAAGGACACTATATATTTAATTTACTGTCTAAACTTAACTTTTTTTTTCTTTTACGGGTTTTGGCTAGATTCTCTGCTGTCGGACTTTCCCCGTAATCTTAAATAATTTATTTTTTACACTGTATTTGTTAATATTAATTTTAAACATTCAAAAAATTATATATACATGTTTTTAAACATCGCAGTGCAAAATACGAGAAAATATTCAAGTAACTAATATCAAACATTAAATATTTTTATAGTTTTACATTACATTTTATTTCTAATTTTAGAGACATACAAATTTGTTCCAAATAAAATTGAAATTCTCGAAGTAATTTATGCTTTTTTTTATTTATTTTATTTTGTTTTTATTTATAATTATTTTTTTAATAATAGATTTAAAAAAAAAATATCAAGGAGCTACTCAGTGAATAAAGTAATTTACTAGTGATAAATACTTTAAATATAATTTATTATAAATATATATATATATATATATATATATAGAGTGAGTGAGGGGGTGATCTATCAACGCCTAGACTAAACCCCTGGACCTAGAAGCATGAAATTTCGTGACAATATTCTTTCTATGACGTAGGCATCCACTAAGAAACGATTTTACAAAATTCGGCCCCCAAGGGGGGAGGGGGGGCAAAACGTGATTTCACAAAATCCTTCATATCTCAAACAAAAAAACAGATATCCGTAAAATTTTTGCTTTAAAATATAGCTAATACAAATGTCAAAAAACCAATTTCAGGAATTTTCAAAATTCGGTCCCCAAGGGGGGCGGGGGGGGGGGGCAAAACGTGATTTCACATGCGTAAAACGTGATTTCGCATAATCCTATATATCTCAAACAAAAAAATAGATATGCGTGAAATTTTTGCTCTAAAATATAGCTAATGCAAATATCTAAAAACGAATTTCTGGAATTTTAGAAATTCAGCCCCCAGGGGGGGAAGCAAGGGGGGGAGGGGACTAAGGGGCAAAAACAAATAGAAATACAGTTAGGGCGTTCAAAATTGATACAGATAGGTTTTAGAGGCCTGCAAGTCGAATGAGGATATTTTCGATTGTGTAAAGTTATTAGGAGGGGCAGGAACGGGGGGAGGGGAGAGGGGGGGCAAAAAATAAAAATAGAGTTAGATCGTTCAAATTTGGTGTATAGATGTTTTTGATACTTACAAATCGATTGCGGATATTTTCGAATTTTTTAAATTATTAGGTGGGGCGGTAAGGGGGGGCTAAGGGGCAAAAAAAAATAGAAATACAGTTAGGCCGTTCAAAATTGGTACAGATAGGTTTTAGAGGCCTGCAAGTCGAATGTGGATATTTTCGAAAGTGTAAAATTATTAGGAGGGCCGGGAAGGGGGGGGGGGCATAGGGGCAAAAAAAAAGAAAATAGAGTTAGATCATTCAAAATTGGTACATAGAGGTTTCCAATACCTACAAATCGATTGCGGATATTTTCGAATTTTTAAAATTATTGGGAGGGCGGGGGAGTAGAGCGACAAAAAAATAAAAATAGAGATATGTCGTTCAAAACTGGTGCATAGAGGTTTTTGATACTTACAAATCGATTGCGGATATTTTCAAATTGGTAAAATTATTAGGATAGACAGGAGGGGGAGGGCGAAGTGGGAAAATAAAAGAATTAAGGGTTAGAGCATTTTGGGATTTTTTTCCGAAGGCAGTGAAAACCCGGTGCGACATTTTTCCTACTCAGATTTTGTTTCTCTTTTTTTTTTCCCGTGATAAAAATTAATGCAATTTTGAGAATTCATTATAGTGATTCATTTAAAAATAGGGACCAGCAAAGCGGGCGTTGCCTGCTAGTAAACTATAAAAAAAAAAAAAAAAAAAAAAAAATCTAAATTTAGTGTAATGCTTATATAACTACTGCAAATTTATAATAGTTTTTAGATAAAAGTTCTTAACCAAATACGCGATAATTATTGGATATTTTACGATTTTTCTCCCCGAAAAGAAAAAAAAAACACCTTTGCCTTAAAAAATTTATTCACGTTCTAATTCCATGGATTATTCTATAAAGTCATACAATACATATAAATGTATATAACCATATGATACACCACACAAATGTAAAATACGTTAACAAATACGTTAACTTTACGATTCAATTGGAAACTAGAAAATTAATGCACGTTATATTTTAATTTCAATTTTGTTATTTATCGTTAATATAAGCTTTCAAGTAAAATTTAAACATAAGTTATTTTGTAAGTTACGTTATGTATGCTTTTACAGTTTTATAATTTTATAAAAAAAAATGAACTTTATAAACTTTAAACATTAAATATTTTGCTATAATATATCCTAAAAATTCAGGCAATTTAAATAAAAATCTCGATTGCATATAGTAAATCTGTATATTCGTTTGAAAAAATGAAACTTAAAGATATTACAGTGGATCTTACATTAAGGAATATATATACGTATTGTTGTCGCATGTTGCAGATATTAAATGCGAAATCACGGAAAACATTTGGAATTGTTTACATAAATTTATTTTAATTTGAAATCCTAAATATATTCTAATACTTTTTTTTTTCTTTTAGGTTAAATATAATAAATCATTAAAGAAAAATATGTGGAAAAGTACAGTAATAAATTAGTTCATTAGAGGATTGTTTTTATATATCTCTTTTTACATTTATTATAATGATTTTTTTTTCTTTATAAAACAAAAGGATAAAAACACTAAGTGACAGGTTACTTAAATTTTAAAGTTTCGATCTTTCCAAATTTTTTTTGTCAGTTCCAGATAAAACAAATTACAAAATGAAAAGGTTACAATTCTTCATATGTTTTGTAGTGAATCTGTAGAATTATTTTGTCAATACTTGCCACTTTGATAGAAAGAATAAAAACTAGCGAAATCTCAGGGGTTCAAGATAAAAATATTTTTTTCATGGCAATATACTGAAAATTTTATAGAGAAAATATTGCAATTTTATCAGATATTGTATTTTTTAGTTATAAGTTTAAAATCTTAAATGCTTTGAAAATTAAACAGGCTCAAACTTTTATGAAAGTATTGTGAAAATATTTATCGCTGGAAAAAAAAAATAAAATAAAAAATAAAAATGTGTTTGGATTTTAATTTTTTATATTGTATATTCAATAAAAGTTAAAATCACGCGCACACACAGCTTTTTTTTTTTTTTTTTTTTTTTATCATTTCAATGAGAAAAATATATATCGGCATATCGGCTTTATTTAGAACATTTAGAACAAATAAGTTGTCATTTTCTGATTCTTTGAACTATAAATATAAATTTTCGAATTATGTATATAAGATAAACGTATAAACTGAATAAACAAAATGATTGAGATTTTCTTGCCAATAATTTTCTAGATTATGAAACAATATTAGTATTATCAATCTTTTGTATTGAGGTAAATTCTTGCTTGATTTTTCAGGAAATATAATATAAAGAAAGTAAAAATATGCGATGTTAAAACCCAACTAACCCACAATGGCCTCCTTAGAACTTTTAGTATTTGAACACTTTCGTAGTTAGATATTTTGTCAAATATCTAGAAAAGGTCAATTATTATATTATATTGTGCATAAATTTCTCTTTTCGATAATTTTTATACACTTTGATTAAGGTTGAATTCTGAATTCCAATAAAGCTGTCTGAGTTGGCGGAGTCTTATTTTTTTTTTATCTATTTCTGAACGGAATTTGATTCATCAGAATCTGATCTACGTAGTGTTCACTTAAATAAGACTGGCTGTCATTCAAAAAAAAAAAAAAAAAAAGATGAATGGTATCCGAAAATATCCGGAACACTAATTTTAAACTACATTTTAAAATGGATTTTTGCATTAAATTATGAATGTATAATACAATAAATTTTAAGTATAATAGAGATTCTATGACTTGAAGCTGTAAAATCTGGAATTTTTATAACACTTATTTTTTTAATGTAGTCACTCTCTGCCACATACTTTTTATTGCTTTTATTATGCATTTTAATACTATAACTTTAAGTACTTTTTTACCATCATACCGTTAAAAAGAAACATAATTAATCCGTTAATACAGTGATAAATATTATGTGTTTTAAAAATACAAATAAGCATCTGTTCCATAGTCTTTAAACTTGAAAATGAGTGTTCACTTCTCTTAAAAACGATACATTCTTAAAAGTATACAAATTCTCGTAAATATTCAAATATTATTTTATTTATGTCAAATATTATTAAAATTATTATGTCAATTATTATTTCATTCTTAATACAATAATTTAATTATATATAAATAAACATCACATTTACTTTTAATATAGGGTATTTATTTATTTATTTATTTATTTATTTATTTATTTATTTTTTAATGTATCTGATTTTCAAGAATGCTAACAATAAATACACTAGGACTAGAATAAGTCTAATTTAAGAAATTAAAAGTCTGTAGCACTATTTCTATGACGATGTAAAAATGGAGTACTAAAAAGAGTTCTCGGTTTAAGAGATTTTTTATTTATTTGTTTATTTTTAAATCGATTACTACTATCGCTAAAAAAATTCTGTCCTTAAATTGGCCATATTACCTGCAGTTACCTTATAAAATGTCGGATTTTAATGCAAATGAAATGTCATTGCTTGAAACTTTACAGTGTATAATGAATACAACATAGTGCAGTAATACTACAGCAATTTAAAATTCATCAAAAAATTCCAGACACATTGCTAAAAATTTTTAATTGCAGATGCACAAATGTTATTATTATTATTATTATTATTATTATTATTATTATTATTATTATTATATTTTTTAGCGTAGTGTATTAGATACACAGAACTGATGACATGATAAAACTCGAAGAAGTACCGGACAAATTCAGAAAAAAATATTTTTGGCAGAAGACGTAAAACTTCAGTTGCTTGCAAAGTAAAGTAAGTGAATATTACAGCAAAATTTTTATTTGAACGAATTAATGGCAAATATAATGCGCGTTGACTGAAAAAAATAATTCATTGTTACCTAGAAATTCGTTAAAATCAAATTTACTAATTTGCGATAAAATATATATTTCAAAGAAACTATCATAGAAAATCTCAGAATGAATTAGAAGCTGCAGCGTTCATTAAAATACATCTTTCTTTTATTTGAAAGTTATATATTCTCTCTAAAAACGATTTTTTTTTTCGCCGATCTTTTGTCTGATAATTTTTCCGTTACCTCCTCGGGTCACGGTAACCCGATCAGTAAAGTGCCGAGCTCGAGCTAGTCAAAGACCGTAGTATGCAATAATGGTGGCTGGCCTACGTATATTCTTTCTTTTTTACAACCGCAGTTCCCGGCCGTCGTACCCCAGTCTGTAAAGTGCCGAGCACGTAATTGGTAGATTGTCGATTCAGCACTTGAGCCGACGAAAGACCCTAGTGTATACTACTCCGATTCAAAAAATTAGAATAATGAAAAGAAATATGGTCAAGGGAAATGAATATCAAATTTATCAAATAAATAATCAACAATATCAAATATAAAGTACTATAATATGAATCTGCATATTTTGTAGATTATAAAAATGTAAACACATTACAATGAAATAGAAAATATATTTATATCAGCTAACAACAAAAAATTCAAAATATTAGAATACTTTCTAACATGGTTCAAAAAATTAGAATAATGAAAATATATTGAACATAATTTAAACTCTAAGTATTTTTACTTGCTAATCAGTACTTTGTTGCATCACCCTTAGCTTTAATGACAGCTCTTAAACGTTTTGGCATGTTTTTAACTAAAGGTTCACAATCTTTTTTATCCAAATTCGCCCATATGCTCTTTATACTAGAAATAAGTTCTTTTTTGTCTCTAGGCGCAACTTCTTGAAGTCGTTTCTTCATAATTCCCCACAAATTCTTGATAGGATTTAGATCGGGTGAGTTTGCAGGCCAAGGGAGTACAGGTATGTCCTTCTCTTTGAGCCATTTAGTTGTTGATTTGGAAGTGTGGGGAGAAGCTGAATCTTGCTGAAACAAGAAATCGTCATCACATAAATCCTCAGCTGAAGGAATCATGAAATGTTCAAGAATTTCTTGATAGACTTCTGAATTGACTGTTGTGGAAACAATACACAACCTGCCTGGGCCTTCAGCAGTCATGCAGCCCCATACCATAACAGAGGTCGCAAATTTAAACGAACGTTTTAAACATTCTTTCTTATAAGCTTCATGTTTGAGTCTCCAGACACGTATACCTTGATTTCCGTGAGACACACAAAACACACTTTCATCGCTGAAAAGTATCTTTTTCCAATCGTCGTGATCCCAAAATAGTCTTTGTTTGCACCATTTAACTCTAGCAGCCCTTTGCTTAGATGATAAGAATGGCTTTATCTTAGGCACACGTGATCTAAAACCTAATTTGCGAAGTCGTCGTAGTGTTGTAGATTTGGAGACATTTATACCCATTTCTTTCCATTTTCTATGCACATATCTCACACTCCGAAAACGATGTTTCTTCACAATCTTTTTCAATTGCCTTTCATCTCTTCTTGAAGTTAATGGCTTTCGACCACTTTTAAAGTGTTTATTTTGAAAACACTTATTATTAGAATATTCTCTCAAAACTCTACTCACACTTGCTTGAGAGCATTTCACTTCTTTTGCTATAAAAAGTTGTGTTTTTCCTATTTCGTGCAAGTACACAATACGATATTTCACAGCCTCAGATAAATCGCTCTTTCGTCCCATATTAAGCAAATACTACGCTACAATCAAATGCCAAACGACTTTTCATTTTCAACGGAGCACATTTTATAGTCCCACAGATGTTAATCCTGCAGCCGTTCTCTCAACTTATAAGAAAAATTTGAATATTCTAATTTTTTGAACCATGCTATCGAGGTATTCTATTTCTTTGAATTATTCTAATATTTTTTAAATAGTTAATTATTAATATATCAGATAAAAATAAATATTTATGTTATATTTATAAATGCTCTGAAGATAATTAGATACTTTTAATATATTTTTTCCTGGACGCAGTATGCAAATTGACGCGTTAGCAACATCAAACTCATTCTTTTTTACATTATTCTAATTTTTTGAATCGGAGTAGTACTAACGGTGGTTGGAACACATAAAATACGTCGTATCTGTATGTTCTCCAAGTTCCAATCCAAATTACACCTATGAGGTTCACCGAAGTTGGGGAGCCATCGCCTCCGTGCAGGATCAAAATTATGATTGCATGTCTCCGAAAAATCATTTCGGGTAAGGCAAAGACCGTCGCCAATTACCACTGCGCAATAGTAGTGCGATCTTAAAACCCAACTAACCAACTCTGATCTTCAAAGCACGTTTGTTGTGTCACCAAAAGTGAGGGACCATGTTTGTAACTATGGTCACGTATTTGTACACTATCTACCAGTAAGTATTTGGACATTTTAGAAGTTTGACATTTTGTCAAATATCTAGAAAAGTTCTTTAGGAATGATCTTGAAACTTTGATAGCTTTAGAAAATATTATATTTCATATTTTTCAGCAAAAGTTGTATCGTGAAAAGGAAAAAGGGACGAGTAAAAAGCTAAACAAAAAATAAAAATGTTTCTGATAACCCTGTAAAAATTAATGATTTAAATACATTTTAGCTGCGGCACGTGACTATAAAAAAAATTCTCATAAATCTGTATAAATTTTTATGAGGCTACCATATATATTCATTAAGATATAATGGTTTCTTTAAAAAGAATGGAAGAAAAAAATACTTTTTAATTATATCACGTAAGTTATTACATTCAATGCAAAGCCACTTTTAGGAAATATGGCATATTATATTAGACGCAGGATACTGCAATCGGAATGCAAAAAAATGTTAAATACCTCACGAAGTATGAAAAATTTTGCTAAATAATTTTAACAGAGCATGCACTAGTTTAAAAAAAAAAAATTCATTTGTATAATTTAATATCCAAAAGCATTGAGTAACTTGTATGAAAACCCCAGACAAATATCGTGTAAATTCAAAAAGTTGCGAGAGATAGAATAAACAGAATTTAAGTCCTTCTCAAAAAACAAAAAGGAACCTCTTAAGAGTTTTATTCATATTTATTTACAATCAGCGAAAACACTCTATTATCATCGATCATTGATTGAATCAATATAATAAAGTGAGTAAAACACCTTGTAGTTTAGCTTTTATTTTGAAAGAACTGAAATTCAGTTAATTTTACCCCTCGTAACCTTTTAAATTTACACGATGTTTGTTTGGGTTTTCATATAATGTGCTCAATACATTTGGCTATTAAATTATGCAAATGGAATTTTTATAATCCATATATAGTTAAAAATTATTTAGTGAATGGAGGAAGAACACGTACCCCCTTCAGTAAATAAAAACATCCTAATAATGATTCAGACAATTCATCTAAACAAGCCTTGAATTCAATATATTAGTTGCAGGTGAACGTACGTGTAAAATGTTTTAAAGAAACTGAATGAGATGGTTATTGACAAAATGAAATCTGGAGATAATGGAAGGTGGCAAAGCCCTTTTTGATCTGCATCACTACAGAAATCAAAATCCGAAATTCTCTATATTAGTCTTTTTTTTTTTTTCAAAATGGATTTTTGAGTACAACACATCCGTTTTACCATTTCTGTCGTCGTTTAACGTAGATTTTTGTGCGGCAAATAAACTATTCGAAAAGCATTTAATTTTATTTTTAAACCGAAGCATGGTACATCCTCCAGGTCAAATTTGACATTTATGAAGTGCGAAAAAATGTTGAAGGTGGAACTTAAAAGACATTGCTTCATCTTCATATATTGCTTCATCTTCGTATATCACCATTGCTTTATCTCAATTCTTGCGAGCAGTCTTACTAAAAATCTCGAAAAGTTGAAATATTTTTATGTACTATACATTTTGTTTTAACACGTTAATCGCCACGATAATATCAGAAAAATTTTCACATGGGCCATGGTAACTTTATTAGACAATTTAGTTAAAAATGCGTGTTAAAAATGCGTCAGGCACATATGACTGACATGGCGATTAACGTGTTAATAATTACTCGGCGTATATCATATTCCTTTTAGGGTTATTTCCTAGTTAAAAATGCGTGTTAAAAATGCGTCAGACACATATGACTGACATGGCGATTAACGTGTTAATGATCTGAGGCCACATCTAAAGTGTAACAGGAAAAAATTCAATGCACCATCTTGTAGAACAAACATCTTTTATTGAAAAGACACAATACGACTAATATTTTCGTTATTAAAACATTTGAAAAATAACCAAATGTTCATGACTCATTACTATATCCATTCTTTCGCAATATTAGTAAATCGTTTAATATTTGCTTATATAAACATATTAACAAAAACACTTTTTTACAAAAGAAAAAACAAATGCACACGTATGTCTATTTTTCTAGTGAAACGGTGATCTGTGCTTCAGTAAAGTATTTTCAAATAACAATAAAAGTGATAACAGTAATAACAATAACTTATGCAAGTCTACGTTTCTCTTAAGCATTTGTTTCTATATGAAACACCTCTTCTTATTTAGACGTTTACAATTTTATCACAAAATTATAATTTTATGAAAATTTAAACAACCTTCAAGGTTATTTCAGTATAATATATTGTATTATATTTTTCTTTGAATTACAAGTAGTTCGTTTTTATTCACAAATTTTAGATATATCCTGTATTACGCTTATATATTTTTTTAACCTTTGTGTACAATTGTGGGGTTTAATATATATATATATATATATATATATATATATAGAGAGAGAGAGAGAGAGAGAGAGAGAATATTTAAAAACTATTATTAATTAAACTGTAAGTTATATTATTGTAAATTCAAATTTTTGGCCTAATACATGTAATCTAAATAGATTTTTTAATATTTCCTAATATAAACATACTTGATATTTCTCCAGATAGTTATGTCTGGAAATTCATCCAGCAACATAAATAAAACCGATTTATATTTATGAGCAATTTCAAACTTTGCTATGGTTCTTCCGGATACTTTTTTTTTTTTTTTTTTTTCAGAAAAAATAAATAATGTATCAATGTATTAATAAAAGTGAAGTATGTTTATTGAATATCACTATCGGGTTTCACAAAAATTGCTATTATATTCACATTATAAGATCCAATATTCTTCTTTCGTTTTTCAGAAATATTTGTTTTTATCAATTGATTTGGTAACCTTGAATGTATCAAACAATAAATAATTAAAAATTTTGTTACGCGTATTTTTTTTTTACTTATCGTTAAATTATATCAATATTTCACCATGTGTTTTCATGTTATATATATATATATATATATATATATATATATATATATATATATATATATATATATATATATAAGTGTGTGTGTGTGTGTGTTTGTCTTTATTTTTTTTTTATTTTCACATACTCTTTTCTTATGTTAAAACAATGAAAAATATAGCTTCATTTAATTTGGACTCATTTAATTTCGTGGCGAATCGAATCAAAATATTTTCTAGTGCAGAACTTTTTTTTTTTTTTTTTCAGAAAGTGAAAAATTTTCTAGTACTAACGATAAATTTCCAATTCAGGAGACTTTGAAAAAGCGTGGTTTGCTTCTCCCTTTTTATATGTGATTATCTTAAGTGATTCTGCAGATGCAGAAGCACAAAATCTAAGTGCGTCATTTGCTCATTTCTTCTGGAATCATAAGAAACGTAATATATTGTGTCGTATTGTTACGTTGTTTGCTGTTTGCGTCATAAGACTCGTCGTTTGTAATAAGTATCATGAGTGTAGACTTACCAAGTTCTAAAAGATATAATTTTTAGTAGGGGTACATGTGTCATAAAATATTAGGATTCAAGCTTCCATCATTTTTTCAAGTTCTTGCAGTGCCATTTTATATGATTTGCAAAGTAAATTAAGCTAAAAGTGAAAGTTCAAATCTCGTTTTTCGTTTGTGTATTATATTTTGAGAAAAGATGAGAATACCGATTAGAGTGAAAAAAAAAAAAAAAAAAAAAAAAAAAAAAAAAAAACTTCGATTTGTATCAAAATTGGAAGAACCTACAAAAAGCTGTCAAGTAAAATCTCCTAAGACGTTAAGAATGCTATAGAAAACAATTTAAATGCAAATTGTAACAGTCATTTAAAAATTGGCACGCAGTCATTTATAAATTAAATTAAATAATAAAAGATAAGTCGTTTATGAAATATCAGAGAGAGACAAGCAGCCTGGATACTTAGCTGAAATCGATAAAAAGCCCATTGAGAAAGAGGAGCGTACGAAACAAAGAAGAAAATCGTTATATGAAGAAAATCAGCGAAAGAAAAATTATTCTACTACTGATCATTCCTAGATGGTATACGAATTTACAATCTGTAAGAGATTCTACTTCTAGTATAGATGAGAAGGTAGTAAAACAAATTACGAAAATAATTCAAGAATAACTTAGACCATTCAGGCCGTTGCAAAATGAGGTTGAAATCATTATATTACTCCAAAACTTGTAGCTGCTTTACTTAAGTACTACTTGAATAATAGAGACACTATCTTTATTCTGAATGCAACAATCGAAACTCTTGGACACAGTATTAACAACAGTCTAATAATTAAATCATTTATCCAGCGTATTCAAAGAATAAATCATAAAAATCGCGCTACAGTTCTTGAAGTACATTTTCAGGAGCCAAAAAGCGTTACCCTTCACTATTATGGTAAATTGTTACAAACGCTTACAATTCGAAGCGCGGAAGAAGAACGTAACATGTGGTAATTTCTTATAGGAACCATGATTTTTTTTTTTTTCTACAAATTAGGCATTTCATCTAGAAAGGCTCAAGCACAAGTTGCTTACAATGGTTTTTACGAAACGAATATTTAAAATACAGAGTAGATTCTCTAATGGTATAATATGCCTTGAAGTACAAATCGAATGAATGGTACCTTTGCTCTTCTGAAACAAAAAACAAGACAAAAAATTGTTACTTTTTTCCTTGTCACCATCGTATTTTTAAGTCTGTATTGAAAAGAGTGTTTGAAGCTAAAATCCGTTGAATTACGACAAGTTATTATAATGGGATTCAATCCTGCAAGGAAATCGTAAAAGCACATTTTGAGAATATCGAAATCGACTCATTGCAGCAGTTCTATGAAGCTAAGCTAGAAAACAAATACAGTAAGTGCCAACTGCTGAGTTTTAATAGAAGTCTTCATCTGTATTTTAAGCACTGAAATATATATATACATATAAGTGCATCAGGGTTATTATCAATATTATGGGTAAATATACAACGTTCTGTATATGATGTTTCGTCACATATTTGTCAAAAACCATGAATATTTTTAAACATGTATTTTTTGTAATATCAAATAATAATAATAATAGTAATAATAAACATAACATATTTTTGTTAATGATGATTTTTTTTTTCTATAAACAATTTTTTTTTTCCTAAAAAAAAAAAAAAAAAAAAAAAAGACCAGTGTTGTGTAGCAACGAAATAATTTCCCTGGAACTTTCTAATGCAACAATATGAAGGCAAGAGAGCAAAATAAAAAGGCATTTTATTTTGTTGATTAAATGTCGTACTTTAACCTTTTCAACCTGTAGCAACTATACTGTTAAAAATTTGGTAGTTACTGAGGTAGCTGGAACTACCCGATGGTTTATTCTTTTACTATAATTTTGTAACTTTATGTTGAACCCAATATTTGTATTATGTTTTACAAAAAAAGGAAATTCAAAATTCAACCGAGACAGAGATCGGACTGAAACATTTCGTGTCTCAGTGTAAACCTTCTGGCACGGTGCCACACTTTCTACCCCTCTAATTCTATATTTCGTTGATTTTAATAAAAAGAGCAAAACGTTCTAGGTTCTTACCTTTGTCCATGGAGGAGATGTTTCACAAAATTTGCACATGACCCTACGTCTTCGACCGCCCTCTTTAATTTAAGCTTGATTTTATTTCAATAGGAATTTTATTGATTCGTACTACCCCTTGTGAGTGGATGTATGTTAGCTCCAAGTTTTGGAGCAACTTAAATTCAGTCACAAGAAGTAGACAACTTAAAATTGTGGTTTGACCATATATAATGGTATTGCTTATAACTTTACTCCATATAGTGGTTCAAGTTTGAACTGATTTTTTAACAGTTTATAATGTGTTTATAAAGTATACATTGTTTGTCTAAAGAGCTTTTTTTTTTTTTTTTGTATATTTGCTGTTACTGATCGATTTACTTTATTTTTTATATATGCATAAAAATATAGCCATTGTATTTACCGCATCGCATTTTCATGCATTTATTATGCTAAGGGAAAAAATGCATTTTATTTATTATTTTAGACGACTGTATTATTTTATTTTTCGTTTTATAACATTTTTATTTTTTTAGTATTTTCAAGAAAGATAAATGGACGAATTTTATTTTCTCTTTAAGCATTGAATTACATTTAAAGATTGAAGATTTGAAGATTTGAGCTGTCAATACTTTGCGATATGGGAGGAAAGCTTACATAGACTTATATAGCTTTTAATACTTATGAAATGTAGCTTTAACAGTAAAATAAAGAACATATTTTTATATGAAATGCATTGTTTTTTGTTTTTGTATAGAAACTGTGAATCCCATTTGATGAATATGATAAATGGTTTTCTAAAAGTTTAATACAAGATATAAATTTTTATTTTTATTTCCCCAATTTCAAATATCCTTAAAAAAAAAAAAAAAAAATGGATATATATGTATATTTTACTATTGATATTTGAATTTTTATTTATTTTTTAATGCTTTTGATTTGTGCATTTCACTTTTTTTTTTTTTTTTTTTTTAGTTGTTGTTGTTTATAATGCACAAAAATACATACACAGTGTCATCTTGAAACTAAATCGTTGCTCAACTACGCATTTTAGATTCTTTTCACATATTGTATAGTTGTGCCATAAAAATGGGCAGTCTTATACTACTAATTATAAACTGGCAGCAATTACATTTCAAGAATAATGAAATTTATATTGTTCTTCAAAAAATAAATAACTGCATTGACTGTTGATAGTATGTGAGAAATATTTTTTATATTGATTTTATTTCTCTTCCCTAAATATATATATATATATATATATAAATTATTGATAAAAAAAAGGGGGGGGGTAGTAAAAAAAAATATACACTGGAATCTGAAAAACGTAGCTACAAAACAAAAACAAACATTTGTGGAGGCTCTACCTAGCGGTAATCTTGTGAAAATTCATTAAAGATCTAATTTGTATAAATCATCATTTTTCGTAAAATAATATATTAAAAATTCCCAAAAGCAGTTGCAATGTAAAAAAAAAAAAAAAAAAAAAAAAGGGAAAAGAAGGGTTTACGGAAATTTCGCCCCCAGAATCTCGCCCCCGTCATTTCGCCCCCAGCATTTCGCCCCCGGGAAATCTCGCACCCCCGGAAATTTTGCCCCCGAACAGTGGATTTCGGAAATTTGGCCCCCAGCGTCTCACCACCGAGTTGTGGAAAATATATGTAATGACAAATAAAAATACAAATATACATGTAGTAATTCTCGATATATTTCTATTTGATTCACACTATTTTCCCTTTTAATTTCGATATAAAACATATGGATTAAAATAAGGTTTTTCAATGCAAAAATTTTTCGATTATTTTATCATCGCTGTTAATTAAAAGAGAGTGTTGTGTACAGTAATATTATTTATTTATTTATTTAATTTTTAGTGCACACATAATAATTTTATTAATTTATCAAATATTATTTTACTTTGTTTTATTTATTAATCAATTTGATCATTATTGATAAATAAGGAAATAAGTTTACAGGAGCAAGAAATTTTCATTACCCTACTACTGGTGGGTAATGAACTTATACTAGGCGTGTCGTATTAACCTCCGACGATATATTGAACGTCCCTCCCCACCCGTTTCCGGTCTTCGATGTTTTTTAATAGTCAATTTTGTCCTTTTATCCTTTCCGGTGTTAGCTTTTTTATTTCCCACTTGACGTTGTGAGTTTTTTTGTTTTCATCCCATGCTTTTTCTATGGAATTTTGGTCCCCCTTTTTTTCCCTGTTTCTATGATTGTTTAGCCTTTTTCCCCTCGTTTTCTACATTCTAAGGTGCGGTCCGAAAATTCGATATCGAGTTTTCACCTAATTTATACATTTTAAGGCCTTCTGAGGTTTCTGACAGTTGGTCAGAGTGTATGTATGTATGTATGTGTACGTATATGCGGAATCTTCTGGGTTACATATCTCCGAAGCTAACAAAAATAGAACTACGAAACTTCAGAGCTGAGACAGGTCTGGTATACAGATACATTTTTAAAAATTTGTGGAAAATTGAAAAACTGGAAATGGGACAGTGGAAAACGGAAGTGGGACCGTAAGCCCGTGTCTCAAAAACGGCTCTATCAATTTTCTTCATAGTTTCAATATAATCACTCTATTAGATGACCTTTCAAATAATATAGTTGGTTAGTTCAGTAAAATTTAACGTCATCCGGTAAAAATAGCTCAATTCCAGGTTTCGCAAGTGCGTTCCCTTAAAAACGACTACACGTTTTTTTTTTTTTTTTTTTTTTTTTTTTTTTTTTTTTTCCCAAACTGGCTATATTAACTCCTTTTTAAACATCCTTTTGCATGTAATTATTTTTTTCCGGTCAATAATTTGGCAAGTTTTGATAAAATTTCTATCTCAATAACGTCGCTAACGATTTTCTCGAAAATTATTTCGTTATAAGAGGAAAATTAACAGTCATCCTACTTATGTAGGTCAGTTTTAGATCTCGGAAAGTAGTGTTTAAAAAAATGAGTCTACCATTTTTACTTTCTCATACGAAGTATAAGGAAGTTAGTAATCCCGATGTGCGAAATTGATTTTATATTCCGCATAGCTCGAAAAATGAATGATCGTAGAAGGTTTTAAATTTATATGCGTAGCTTTTATAATGTCTAGTTGTACACTTGCAACTTTGCTTTTAATACGAGGTCCCGTTTCAGAGATATCAACGATTTTACACGAATTTTCGTGACGTCAGTGTGTAAATACGTGTGTGTGTGTGGGGGGGGGGGGGGTATGTACTCTCGCATAATTCAAAAACTGTTAGGCGTAGAACGTTGAAAATTAGTATATAGGTTTGTTATAACATCTAGTTTTGCACCTCTATTTATATGATTTATATGATTATGGACTTTATATGGTTTTCCGTTTTGGAGATATTTAGGAAAATTATGTTCATAATGACCAAAACTACAAAGATTTTGGCCATTATATATGACTTACCATTATAGAGATTTCAAAAAAAGGTAATGGTAGAGCCAGTAATGATATTGTTATGAAACTTGAAGACTTTTGCGTGTAGAACGTTACGCTTAAAGACATAAGCAGTTTCTTGTCAATGAATGCTTTTTTTTTTTTTTTTTTTTTTTTTTTAATGAATATTTAGACAGTAGATAGAGCCTGTAATGTATCTTGCATATCTCAATAACGGTTCGACGTAGAATGTTGCAAATTGGTATAAGGGTTTCTTAGAACATCTATTTGTGCACCTCTTATTTTGGACTTTATATAATTTTCCGTTTTGGAGATATTTAGGGAATTATATTCATAATGACAAAGAATACAAAGGTTTTGGCCATTAAATATGACTCAAAAGAAGCTAATGATAGAGCTTGATATTGTTATAAAAGTTGAAGATATTTTTGCGTGTATAAAGTAATATGTAAAGACATAAGTAGGTTCTTGTCGACAAATGCACTTTATTTAATGAATATTCAGCTCATAGACAGATCCCGAAATTTTATTGTTGCGAAAGTTGTCGACATGTTAGTGTTTCGAATTTGATTCTTTGAGACACTAGTCGACGAATGGATTTTATTTATGAATATTCAGCCTGTAGATAAAGCCTCCAATGATACTGATAAAAGAAGAATTGTTTACGAATTGCGAAACAAACGAAAACATACTTAGTAAGTGAGCATTATTTATTTTGGCTTAATGTAATTTAATTAATTGTATGCTCCGTTACTAATAAATAGTGTAAAATAATAAATGTAAACCCATAATAAAACTTTCTATGCACTATTAGAGTTAACAGTTACTTTTGAAAATTTTCCATATTTGCTATCTACATCAGTTTCGATTATCAGTTCTTAAACCCAATGAGGAGCAGATTTGGTTGGTTGGCTGATTGAGTTTTTACGTCGCACTAGTGCTGTGCAATGGGCAGTTGGCGACGGTCTGCGTCTCGCCCCTAAATGTAGTCCGAAGACATGACCTCCTTTGACCTCCACGGATGAGATTGAGGAGCAGACTAATTTTGCTTATTGAAAGTTAAAAACGACCAGAATTTATGAACGATGTTAGAAGAGAAATAGTAAATATTTTTATCGCGAATGAATATATTCAATATTCATTCACACATATTTTTATCGCCATGCAGTCTGTGAACCCTTGTTATGACCAAAATCAAAACATATATCACTATTCTATAAACTTCATATTTTTATACAACTAATTATTACAAGATAAAAACAACAAACTTTTTATATAACATGTTTTAAAATTTTCTGTTGAATCATATAAACACGTCCGAAGGCAGCGGGGACCCTAAAAGTAAAAAAAAAAAAAAAAAAAAGAAAATGTATTGTCACCGTGTTCTGAACTATTCTGAAAGTTTCAAATGTTTAGCTAGTCGGGAAATTAGTTAAATAATTTTTTTTCTTGAATCGTAAACGCTGCCGAAGGCACGAAACAGTTAACTAAAAGCACTTTAAAAATGCATTGTCGCCGTGTTCTGAACTATTCGGAAAGTTTCAAATGTCTAGCTACTCGGAAAGTTAGTTAAATAAATTATTTTGGGAATCATAAGCGCTGACGAAGGCAGCAGGGACCCGAAACAGTTAGCTAAAAGTATTTAAAAATTGCATTGTCACCGTGTTCTGAGATTTTCTGAAAGTTTCAAATGTCTAACTAGTCGGGAAAATAGTTAGAACTCGATTGCAAAATTTGTACTAGACACACAAACAAACAAAGTAGAATCGAAGTTAATAAAAAAATGGTAATATTTTGGGAAATACCGCATGCATGTTTATAACTTTATTTGTAATTACATTTTTATATTATATCACTCGGGGGCGAAATTTCCGGGGACGAAATGTCCCGGGGGCAAAATGTCCCGGGGGCGAAATGCTGGGGGCGAAATATCGGGGGCGAGAAGCTGGGGGCGAAAATTCCGGATCCCGGGAAGGGGTGGGGGTTGGGTGTAAAAATACAACTAAACTCAACAAAATTTTTGAAAAGCAAAGGGTTAAGAGAATTTGAAAATTTTTTAAAGTATGAATATTTATAAAAGCAACAAAAGGGACCTCTAACCTTAGGGGAAAATAGAGACTAATTAACTAAAGAAATTTTGAAAGGTTAAAACTGAATTGTTAAGCTGCATGCTTAACTAGTCTTAAGGGGGTGTATAGCTCTTTTTAAAAGAAAATTATGTAAAGTGATCTGGCAGTAAACAATTGGAGGGAAAAATAGTCATATATTGATAAAAGCTGTGAAAACATTATATATTTAGACTTTTTATTAAATGCCGGCAATTCAACTTCGGCATTCGATAAAAAATGTCGAATTTAGTCTTAGTTTGTTTAGCACATAGATTTGAAATCTTTGAGTATAACGACTGTTGGTTCGAATGATCCATAATATTTAATTCAATTTCTTATATATAACGAATAGAGCATGCCTGTGTTGAAATCCCAACTAAGAATTAAATAATTCAACTCAGTAAATAATTAATAAAAGACGCGATACGTATTAAAGCTAATTTCTAAAAATGTCGCCACTGATTTATATTCCAATTTAAAGTTTTTTTTTTTTTTTTTTTTTTTTTTTTTTAATGAAATTAGCTATAGATTATTACAGCAACATTTGCTACACTCAAATTAAAAATTACCCAGATTTTACTTTATTTTATTTTATTTATTTATTTTACAGAATTTTTTGCAATGCATAAACAAAATCTAGCAGTCAAATTAATGTATAACTATAATATTTATTGTGATTTTTAAGCTCAAAAAGAATGTTGTATAAAATTTCTGTTTATTTATTTATTTTTTATTTGCATATAAATGCATATATGTACATACACACACACACACACACACACACACACATATATATATATATATATATATATATATATATATATACATATATCTGGTGTGCGTCTATTTATACTAACATTTGGCCTATAGTAATATATAAAAGTGCCAAAGTTTTATTTTCATTTTTTACTACTGTAACCTCTGAAAAGAAAAAAAAAAATATTTTATAAAACAAAATTTAAGAAATCTATTTAATTAGTTTTTCATTAATAAAGAAAAAAAATGCAACAAAAACCTCCGCTGTAAATAATATAAATATTGTTCACAGAAATGCAATTTTTCACCCAGTATTTTAAAGTAGATTTTAAGATTGAATTTTTGAAGATTTAAGTTGTCAGTACCTTACCATCACGGCCAAAAGCTTATATAGATTTATGAAGCCTTTGGGATTTATACAAAAAACGTAGTCTTTCCAATGGAATAACTCATATTTTATAACAGAAACCTGGTTTTGTTGTGGGCTGAAAAACTTTCATTTTCTTTTAAGAAATAAGATTAATGGCTTTTCTGAGGTCTTAACACAGAACTTTTCTTAAAAAAAAAAAAATGTATTTTATTATTTTTATTATTTTATTTTATTTTCTATTATTTGGATTAAAAATATTACACTTTAAATAAGAATTATGTTAAGCTGAAAAGAATTGATTTTAATGCTAAATAATCACAAATATTTTTATTATTTAATTATTCTGATTAGTTTACGTTAGACGTTTTTATTGAATATTAGAACAAGACCTTAAAAATCTATTTTATTATATTTAAGCATATTTAACCTGAATTATTAAGTTTTGTGAAAATAGCGTAAAAATAATCGAACTGTGCGTGCGAAAATACTTAGTTTTGTTTATATAGTTTTTTTTTTTTTTTTTTTTTTTTTTTTTCATTGTTTTTTGTTTTTATATAGAAACTGTGAATCATGTTTGATGAATATGATAAATGGTTTTCTAAAAGATTAATACAAGATATAAATTTTTATTTTTATTTCCCCAATTTCAAGTATCCTTAAAAAAAAAAAAAAAAAAAAAAAAAAAAACAATGGATATATATGTATATTTTACTATTGATATTTGAATTTTTATTTATTTTTTAATGCTTTTGATTTGTGCATTTCACTTTTTTTTTTTAATTAGTTGTTGTTGTTGTTTATAATGCACAAAAATACATACACAGTGCCATCTTAAAACTAAATCGTTGCTCAACTACGCATTTTAGATTCTTTTCACATATTGTATAGTTGTGCCATAAAAATGGGCAGTCTTATACTACTAATTATAAACTGGCAGCAATTACATTTCAAGAATAATGAAATTTATATTGTTCTTCAAAAAATAAATAACTGCATTGCAAGTTGATAGTATGTGAGAAATATTTTTTATATTGATTTTTTTTCTCTTCCTTAAATATATATATATATATATATATATATATATATATATATATATGTATATATATATAAATTATTGATAAAAAAAGGGGGGGGGTAGTGAAAAAAAATATATATATACACTGGAATCTCAAAAACGTAGCTACAAAACAAAAACAAACATTTGTGAAGGCTCTACCTAGCGGTAAACTTGTGAAAATTCATTAAAGATCTAATTTGAATAAATCATCATTTTCCTTAAAATTATATATTTAAAAATCCCAAAAGCAGTTGCAATGTCAAAAAGAAAAAAAAAAGTGGGAAAAGAAAACATAAAAATGAAGCGCTATCTGGTGAAATATTAAAATTTTAGTGTGTGTACGTAGGGCAGGGGTGGAGGTGGGGGGGGGGGGGTTAAAAATACAACTAAACTCAACAAAAGCAAGGGGTTAAGAGAATTTGAAATTTTTTTAAAGTATGAATATTTATAAAAAGCTACAAAAGGGACCTCTAACATTAGGGGAAAATAGAGACTAATTAACTAAAGAAATTTGAAAGATTAAAACTGAATTGTTAAGCTGCATGCTTAACTAGTCTTAAGGGGGTGCATAGCTCTTTATAAAATGAAAATTATGTAAAGTGATCTGGCAGTAAACAAATGGAGGGTAAAATAGTCATATATTGATAAAAGCTGTGAAAAAAATATGTAAATAGACTTTTTATTAAATGCCGGCAATTCAACTTCGGCATTCGATAAAAAATGCCGAATTTAGTCTTAGTTTGTTTAACACATAGCTTTGAAATCTTTGGGTGTAACGACTGTTGGTTCGAAAGATCCTTAATATATAATTCAAATTCTTATATATTATGAGTAGAGCATCCCGGTATTGAAATCCCAACTAAGAATTAAATAATTCAACTCTGTAATTAATTAATAAAAGACGCGATACGTATTAAAACTAATTTCTAAAAATTTCGCCTCTGATTTATATTCCAATTTAAAGTTTTTTTTTTTTTTTTTTTTAAATGAAATTATCTATAAATTACTACAGCAACATTTGCTACACTCAAATTTAAAATTACACAAATTTAATTTAATTTAATTTATTTATTTAACAGAATTTTTTGCAATGCATAAACAAAATCTAGCAGTCAAAATAATCTATAACTTTAATATTTATTGTTACTTTTAAGCTCAAAAAGGATGTTATATAAAACTTCTGTTTATTTATTTATTTTTGTATATGCATATAAATGCATATATGCACACACACACACACACACACATATATATATATATATATATATATATATATATGGTGTGCGTCTATTTTATAATAACATTTGGCCTGTAGTAATATATAAAAATGTCAAAGTTTTATTTTCATTTTTTACTACTGTAACCTCTTAAAAAAAAAAAAGTTTTATAAAACAAAATTTAAGAAATCTATTTAATTAGTTTTTCATTAATAAGGAAAAAAAATGCAGCAAAAATCACCGCTATAAATAATATAAATATTGTTCACAGAAATGCAATTTTTCACCCAGTATTTTAAAGTAGATTTAAAGATTGAATTTTTGAAGATTTAAGTTGTCAGTACCTTACCATCACGGCTAAAAGCTTATATAGATTTATGAAGCCTTTGGGATTTATACAAAAAACGTAGTCTTTCCAATAGAATAACTCATATTTTATAACAGAAACCTGTTTTTGTTGTGGGCTGAAAAACTTTCATTTTCTTTTAAGAAATAAGATTAATGGCTTTTCTGAGGTCTTAACACAGAACTTTTCTTTAAAAAGAAAGAAAAAAAGATGTATTTTATTATTTTTATTATTATTATTATTATTATTATTATTATTTGGATTAAAAATATTATACTTTAAATAAGAATTATGGGGAGCTTAAAAGAATAAATTGATTTTAATGCTAATTAATCACAAATAATTTTATTATTAAATTATTCTGATTAGTTTACGTTAGACGTTTTTATTGAATACTAGAACAATAACTTAAAAAATCTATTTTATTATATTTAAATATATTTAACCTGAATTATTAAGTTTTGTGAAAATAACGTGAAAATAATCGCACAGTGTGTGCGAAAATACTTAGTTTTGTTTATATAGTTTTGTTTAATAAACGTTTTCTTTTCTTCAAAATATATTCCTTAATATTTCACCTCAGTATGTAGGTGGGTGGATATGGCTAGAATTCTTACACTATGTGTAAAACCACAAAGTTATAACAAAGGTTCTAATGCTAAAATTTAATCACCTATCGCTTTCACTGAAGCGTTTTCCATATCTTAAATTTATTTGGATTTTTCCTAATGTTAGTTATTTTGCACATTTCACATTTAATTTTATACATATATACACATTTTGTTTCATTCCTGTCTGTGCATTTTTGGTGCTCTTCTTATTCAATTTTATGCTATACATTTTTTCTTAGAGCTTTCAATTCAAATTGTATTTTGTCATCACGCCTTCGTGTCACGCTAAAAAAACAGACGCCAACTTAGAAGTAAATGTAAGCAAATATTTACTTCACTTGATGGCTTTGTTGGTCAGAGTATCATGTTGATAACGCGATGGTGGTGAGTGCAGACCTCGAAGGCTGAGTTTTTCCTTTTTTGCAGATAATTAATAGAGAAGTTATCATTTGTTAAAAGCGACATTATCATAGTTTGCACAGTATCCGAAGGAATTTTTAATAGTTGTTTTAAGAAACTTTTTTTGTTTAGTAAGTACAATCAATAATAAATATTCAAACTACTCAATTAAAAAAAAATATCATTTTAAATTCTACAGTGATAGTTTTGACTTTGATAACTTTTCAGATGCAGTTTAAATATTTACAATGATCTTGTCAACAAAACATCTGTGAGAATTCTTCACACAACGTAGGGTCAGTATCCACGTTCAGTCAACTTTTACGGTATTACGGAACGTTCATTTCTGTTGTTACTCTGTCTTTTTAAGGCGTTTCATAACAGAAGCAATACTTGATTTTGTGATATTCATGTTGAAACTTCATCAACGGATTTTAGCAGCAGCTGTCGCATTTCCTTATTGGATTTTAACATCGGTTTTGGGTTAAATAAATAAATAAATCAACTAAGAATGTAGTATTTAATCAGTAAATATCGACATCTTATGTGTAAAGAACTGTTATGAAATCCTTACGGACTAGAGACTAACATGGACGACGACTCAGGAACTACTCAAAATACATAATAAAAATAGATTGTGCGATAGTTTAAACTATACTAAAGATTTAAGATGCATTTTAAGCTTTTATATTGATCATAGCGGCTTAGAATAGCTGTGAAACATCTTCACACAGTAGAAGCTACTTTCAGTCAAATTTTACGATCTTCCGTCATTTTCTTTTCTGGTGTTAATCAACATTTATTCCAGCGTATGATAGCAACATATGAACTTGATTTTGTGGATATCCTTGTATAATTATATAGAGGAAATGTGACAATAGCTGTCAGGGTTAAATATAGTATTTAACAAAAGATCTACTGTAAGTGTTAGATAGGCTAATGGTATTTTGCCACATGCAGATTTGAGAGTAAAATATAAATGATATAAATACGAAATTATAAATCATTTTAATAATAATATAATATTGTAGAGAAACACTAAATACCAATTTCACTCTTAGTATATGGATAATACCCTGATACTAATACACTTACAGGAAATAATTACAATGTACTTATAGGAATTATTTTAAATAATAACAATAAAAAATCAATTTCATATTTATGTACTACATTGAATTGACTGTAACGTAAACAAGGTTGTAAATAATTATGTTGGTTAAGGTAAGGTACAAGACTGATCGTATATACATACAAACGTACACACACACACATATATATATGTGTGCATATATGCATGTGTACGTATGCGTATATATACATACACATATATATATATATATATATATATATATATATATATATATATATATAATGTTTAATTTATGTGATTAAAATTAAAAAAAAATGAGAATGAAGATGAGAGAACCATATAATCACCACAGAAGCACACATGTGCAAACATGGTAACAATTTAGATAAAAAAAAAAAAAAAAAAAAAAAAAACTTTTACTCACATTAATTTTTAATAAGATTACAAGACCAGTTGAAAACAGAATACAAGGACCAAACATTGTGATACATGAGAAGATAGGAATAGTTATGGATAACACTTCAATGGGAAATACCGATCTTAATAATTGAAAGAAACACTTTTGAGTTGAAAATATATATATATATATATATATATATAAATAAAAGAGAGAAAGAAAGAAAGAAAGAAAGTTCGGACAAAATGACAAAAACAAGATGGAAATTCAATTAAAAAGCTCAAAATGCAATACGACTCATCAGCTGCTATCCCCATTGCATTTTGAGCGCATAATTGTAGTTTTTCTGTTATCGGCAAGCATTCAACAAAAATACTGAGAGATAGCACGAACCCACAATAAAAATACCATGAACTGAAACAATTAAATTAGTGACAAAATACTTCCTGAAAGTTTTAATTGAAAATTTTACCATAATAAAAATTTAAACCTTAACAAACAGAGACAGAACTTCGTATATAATAAAATGGCTTGTGTGAGGAGTTTAGTTGTAATTTTAAAGTTCGGCTGAGAAATTTAAATGTACGTATAATATGTATGTATATGTATGTATAATATACAGGGTACCCCTGAATTCATAACCAAACTTTAAGAAAATTAAAATACATATAAATAAACATATTCTGTATAGGAAGAATGGAGTGATGTCGGAAATGAAAAGAACGTGAAAGGAAGCGTGGAAAGGAAGAGCTCGGTGCCCTGAAGCCATGGACAAGGTTTAGCCACGTGTCGCATACTATACTCAGAAAGAGTGTGCCTATATCTTGCTAACGATATCAGACATATGTTAATGTTGGTATTTTTGCATTTAAGCACTTAATGTAAAATTATGCCAATAAAAAAACTTAAAAAAAAAAAAAAAAAAAAAACTTAAAAAAAAAAAAAACTTAAAAAAAAAATCAGCACCTCTTGTCTTTTTGCTTACACTTTTCATTTACGACCCCACGCTGCTATTGAACATATATATGTACTCAAATAAACGTATAACATTAATTTTATGTAAGAAATATTTTTATTTGTCTTCATGCTTTAAATTTATTTAGCCACATTATTCTAAATCATAATCCAAATATTTTTGTCATTGATTAAGATTTAAGCCATCTCATAAAAGGATATATACTGGTAAAAACAGTCTATCTGTTAATAATAACATGAGACTTGGCGTCGGAATATTAAAACCTGAATAAATTACTACGTCAGAAACGCCAAAGAAAAATATTGGAAATGCATAAAGCTGTTTCGGCAGCCTTAATAATCTTTTGCACTGAAGACGGCACGCTTAAGGCTGCTGAAACAGCTGTATGCATTTCCAATATTTTTCTTTGGCGCTTCTGAAGTAGTAATTTATTCGTATATCTATTCTTTAACACATGTTTCCAAATTGGTTGTAAATCAATTCTTAGTTACCTCAAACCTCTTTGATGAAAATGGGGGGGGGGGGGGGGGGGATAAGTAACTGTAACAACAACAAAAAAAAAAAACATTAAAAGAGTTGTTAATACAAATTTCATAAAATAACTAAATAATTTAAGAAATTAACGAAAAATAGAGGTCTTAGAAATAACGAAAAAAAAAAAAAAAAGATAAAACGAAAAAGATAACAATGTTAGAATATTTTAGAAAAAATATAATATACTAGCAGTAATACCCGGCATTGCCCGGGTTGATCTATAGATAATGAATTGTGTATGCATGCTCTCAAGTTATTAAAAAAAAATCTTCATTACTGTATGGTACCCATAGAGATGTTTAAAAAGACGAAAGTATTGATAATGATGGTTTCCCAAAAAGGAGAATTGGCTCAGATTTCCGAATCTTAGATGTACATGTTTCCAACGACCTTAAACGTTTCTTAAATCTTAGACTTGAGCCTAAGAATTAAAACAATGTTAGGAGGTACTGTACTCCACTCATTGCCTCTTAAAAGGCGGGTGTCCCCCGAGCACCAAGGTTGTCATTTTTTTAACTGCAAAAATGCTGCAGGCTTGTAAAAAAATAAAAAATAAAATACTTTAAATAATAATAATAATAAAAAAAAAGATTAATCAAAGTTGCATGTAATGAAAATAATGAAAATTCCATGTAATGTCGTAGGAATAAAAAAAAAAATGTACATTTCATCTGTGTAAACTACTTGAAAAGTAGGGTTTGCAAGTTGCGCTTGGTGCTTAAAATCTTCTGCCAAATCACCTTTGTATTTGTTCCATAGTTCTGAAGGGCTTCCTACATCACAGGTTTTCAGTAAATTAGAAAAATAAATGTCTTAAGCGCTTTGGCGATTGGCATATGGCTGCTTCTCTTAATGTAGCATCCCACTGGCTATCATTTTCAAGCAATCCACGTCTGCAGCAAGCTTCTCTAAATGTCTGACAAATAATGCCATCAACTGTTCTAAGATCTTCAAAATTTTTAGGGCCATGAACTTGGTGGAGCAACAGTCTTAAAAAAAAACATTCATGCTGGCTTGGATGAACAGTAAAAACTCTACCCAAAGCATTGTCGAATTTAACATCTAGATAACCTTCAACTGGATTTCCTCTTTTTCTTCTACTCCATTTTTTATTGTTCCATGTGTAATAAGATGACAATTGGTGATCGAGTAAAGTTTGAGGAAACATATCCTCTTGGCATAATTTAAAGAAAGCAGTGAGAGTGGTTTCTCTAGGAGCCACAGCTTGTTGCGCAGCTGTTTCATTAGTAAAGTAAACTCTTTGTCCATTTTCTAAATGGACTGCTAACTGCTGGACTGCGGGATACCTTTCATGAATAGGGAAAGAAAAAATTATCCAGAAGGCTTCATTGCTGCTTATGTAACGACCTTGTTGAAAGTAGTAACTTCATCATGCACAGTGTCTTGTAGAGCGAACATAGCTGCATCAAAACCCTTGTTAACATACTTGCATACATATTTGATGGACTTAACGGAATTACAAAATTCGACATTAATGTGAGCATTAAACATTTTAGTCAAGAGAATTTTCAAGAGAAAACATTTTAGTTCCATTAAACATTTTAGTCAATGGAACTATTCATCTGTTATCAATTTCATGGTGTCCAATTTGGTTTGTATAGCCTCCATCCTCGGGTTTTCTTGTACGATTTCAGGGTACCCATCTTCTCCAGTTTGAGTATCTTTAAAAAATGGTTTTGGGTAGCATTTTTTACATACGTTGTCTTTCATGCAGGGTGAATTGATATTTAGAGATCCACGTGGTCCATGTACCATTTGAGTTTTAACAATTTGAAAGAGATTCTTGTCTACGTTAGGGTCTGGAAGTTCAGCTGAGATAACCGAATCTAAGTCATTTGCCTGAATTTTATTAGTCAGCCAAAGCAAAATATGAGCATGAGGCAATCTCCTCTTTTGCCATTCAATTGTGTACATGTGGCATCTTACTGGTCCAAAAATTTTGAATTTTATGATGAAATCCATCATTTTTAATAATTTCAATCGAAACACCCTAGCTGTAAGATCATGTCTGTGAATGTAGGTTTGTCCAGATAGTAATTTATCCTTGATTTCTTTCCATTTAGCATTGCATGTGAACGTAATGAACAAGTCAGGTCGTCCAAAATTTCAAACGTATGTCATTGCATCCTGATTCCTTTCATGCATGTAACGTGGGCTTCCTGTGAAACTAGATGGTAGAATGCAAAGTTGGCCAATCTCTGTTCCAGCAAGATCATTATTTATGGCATCTCTTAAATGAACATATTGATCACATATTAATTCTTTCTGATGAGTTCTAATATAACGTAATCTTTCAGATTCTGTTTTAGCATACATATCAACAGCAAATTGGTGGAAAAGATTTCTCGTCAATATTAAATAATTTGAAGAATTGCTACGAACCATAAATCTGTAGGCATAGAAATCCATGCAAGAAACATTTTTGTTGGAATGTACACCGGCTTGGGGTATATCAAAGTGATAACCATCTTCTCTATGTACAAACAGTAAAGGGTACTTCAAGGCATCATAAGATCGATGAGTTTCATCTATAAATTGCAAAGTATTGTCAAGAGATTTAAGTACAATGTCTCTTTTCCCATGTTCTTCACCAGCAATAATTACAGCCACTTCATTACATTCTGGCAGATTATATCGTCTAGCATGTTCTGCAGGTGGTGAGCATCAATGATAATTTTGTGTTCAGCTGTAGGAATGTTTGACAGGGCATATTTAAAACTTCGAATATAATGATTCGAAGCATGGAGTATCTCCAGAAGTTGCAGAATGAGTTCAAATTTTGTTGCTGGGTTTGTGGTACACCTGTTTTGTGCTTGTTGTTGCAAATCGGAAATGAAGTACAATTGAAGATATTTTGCATGTTCATTTATTGTGGGTTGCAGTGGACCTAATCTATGATAAATCTGACCTTGAACTTTAAAAGTAGGCATGCAACCTCGTTCAGTAATTATGTTTGCTCCGAAAGAAGTGATTGCAAAAGCAGAATTGCAAGCTTGTATATTTTGTAGGAAATGTTTTGAATCAGATGTACTGCCTGTGAGTAATGTTATCAAAGGCTCGAGAGGTTCTTGAATTGAAGGCAATACAACTTTTCCATTACTACAACACATTCCTGGTGAATCTCTAGACCACTTTTTAGCACCACAACTGTTACAAATTTTTGACATTGATCAAATGCTTACCTGATACTGAGATGAATATTCAAAATCAATTCAAGATGAATATTCAATCACCGCACAACACAACGAAATTATATACTCTACGAAATCGATAAAACGATACCCATTACTTATATTCACAACAAATGTATGTACATTTGTGAAAGATACGGATATAAATAAGAACGTAACCATATTTTAGTAGAAACCGTATTGGATATAAATAAGAACGTAACTAAATTTCAGTAGAAACGGTATTTTTTGATCGATGTTTAAGAACACAGTTCGTATACTTTCGCAAAAACGAAAGTTTTATATACAAAAGACAATAGAAGTAATATTAAAAAAAAGGTAGTAAAATTTCAATAGAAACCGTATTTTTTTTAACTATGTTTAGGAACACATACCGCCCCACCCCCTTACCGCCCCTCCTAATAATTTTACAAATTCGAAAATATCCGTAATCGATTTGTAAGTATCGAAAACCTCTATATACCAATTTTGAATGATCTAACTGTATTTTTATTTTTTGCACCCCCCCTCTCCCCTCCCCTTCTCGCCCCTCCTAGTAACTTTACTCTTTCGAAAATATCCCCATTCGACTTGCAGGCCTTTAAAACCTGTCTGTACCAATTTTGAACGGCCTAACTGTATTTCTATTTGTTTTTGCCCATAGCCCCCCCCCCCCTTACCGCCCCACCCTCCTTCTCGCCCTCCTCATAATTTTACAAATTCGAAAATATCCGCAATTGATTTGTAAGTATCGAAAACCTCTATAAACCAATTTTGAACGATCTAACTCTATATTTATTCCCCCCCTCCCCCTTCTCGCCCTCCTAATAACTTTACACTTTCGAAAATATCCCCATTCGACTTTCAGGCCTTCAAAAACCTATCTGTACCAATTTTGAATGGCCTAACTGCATTTCTGTTTGTTTTTGCCCATAACCCCCCATTACCGCCGCACCCCTTTAGCGCCCCTCCTAGTAATTTTACAAATTCGAAAATATCCGCAATCGATTTGTAAGTATCGAAAACCTCTATGTACCAATTATGAACGATCTGACACTTTTTTTTATTTTTTGCCCCCCTCCCCTCCCCCTTATTGCCCCTATTAATAACTTCACACAATCGAAAATATCCCCATTCGACTTGCAGGCCTTTAAACCCCATCTGTACCAATTTTGAACGACCTAACTGCATTTCTATTTGTTTTTGCTCCATAGCCCCTCCCCGTTGCTGCCCCACCTGGGTGCTGACTTTCTAAAATTTCAGAAATTGGTTTTTAGATAGTTGCATTAGCTATATTTTAGAGCAAAAACTTCACGTATATAGATTTTTTTGTTTGAGATATATAGGATTATGCGAAATCACGTTTTACGCATGTAAAATCACGTTTTGTCCCCCACCCCCACCCCCCTTGGGGACCGAATTTCAAAAATTCCAGAAATCGAATTTTAGACAATTGTATTAGCTATATTTTAAAGCAAAAATTTTACGGATATCTGTTTTTTTTTTTTTTTTTTTTTTTTTTGAGATATAAAGAATTTTGTGAAATTACGTTTTGCCCCCCTCCCCCACCCTTGTGGGGCGAATTTTGTAAAATCGCTTGCAGCGTTGTCTTTCTCGGGTCGTAAACATTAACCGTGCCAAATTTGGTCCCGCTCGGTGAAACGGCCTAGGATTCTATAGCGGACAGACACACACACAGACTCTGCTCTTTTTGTGAAAATACGTTTTGCCCCCTCCCCCCCCCCGTGAGGGGCGAATTTTGTAAAATCGCTTGTGGCGTTGTCTTTCTCGGGTCGTAAACATTAACCGCGCCAAATTTGTTCCCGCTCGGTGAAACGGCCTAGGATTCTATAGCGGACAGACACACACAGATACTCTGCTCTTTTATATATATAGATAAAAGCAAAAATTAATAAAAAAGCAAATATTTAAAATTTACAGAAATACAAATTTTAAATTTTAAAATAATTATCATTTCGGATATTGTTTCATTAAGTTAATTTTCTAAAATTCTTTTACAAATGTATGTATATACATATAGATAGATAGATGATATTCTCTCTCTATTTAATATATGAATACACTTTTAAAAATTATTTTAGTTTTTCTCTCTTCAATAGTATAATAATGATATATTAATGGCTTTTAAAAATGGCCTTATTAATTTCCGATCCATAGAAAAAAAAAAAAAAAAAAACTGTTAAGAGAACTGAAGTAATATTTATGTTTGTCCGTTCGAAAAAGATTACTTTATACATATATAAATCTGTGCATGTGCGTGTGTGTGCACTGCATGATAATTTCTTATTTTTTGAATCCGTTTCAGAGTCATAAAGTTCTCAACACATTTTGAAAGACATATTTATAAAAAAAAAAAAAAAAAAAAAATATTAACATCATTAGTAACATCATTTATTACTTTCTTAAAACATTTAATTAATCAAATGAAAGAATAATTAATCTGCAGAAACGATGCTTTTTTTTTTTTTTACATTATTATTATTATTATTATTATATTAATCATTCTATACTTTCAAACTTTCAAAGTATTTGTCCTAATATCTTTTGTTCTATCCCATTATAGGCTGCATAATTTATAAAAAATTACCCCCACTCCCGGTGATGATAAAAAAATACAATTACTTTAAAGCATATCTTTTATTTTTTATTTATTCTTAATAAAGACTTTTTTTTTTTTTTTTTATTCTATTTAAATATTCTTAAAATACATTAACACTACGGAGGCATAAATAATAATTTTATTCAACAAAATTTAAACTTTTACTTCAGTAGTATGGTATTATCTTTGAATGCGTGACATGGCTATTTATTTTAAATATAGAAAGTTTTTTTTTTTTTTTTTCAAACAAAAGAAAAATCTTAGGGTAATGTGATTATAATTAAGATTTCTAAAAGAAAGTCTTGAAAAGGTATCAATTTTCAAAGAATACTTTATTAAATTTTTAAAAATTGCTAAATCGATATTCATGTATTTATGATGAGCAGTTTATTTTAAAAACCTAAAACGTTTATTTTAAAAACCTAAGAACTTATATTCGCTTTGACTAAACAAACAACAAATATACATATAAACATTTCTGTTAGTATATTTTTCTTCATTAGCTGAAAATCAGTGATACGAAGAACGTATCCATAAAGCATTAATTGTCTATATTAATGATTTAAGTTTTAATAAGACTGTCTTTTTTAGCCCCTTAAATGCCGCGGGCGTATATATAAGTTTTTCTAATGTACGATTCTTTCTATTGGAAAACTGATAGTGAAACTGCTAACATCGTTTGGTAGTAAAATAAAAAACTTTGACAGTGTTTTCGAAAGATTTTCTTATTTCAGAGTTGAGGCAAAATAGTTACACTGGGAAGTGGCACTTTCCTTGACAGTTAAGGGATTAAATCACTTATGATATACAGCCGGTAATAAAAGTCTCCGAAAACCAGCAAAAATTCCTATGTAAAAAAAGTATTCTTAATACAGTTTTGTTAAATAAATCCTTGTCTAATCCTCTTCTTAGTCAGTCTAAGAACATGACACTGATGGATTTTACAGACCAGGCCTGTCCAACCCAAAACATTTGGTGAGCCGCATTAGATGAGGCTGCACCGTATGTACAGTCGTAAAAAAAAAAAAAAAAAAAAAAAAAAAAAAGAAAAAGAAAAGAAAACGTCCTTTCACGACTAATTTCGCCGTAAATTAGTGTAGAAACTTGCCGCTGGTGCCGATCGATTAGTAATAAGGCCAAGTTTAAACAGTTAAGTTAGATTTTGCTTAAGGGGTGTGTACATATTAAAACTGGCATTAACTTTTTTTTTTTTTTTTTTTCAAAGTCAACCCCCAATTTCGACAAGCTTTTTGAATTATATGGATCAAATCACCCTAGAAAATGATAGTTTATGTATTTCACACAATTTTTGAAAGAGTTATAATTTGTTAAAATTTGGAGAGTTTAATGTTAAACAAATAAAATAAACATTAATTAAAAAAATAATATAATACAATTTATTTTATATTTTATTTATTTTTATTTTATTTTTATTTTTTATTTTTAGTTAGAATGAAGTAACCAAAAAATATCACATGCATATTTTGGATTCATATTTCAAAAAATTATAATTATGACCTACATTATTTTTTGCACGAATAGATCGGGCATCATCAAAAATATGGGTTTCAAAATTTACAGTTCGTCCCTATCATTATTTTTCGAATTATAGTGCGATTTTAGTTTTTATTGCTCTTAGGTGGCTGTCACTTGTTATCATTTGTGTCATATATTACTTTGCATGCGCATGGTTTAAAATAGGTATTCAAGTAAGTTTCGACGTACATATCATTTCTTAATTAGCATTACTTTGTTTTATACTAGCAAACTACGCCCTGCTCGCTGGTCAATATATTTAAAGGATTTTTCAATAGAATTGAATTACAATTTATTATTTACATCGCATTATAAATAAATAATAATAATGATAATAATAATAACAAAAGCTACATTGAAATCGTCCTAAACCTTGCTTCGGGTACCTGCAGCCTACGGTTTTAAATAATTATTATTATTTTATGTCTGTACGGCATATATGCATATATATTTGTGAGTACAGTCGGTAACAAAAGTGTCCGAACAATAGCAAAAATTCCTATGTAAAAAAGTACACTTCATACGGTTTTGTTAAATAAATCCTTGTCGAATCCTGTTCTTAGTCAGTGAAAGAACATGATTCGATAAGGATTTATTTAACAAAACAGTATGAAGTGTACTTTTTTTACATAGGAATTTTTGCTAGTGTCCGGACACTTTTGTTACCGACTGTATGTGATTCATGTGTGTATATACTATTTTATACAGAATCCCCCTAGCACAAAAATCATTAGCGCATGCTGCTGCAATGGAACTATTGTCTTACAGAGTTACAGATTTGCAAAAAATGTTTTTTTCTGACAAATGCCACTTTAATTTGTGGTACCATGATTGCCGTATGCGTGTTAGACGCCATGCAGGTAAACGCTAACTTTCAGCGTACATTATCGAACATCATAGTAGACAAACATTTTGTGTTAAGCTCTGGAGTGTGATTGCGTATCGTAGACTATCTTATCGACGAATTGTGTGTAATCTTAACAGAAACAGGTCCATTAATAAAGTGCGGGAGCCGGAAGTCGTCTCTTTCCTTATAGACATTCCTGCAGATAACATTCAACAGGATAGAGCCTGCCCACATGTTGCAAGGAATGTTCAAGACTTTTTGCAGCAGAAAACATACAACTTTTTCCTTTGCCTACTTATTCGCATTCGCTAAATATGAGACCTATTGAACATGTGTAGAGATCTTGTTGGTCAGTGTCTTGCTTGTGATCCTCATTTTACAGAGTCTACATATGAACTTTGGATATGCATGCAAACATTATGGAATGCTCTTGCCCAGGCATACATTCAAAAAAATTTTAACTCGATGCGACGTTGTATAGCAGTAATTATTAAAGCTAGTGGTGGCTACACAGAATACAAAATTAAGACACTTTTGTTTTTTCAAAATTTATTTATTTTTTACATTTATTTAATTACATTAGTTCCCAGCAGTCATTTCATAGTGTTGCAATTTTCACAAACATGAGCGCGTATATATAATATTATTTTAAATATAATATCAATAAATAAACAAGATATAAGAGCTATTTTAATTATTATTTATTTTATTATATCTTATTTATCCATTACTGGTATAGGTGCCTGATATAAACCTGAATTAAGCATGGGCACAACATGGAAATCAGAATCCGATTTGTTGAGTGGAACTGTTTGCTTGCTTTTGTCTACTTTAGTGACAATAAAATTGGGGGTACAGCTTAAAGCAGTACGACTTTTTGAGAAGAAGAAAGGTTAAACGTCTGTGGTCGATCTTTAGTGGAAATGGTGTTAGCTAAAATTAAACGACGAGATTCTAACTAACCTACATGAATTTAACTATTTTTAAAAGAATTTTTCAATGGGAACAATTAAATTGGGAATAGAGGATTTTGAAACACGTGCAAAAGAAAAAAAAAAAAGAAACAACAACGTGTTGAACATCAGTCAGAATTTGCAAAGAGATATTAATAACTGTGTTTTGAACTGGAGGGGAAATATATTGACCAACGGAATTAGATTTAAGAAGAGAATTACATTTCTTATTGAAGTTAATTTGATAACGAAAGGACTGGAATGCAATGTAGGGTAGCGTGCAATTTATATATGTCTTTTAAGAGTAATTAAAACATCGAATTTTCTAAATGGAAAATGACTCGATGCTATCTTCATATTCTGGTCGTCACAGCACAGACCGAGCCTCGGGTCGCTATACGGATATGGCCGCTTCTTACATTTGATATCTTCATCCCACCACTTCTTCATGAAATATTATGTGCATATTTTAATAATATATAACTTTAATTATTTTAAAAAAAATGAAAAGAAAAAAAAATAGAATAGAATAAACATATCAAGAATAAAAATTTTTATACGTATATAAATTGGGTTCAGTTAATTGTCAATATTAAAAATAATTTCATTTTTTTTTTCACTGTTTCACATAAATAGTATGAAAGAAACTTACCGTTTTTTCGTATTTTTTTTTGCTAAAGAGAAATATATATTTATTTATCTATATATTTTCTATGCATTTACTTATTATTATTATTTTATATATATAAAAAAAAATAAAAAAAAATAAAAAACTAACGCAGTAATTTAACTGCACACCTGCTAGAAAGGCAACATATATCTGGCATTTTTCCTTGCACTGATGAATCAACGATCGATTTAAATTGAAATATATGCAAAAGGCGGTCAGAAAAAGCGAACTTTGCAGATCTTAGAGAGTTCAATAAAACAATAGAAAGTCCATCGAAATGGCATCACGCAGGCAGCAAGAATCGGTTGTGAAGAATCAAGGAACTGGAAAAATTCTCTAATCGAACTCATCGGTGGTGTTGGCACTGTAGAATCTCTGTAATCTCTCTCTCTCTCTCTTTTTTTTTCTATAACAGATGATATACTGCAGCATATTAGCCTTTAATAAAGATGAACAACAAATCGGTAAAATAGATGCTGTTCACCGTAACGCAGTTAATTTCGTTTTGGGTCATCATTGGGACAGCTGTTTTAAAAACATAGCAGTATTCATAGATATAATCACAGCAGAGATTAATAAAGAAATCCTTTTCCTCTAGTCACTGAGTACCACACAATATTTGCTGAAGAAGTGGCGGGATGAAGATATCAAAAGTAAGAAGTGGCCATATCCGTATAGCAACCCGAGGCTCGGTCTGCGCTGTGACGACCAGAATATGAAGATAGCATCGAGTCATTTTCCATTTAGAAAATTCGATGTTTTAATTACTCTTATAAGACATATATAAATTACATTTTTGGACAATATGGAATTAACAGATTCGAAAACATTCACGATGAAGAATTCCAATTTAATCTTTCGAGACAGACATCCAAAAGAATAATGGAAGCCATTACGATATCCTTTTTCTAAAAGAACACCTTTAGAGTCAATGATAAAAAAGAATAACATCTTTACAGAATGACAGACAACAAGCTAATTAATTTATTTCGCCAAATCTCCTTGGCATCGAAAATCAATTCTGGCTGAACTTATTTTACATTTTATGTATTATAAACCTCCAGGAGAGTTAACAGATTGGCTAAAAATTAAATTACGTCATAGGATGTGATTAAATTTTGTCAGGTATCCAGAAATAGGCTAAAAGTGCGAAACCAATTGATAAAAATATTAAAAATGATTTTCAGCTATTATGATTCAACGGAATCTTTTTACGCCTGATTGGAGACCGGCTGCTACTGAAAAAATAATCGTCTGCGGTTTTAAATGATAAAATAAATGTGTTTTTCTTTCTTTGATATTTATTTAATTATTACATGATGGGATTTAGAGTAGGGAAAAGAATTGCTGTTTATAATGCTGGGAACAATAAATTACAATAAATTACAGATTAATGAAAAAGAAATAAAATTAAAATATCTTAAGCGAGTTAAACAAAATTATATTAGATTCTTTTAGAATAAGAAATATAATGTTTGCTTGCATTATAAGTAAATAAAATGTAATTTATATTATTATTTTATTTTAACAAGGGATATGTGATGTTTTTCAACATCGCACTGGGTGCGATGCACGACATGTAAAAGATGGGCTCATGCCAAATGCACAAAAAATGAACCTTATTATATTTATATTAACTGCAAATCAGATGCTGAAACAAGCGATGACAATGATAAATTGAAAATATTGGTAAGCCTATAGGATACAGACCTACACTTTGTAGTAAGCTACCGAGTCAAAGATGAATAAGAGATGAATAATACCGAGTCAAAGCATTTTTTTTTTTTTTTTTTTTTTTTTTTTTTTTTCGTTTAGAGTGTTAAAAAAATGCTTTTATTCTGTTAAGAACGATATAAATGATTAAATATTTCATTTTTGATTTAAAATATTGCATTTAATTACCTTTCTCACTTAATCTGTATATGTTACAATGTGTTTGTATGTGTAATTTGTATGTCCCAATGCGTCCCAAGCATGCCACTACAAGCCCCGCTACTGGACAAGTTGTGAGAAATTTCGAGGTTACGCAGAATTCATATTAAAAACGTTAAAAATATTAATAGTAGTTTTATAAGTATATTACACAAGGTTTAATATATAGTATGTTATACTAAAAGTTTCGCTTTAGTTCAAATCTTACAGCTAATATTGTATGATTTTAATCGCTTGATTAAAATTGAAAAAAATTTAATCAAGCTGAAATGACTTTTGCTAAGACTAACTAAGATTAACTAACTGATTAAAGAGTAAAAATATAAAAAGTGATCACCAGTCTCCCCTACTTTATTTATATATTTATTTTATCATTAATATGCGTTTATCTAATATCATTACTCAAATACTTAATTTTTAATACAAAGTTTTAATTTAGCTATTTTATAATAATTAGATATAATTTACACCAATCTGACTATATTTAATTTTGCGTTTTTCTCGTTGAATATTATTTTAAAGAAATTATTTTAAATTAATCCTTAACAGACTGGCAAATCCTATGTTTATAATTTAATTTAATATTTATCTTTCTTAAAATAATAATAATAATAATAATAATAGTAATAATAATAATAAACTAATAACTGACATAAGAAATAGGGACATTAGAATTTTCTTAAGAAAATTCATTTATGAATTAATATAAAAATAATTAATATAAAATAAAAATATAAAAATAATTAATATAAAAATAAACGCTAATGCATAAATTAAATAATATGTGAACAATCTGTTCATTTCTTTCTTTAAATCTTAAAAGATTTTCTTTCTTATTTTAAATTCCCTGTTTTTTCAATCCATTATAGATTTTACCAAACATTAAAGTAATATTCTCACGTCTGCCGACGATAACAATTACATTAGAGGACATTATCTTAACCATATGATCCCTTTAAAACACAGGCCCACCAGCGGCCGAGCGGTTCTGCGCTCAAAGCTGGTAGATGGGAGGTGCCGGGTTCGATCCCAGGTCGCGCTCATCGACCTAGCCGTTCGGAGTTTTCCGTGGTTTCCTCCGAAACTCGCGTAAATACGGGCTAGGAACCCTTAGAAAGACCCCCACGGAGGGCATCCCCCCTAGGCCTAGGACACATCAGGAGTCAATCGGCCTTATATCCTACAACCAACCAACAACCAACCCTTTAAAACACTTTTTAAATATATTTTTTCTCATCAAAAGATCTTAAAGTTATTAAAAAGTCGAGAAGTTATAATTAAATAATTTCTTTAAGAACTATCTCATTAATTATACTTAGATGGTATCATATAATATTTCATTTCACGCGAAAATTAGAAGATATTTTCAATCTATTTTCTTTTCTGCTTCCAGTAATGAAAAGATTCAAAGTAAAAAAAAAAAAAAAAATTCTTTGGTGAAATGATAATCTTTTTCCTCTTAAAGGAAGATTCTTAGAATTTATAAAACATTAATGAAATATATATTTTTCCCTATAAAATTTGCATGAATAATAGTGGAAAATTTAAATGTAATTTGTGGAGAATATGTCAAATATCGTTAAAACGTAAGTAAACATAATTCTGACACTAATGTAAAAATTAAATATTTTATTACTCGTTTTTATTCAATAAATTTATATGGATACCAATCATTAAATATACCATCTAAAAAAAAAGGAAAAAAAAATGTTGGTGATACACACACATATATATACACTCGTTCTCATATTTATAAGGACACTTTATATTTTGAAATAACTAATGTAAAAATAATTGTGAACAAGATTATACTAAGTGCACTTAATATATCTAGTATTCTAAAAACCAAAACTGCTACAATTTTTTTAATGTGATATAAAATTAATAAAAAGTAGTGCAAAATATTAATTTCTCCACGTTTATAGATGTTCATAATTATAGGGACAATCAAAAATTTTTTTTTATTTAACTTACAAGCGGATAAATTATAGTTGACATGCGAATTTGTTAACTACTGGGCTAGATTAATTCATATATAAGCCTTACATTTTTTCTTGGTCGGACATTACTGATAATTCCTCGAATAAAAGAAATTTCATGTAGTGAAGTATGATAAATGTGTTTTTTAAGTGGAAGGATAGTTTCAATCCGCCGAATTTCTAATGAAATTCGAAGATCTAAAATTGCTGAAGGAAATGAGATCAAACATTAAACTGCTGGTTCGATAGGAGAGAGATCTGATGAAAAATCAGAGTTGTTTTACAGAGATCGAAGACTCATAATTTCTCTTACTGTTCTACTCATAACGACTGCTGCTGAATTTGCTTGTAACTTTTAACGAAAGGTTGGGGTCCACATTTACGCATGTTTAAAATAATTAATAATATGTTAAAATAAATAAAAAACATGTAATAATTAATAAGCATTTAATGTGGGAAAGAACGTCAGTGTTACAGTTGAATAAAGACAATATTAAAGGGTAAAATCTTGCATTTTCGGAGGAAAACATTTTATTCTTGATTAACCAAATGGTTTTAACAGCTACTGGCACGATCTGAAGATAGCGAAAGACAGAGCAGATTTTTTAAAGGCAGATATGAATCGGGCATTTTAAAGGTGGATCTATGGTGCTCTAGGGAGCTGTTTATACTGAAGGCAGAATGAATTTAGTAATTTTTTATATTATTATGAACATCAAGAGAATATCCGCAAAGTTTAAACGTGGAATTCTCAGATTTTTGTCAACAAGACTTACATTTTTGCTCTATTTCTGATTTTTGCTCTATTTCAGTAATTTTTATTTTTAATAGTTTTTAATTAGAAAAACATAACCTTTCTGACAGGTAAACGAACAGACAGTCTTGTGTTTTTTATCATTTAAGGAAATGAAATATATAATAAAAAATATGGAAAGTTGTCACGACTTATTATATGATATAAGACATCTTTATTGTGTTAAAGGTAATACTAAAATGTGTAGTCTAGCAAGGGTATGTCAAAAGCTATTAACTATCTTAGAAGAAGGGGGAGGAGGTAGATGAGTATCCAGGAATTCATACGCATATTTTAAAATATCTTCTCCAATTGTGTCCCATATTGCGTAAAGAACAGAATCATGAAAGAAAGGAAATGGGAGTTGATATTTTATCTAAACTGACTGATATACTTATTTAAACAACTTCGATTCAGATTTAATGGTTCTAACCATTAAAATTGTACCTTCTTAAGTATCTCTATTTTTTATAAGTTTAACAATCGTTTCAAACTGTTCCCGTAAGTTCTTTAAGGAGTGTTTCATTTCTGAATTGCCACTACGTAAAACACCTAATTCGAGATACTGATAAGAAATTCTTTTGCGAAAGATTGCAGTTTCAATTTTTTTCATTTTCAATTATTTATATATTTGTTTTCTTTAAATTAAAATAAAACATGAAGCAGATACAGTGTTGATAAATTAATGTGAAACGTATAATTCTTTCCGCTGCTAAGATACTGTTGGTAATGACCTTCAAATTCGAGTTACTTCCTGGTTTGATAAACACTTTCTCTTTCGACTGCTCCTATTAATAAAAACAAGACTGCATGCTATTGACCTTGAAAATTATTTTGCGTTCTTAAGAAAATTCGATTTTATACCGTCTCAACTGCCCGTTCCCAGTTTTTTTGGGAACGGTATTGAGTAACTCTTCTCTGACGCAGGAAAAATGCTATCAAAAACTTCCTTGTTTGAGTATTCGCAACTCACTTTTATCATATGAATTCCATTCTTCATTATCATGGCTGATTTTATGGAATTAACATCTTTACTAGGGGCGAGGGGGTAAATGAATGTATGTTTGTTTTTATGGAGATTTCCGATGCCATTCTTTTATAAAATTGGTAAGGTTAAAATAGAGCAATTACTTTTCTAAAGGTGGGTTCGATTTTTAAGGGGTTTTTAATACCATTGTTTCAAAATATTTGAATGGTTGGAGAGTATCCATTACTTTCTCAAATTGGGTGCAATTTGAATGTATAAATTAGAGCCATTACTTTCTAAAAATGGGTCTAATTTTTATGGGGGTTTCGTAGCCATTGTTTTATAAAGTTTGAGTGGGTGAAATAGAGGCATTACTTTCTAAAAGTGGGTCTGATTTTTATAGGGGTTTTGTATCCATTATTTTCTAAGAGGGGATTTCTACTTTATAGCTAATCTCACACCCATTGTTTTCAAAGCGAGTTGAGAGAAATAGTGGTGGGTTGGAGAACCATTATAAGTCACTGCGCCAGATCTGTCATTTGCACTCTACTCCTCAAAAAAGAAAATAAACCAAAAAATGGGGAAAAAATAAAATTTCTTCAATGTTAAAAATTATTTTAATGATTCTACTAATTAAAGGTCATTACAAAAGAATTTTGCATTTAATATCACAGGTCTGCATCATTTCCACTTACTAAATCTGAATATAATACTATAACCATTTTATTACGTCATTTAATTAATTAATTAATTAGTTAATTATTTTTTCTCGTGTTTCTGGTATTCTGCTATTAATTAAAAATTCGTATTCAATAGTTATTTCTTACTTTAAATCAATATTCATGAGAGTAAACCACGATAATAATAATTAAAAAAAAAGAGTTATTTAGAGGGTGGCAGCGAAAGGGTTAAAAACGGAAACGTTTTCGGAGGAGCATGAAAAGAAGAAAGGTTTACAAAGAAAAGGAGTAAAAACAGAATATAAAAAGTATTATGAACGATTTGTTTGTTTAATTATTAGAATATATTTAGTTAAATTTGATAAAAAAAAAAGTTGATTTATTATTTCTTTCTTTCTTTATTTATTTATTGTAAAACATTTATTCTGTTATTGTGATTAAAAAAGAAGAAGAAGAAGAAGAAAGAGGGAAAGAAAAATAATCCTTACGTGTTGGGCATACATGCAGGTCATTTTTTAATTCAGAATCTTTAAAAACATAAACACTAGGAGAAAAAACAACAACAACTTGGAACTTAGAAGTAAATTTTAGATTTTTACTATATTTATTTATTTATTTTATAACTCCATAAATTTATACATAATACAATATATAAGCTAATCACTTATAATATTATATTTAAGATTTTTTTTATTTATTTTTTTATTTTTTTTTATTCTAAAATATATACTGTTTTCTTTTTCTTCTTCAAGAGTTTGCTCATTTTTCATATTAAAAAAAAAAAAAAAAACACTCTTTAAATTATTTTTTTGCAAAAAAAAATCAGAACGTACTCCAGAAAATAATTAAACTCTCTACAAACATTCCTTGATAAAAATCTACGTTATATTTATTTTTTTCCCAACGAAATTTGAAACGAATCTTTCAAAAATGCTTCGAAATAAACTTTTATTTTCTATTAAAATCCTCCCCCTTTCTCTCCTTATGAAACTTTCTTCCAAAAGTCTCTCTATAGTTACCCGAGCTCGAAAACCCAGTGAGTGACATGTGTTAATAATCGCTCGGGAGGAGAGTCACTAGTCTTTTGCCGCTAGGGGCGTAACTATGGTGACTGTTAATATTGATGCGGAGCGTGAGAGAGGACGAAGGGTAGAATGGGACGAACGGAGCACCTATGTGTTTCGTTGCTTTCCCGGCATAGTTAGTTGAGAAAGAGTCGGCATGAGAGAAACTAGTATATAGCGGTTCTTTCTTAGATGGGATTTATTCAAGCATGCTTAAAATGTTTCCTTGAGTGCGAATTTGTTTCTTACTAAGAAGTTTTCTCTAATCATTGTACTTCCACGCTCCAGTTAACCGGGACAAATTTCTTCATTAAAAGTTTCCAAATATTTGCAAACTAAGAGGAAAAGTTTCCGAGGAATAAAACACGTGTGTGCATAAACATTAGTTAAAAAACACAGTGTGCTGAACTGAAAAGTTATCAGACGATCTTGCATTTTAACTTGTGTGAATGTTTTCATTAAAAGTTTGCGTTGTGGTTGATAAATTTTATGTGGCTTGTTTTTAAAAAGGATTAATTTTTCATACACGTAATAAACAATTTGTGATGCTGTTAAACTCTTCCTATAAAAAGATATTAAATGAAATATTTATAAAAAATTATGAATTGATAAATTAAAATATTTAAAGTTTTATATAATTAATTAAAAAATATGTATATATCACAAACTTAAAGGAAATTAAAATATCATACTGTTTTTACATTATTTAAAATTTTATGAAATTTAATCTAATTAAAGCAAGAAAGCGAGTTTAAAATGTTTTATCCATGTTTATAAAATACAAGAAAATTATCAGATTAAAATTTTATTTATAAAGTACTTATTCCCAAGTTCGTTTTTGGAAATATTCAACAATGCCAAAATTCAGTGTTCGAGCAACAGTGGTTATTGCTGTCCTTTTTGGAATTATATCAGGTAAGTTTTTCTTTTTAATACTTTTATTTTCTAGAGCTTAAATGTTAACATAATAATAGGAAAATATTGCCTACTGTTATTATATATATATATGTAAAATCATTATATAAAAACGCTTTAATCAACACCTTTGTTAAATTCGGTAATTTTTTGTAGAGCTTCTCTTCGATTGAATAACATGAAGATTGCTATGTATATATGATATATTCCTATAAGGGACCAACAAAAGCCGTGTATTATATTTATTTTTCAATTCATTTTTCAGTTTATTTTATTTATTTATTAATATTAATTTATTTTTCTATTTATTGAGGTATTATTTGATCAAAAAAAAAAAAAAAAAAAAAAAAAAAAAACTCAAATTATTACATTATTTAAAGTATAACCGAATATATGCAAAACAAAATAAAAAATCTGCAAATATTTTTCTATTAAGATAATTTAATTTGTATAAAAAAGAAAAATCGGTATTGCAATGCATATCGCACATGTGTGCGCAATTCAAATCAAAGTTAATGTAACCACTTTTTTGAATATATATTATACATTTGTATTTTTTTTATTACTTTCAGTAAAACTGAATTATTATTGTACTTAATAGGAAAATACGCACAAAAATTTATTATACAGGGTAATTTAAATTTTTCATTTTTCTTCTGATAGTTATTCACATTGTTTTCAAAAAGAAATAATTCTTATATGTTTATATTTAAATAAAAATGTCTTGTACATTTGCGTTAATATGAAAATATATACATACATGCATATATATATATATATATATATATATATATATATATATATATATATATATATCTTAGGTGTTTAGAATGCATATATATATAGCATGAATTACTATATGAAAAGTATGTTCTTTCCTAAAAGTGCGTAATTAGAACAGAACAAAGAAAAAAAACGTGAAAGGAAGTTTCTCAGCAGTTTTTTTTTTCCTATTGGAACATAAAATGGACATAAAATTGAAACGCATAATCTTGTGTTATTATTATTATTTTTTTTAATATTTTTGGAGTATATAAATTAAAACGTTTATATTGTTTTAGAAAGTTTTTTTTTTAATGAAAGTTAATATAAAATATACTTTATTAAATATTTATTTATAATTTTTTTTAATTAATTATTATTTTTTTTTTACTATATAAAATATTCTTAATAATCCTTCCCATAAATTACTGTTTTAGCACGTGCATTCAGACGGCGTTTTTGAATGATATTAAAATTTAAAGTGCAAAATGTTTTGAATAAAATATTTTTGAGGTATATAAAACAAAATTCATGTTTTATTTTTGAAATACATATCGAATAGTGAATTCTTTATGGGAATGTACTTTAAATATACTTTATTATAAATTAAATTATAACATTTTATTTCTTTATAATAAAAAATCTCCTTATGTTTTGTACTTTTAATTTACAATTTCTGCACCTACAAACAGATGGCGTGTTTGAATGATGCTAATTTTTAAGTGCAAAAGGCTTTGAAATAAACTATTTTTAGAGTATATAAAATTAAACTCATACTTCATTTTAGAAATATGTATTGGGTAGCATTTATTATTATTATTATAATTATTATTCATTTTTTTTTTTTTAATAAAATGAATATGAAATATACTTTAAATATTTAATTATGTAATTTTAATACTTTACAATGAATATCTCTTTAATTTTTCTTCCTATAAATTACAATTTTGAAAAGTGCAATAAGACAGCGTTTTGACTGATATTAATTTTTAAAGTGCAAAAGGATCTGAGATAAAACATTTTTTGAAAAATATAGAATAAAATGTTTATATCGTTTTAAAAAAATTACGTTAATAAGTCTTTTTTTTTCTTCATGAAAATGAATATAAACATTACTTTTCTTTGTAAAAAAAAAAAAAAAAAAAAAAAAGACAAAAAAAAACGTATTTTTTCTAGCTGTTAATTACAGTTCTTTCACGTTTAAACAGATGGTTTTCTCGTCACTACGTTTTTCAGAAGAGTGTATCTTTTCATTAAAATTTTAAAATAGGACTGCATAAAACTCGAAAGATACTATAATGGGTTTTAAAATCAAATTACACATTTCATATTTCTCCAAAATTCTTTATGTTATGAACTACGTTGTGTGAAGTTAGATTAATTTAATTTGCTATTTTTCTACAAAATAAATAAGTAAAAAATAATAATGATTGTAATAATAAATAATAATTAATTAATTAATATAACGGAAAAGTAAAAGTAATCAATAGTGAACATAAAACGAATTGTGGGATATATAACCTAAGAATAATGTACAGAAAAATATAAGTTCGTGATGAACAAGAGATTAATGTAATATATATATAATATATATATATATATAAATATTATGTCTGCCAGAATATTCTGTCCTTTTGAATTCCTGGATAATACTTAATACATCCATGGGTAACTTTTAAGATGATAATTAGTAAAGTACTATATCCTTATTGTTAAACAAAACTTTCCGGTGTCAGTTTCTTAGTGTAAGGGGGTTCGGGACACCAAATGTTTGTTTTTATTATTTATTGATGAATTGCTGTAATTATTTTTTTCTGAAATTGAAGCTTTTTTGACGATGAAGTTAAGCAAGAAAAAATCTTAAAAAAAAAAATAAATAAATAAATAAAAATAAAATAAAATAAAATAAATAAATAGATAAATAGATAAATAGATAAATAAATAAAATTTTAAAAATTTAAATAAAATTAAAAATATATATATATATTATTATTATTTTTTTTCGATAAATTATTATTATTATTATTAATATTATTATTATTATAACTCATGAAGTAATGGTTCAATTTACAAACTTTTTTCACCTTTATATAGAGGAATTATTTATCTTCAATTTGTCTTCAGGATTTCTGATTATAAGAATACATTTTTTAAATATTATTTTTTAATTTGAAAGAAAGTACTTATTCCACGCATAACTTTTGAATTACCAAAAAAGTTTCGCTCCTAATTAAAATTCCGGAAGACAAATTGAAGATGAATCTTTTCTGTATATAAGAGTGAAAAAAAGTTTGTAAATTGAACCATTAGTTCATGAGATATAAAAAAAAATGATTTATCAATTTTTTTTTTTTACTTTTTAATTTTTTTTAATATTCTTCCTTGCTTAACTTCATCGTCAAAAAAGCTCCAATTTCAGAAAAAAATAATTATAGCAATTCATCAATAAATAATAAAAACAAAAATTTTGTGTCCCAGACCCCCTTAAACGGACAGATGTTTCAGTAGACCTAATAAATAAGTAAAAAATAAAAATGTATTGAAGTGAAAAAATAAAGCACTTGTTGATTTTTTTTAGCTACAATTTGTTTTTCTTAATTTTCTTGACAGATAAAAATTGTTTATTATTATTATTATTATTATTATTATTATTATTATTATTATTATTATTATTATTATTATTATACTTTCTTTTAACCATACAACACAGTAAATATTGTTTTTGCACCAAGTTTTGAGTTTTTGTTAGGATTAAAATTTTGTGGTCCCACGAACCCGAAATTTATAAATTAGCATTTGCTCTATATGTGTTTGTTTGTTTTTCAGTGTAATCAACTCAATGAAAAATATTACCAAAAAGTACTTACTCAGTATTGTAAATCTGTATCATATAAGATTTCTTAATGGAATTTTTTATTGTGATCTAACTAATGGTTCTTCTAAAGAGACATCGGATAGAATTCAAATACGTTGTCATGAAATTTTTCGCATGTACAGTTTACAATCTATAAAATGTAATAAACAAAAGATGAATGAACTTATATTTTTAAATGCATAAAATAATGTTTTTCACGTATAATGGCACGAAGAATCTTACACAATTGTTTACAAAGCATTACAAAATTTCCCGGTTATATGGAAATTGCTGGAAAGTAATTTCTAATATTTGTATGCGTTTTTTATATTGTGATATTTTGAAAAACACTACGTAATGCATGTACATATTGAAGTGCATGCAATTTATAGAAATTATAGAGTGTGACTAAAATTAAGCAATATACATTTTCTTGCCTGTATATAATGAATGGAAGTAACATTTGAAAATATATTTTAAAAATACCTACTTTTGTCAAAAAGAAGTTTTTTAAAGTAATAATAGATCTAAAGCAGGGCCCAAAATTTCAACTTAGATTACACTCGTTAAAAAAAAAAAAAAAAAAAAAAAAAAAAAAAAAATGTTACTCGCCACAAAATATGATTAACTTACTCTATTTTTTACACATAAGGTTACCAGAACTTTTATTGGAAAAAGAGGAGAAATTACACAGTGTCTTTTATTTTATAAGAAAATAGAAGACATTCAATTTTGAAAAAGATATCAATTTAGAGTACACAAAATTGAATGAATATGATTATAAAAGTCGATTCAAAAGCTACTTTACACAAGTGGTGGAAACATTTCTGTCCCAAATGATGAATTTGCATCAGTACACCATAATTTAAATTAATAATATACGGATACGAGAAGGAAAATTCCTAATTTTTATAAATGTCACTGGACAATATAGATTTTTTTTATGTTTACCAGTCGATACAGCCAACAGCCGATCGAGCTTTCCAGTTTTGTAAAAATTTCTAAATTAAGGACTAAATCCTTTTCATTTGAAGAGGAGGACAGAGGACAAAAAACATAAAAAAGAGGAATTTTTAGTCCTGTAATTTTTTTACGTTTACAAAAAAATTAAAAATGGCGTGACCATGAATGGGTTAAGAAGGCAAAGCGTTGAAAAAGATTACTGTACTCTTTAAAAGAGGATATCTGGTCACCTTACCTAAGATCAGCATAATTATACGTTTTAAATCGATACTTTGTTTTTGATAGTAGCGTGTACTGCAAGATTTCTATCTACATTTAGACTGAAATTTTACTCGCCACAATAAAATTTCCACTCGCAGATGGCGAGCTGGCGAGTGGGAATTTCGCGCCCTGATCTAAAGCATGTAAGTATTTTTAAGTACATCGACTAAGTTTCCATCTAAAAATAATATTCTTAAAAAAAATAAGGCTTATATTATTATTTAATTTAATAATCATTTTAATTTGAAATAAAATAATTTGGTTTGTTTATTGTCATTATTTTCAAAACATATTTTTTATAAATTTTCAATGGCTTAATTAATTTAAATATGTTTTCTATATAATGGTTGCGTAAAATATATATATGCATGAATCATTTTCAATTATAAGTGCTTAAAATACATCCAAATGATTCACGAATAGGACTGAGTTTTTACTTTAATTATTTTTTATTTATACACAAATATCTGTAGAAAAATAGCGTTATACGAATTTAAGATATACAGTCGGTAACAAAAGTCTCCGAACACTCGCAAAAATCCCTATGTAAAAGAAGTAACACTTAATAATGTTTTGTTAAATAAATCCTTGTTGAATCCTGTTCTTAGTCAGTCTAAAAACAGGATTCAGCAAGGATTTATTTAACAAAACTGTATTAAGTGTACTTTTTTTATATAGGAATTTTTGATAGCGTTCCGATACTTTTTTTACCGACTGTACACAATTTTTGCGGTAATGTAAAAACGCTCATAAATTAAATAAAATATACAAATTTATTAGAATTTTATTTAATTTTATTGATCGATGATTTATATTTGTTGTAAAATTATTTATTTTTCATATCTATCTGTTCATATGTGTAGGTTTAAATTTATCGTTCTGATAACTAATTTTAGAAAACTGAATATCATGTTAAAACATTTCATTTTTTTTCTTTTTAATTTTATTAGTCAATTTTTGGTTGAAGTTCTGTAGATGAAGTGTAGAAATTTAACCTAGTGGTGCGCGAAGTCACAATTGTTGGTGGACTAGTGACATGCCATCACAGTATTCAATCACAGAAATTTTAAATAGAATAGAACATCATGTAGTAAAATTCATGCTACGGCACATGAGCATAACATAATTATTTTTATTTCATTTTATTTTATTTTACAAAACTCGGGCTTTATAGAAAATTTCGAAATTTTTGTAATTAAATATTAACAATAATTAATTTATGCATAACGTCGTTTTCTGGTAAGAATGCTTATTTCTGACTAAAGTTTTCTGCACAATATTCTAACTCATTAACAAAATTCTAAAATATGGATGATAGTAAAAAAAAAAAAAAAAAAGAAAAAGAAAAAAAGAAGAAATTGGACAACTAATCAGAGGCTGACGTGATATTAATCCCACTCTCCATGAAGTCTGTCTGTTTTGATCCTGAACTGAGGCGATGACTTCTCTGCTTTGGCATATCCAGAGATATTAATGGCCTAGTTCATGTAAAAAATTACGTTAACGAATTTTATGTACACTAGGCATCTCGATATATCACGGTGTCTGAACGATTCGAATTTCCAATTCCCGATCCTGTGGTTACGAGTTCGATATTCGACTTGCGCAGCTACGGCCTGGTACATTTTGGTTATGAAGCAGGAAAAGAATTAAACTGACGAAAAATATGAAATATAAATAAATCTTTTAAAAAAGCCGTAACCATGGAATTTTAATTTATAGTCATATAAAGACAAAATCATTTATCTTGCTATATTTAGAAAAATATAAATGCATATGTAAATAATTTCAAGTTTATATATATCTATATATATATATATGCAACTTGATACTAAATTATAACTTGATTTATAAAAAAAACTTTCAATTACTATTACAATCTAAATTGTGTTAATTATATGATTATTTATAAATTAAATTAGAATGAAATACTATAAAATATTTATGAATACAATGCGATATTCTTGCATCAGCATAATTATACATAATTTTATTACAATCAAATAAAAACCTTTAATAAATTTATTTAATTATTAATAAAATCTTTAAAATAAGTAGTAAAATTTTATTTATCAAGATCTTTATATTATTCTACTTTTTTTTTTTTTTTTTTCACTTTTATTAAAATGTAAATTATCAATGGTAACTTTAATATTTCTCCGTTTAAAATATCATCTTTTGGAACATTTTACTTGTAATTATGTAGAATAAAAATAATAATTAATTCAAAAGTAATATTCCATAAATTTTAGTGAAAGTATTTAAATATCATTTGGTAAAATATTGCTTTTTATATTTATTTATTGATAAGCGCACTGATTTTTATTCAATTTTCTCAAAGACTTTTTAAATGGGGCTAATATATTATCCTATGGGAGCTAGGATTTTTAATTAGCTACGATTTATTGATTAACCAAAAGCTATCTTTTATTAACTACTGGCTTGAAAATGATGAAAAAGGACTCGTTTTCTTGTTTTCTTCTTTGGTGAAAAACAGTTTAAAGATTAACGTATGAACTTAAAATTCGAATGGTTCGTGGTGAAATTATTACTCGAATTTTATTTGATTTTGACATAGGGAAAGTCTGTATACTGATATTAAATCTTTATTTTTTCGAAAGGTTAAAACTAGGGAAAAAATAAGGTATTTCAAAAAATAAAACTTATTGAAATATGAAGAGGATAATTAATAATGATTAGACAAGAATATACCTTCCTTCAAATTTTAAATTATTACATGTTTTCCCTTCTCTTTTTTTTTTTTTTTAACGGATTTAAAGAAAAAAAAAAAGAAGGTTAATTAAATGATTTTAATAATAATAATAATAATAATAATAATAATAATAATAATGTAATTATATTGTACACTATAACTTCCTCAGAATAACAAAAATGTATGTAAATATTTCCATGAATAAACATACATTTATATTCCATATTTGTATTCTTATTGTTTTAATAACGTTATTCTCAAACCAAAAAGAGCAAAAGGAAAATTATACAAAAAGTAAAGGGAAAAATATATTTTTTTTAGAATAACTGCAACTATATGCAGTTATTCTAAACTATACATAACTATTCACTTCATAACTATTAACTTCATAACTATTTTTTAGAATAACTGCATCTATAATGTATTCTTAATACTTTTTCTTGATGTAAAATACCCCCACTCACTCATACAACCCATGAGTGACGTAACATATTATATTAAATCCTGTATTTCCCTTCCTATGTACAGAGATAACTTTTTCACTTCATCCTCTTTAAAAGTGCGCTACAGATTGGTACTTCTGCTTCTATACTTATAAAATTTATTTATAAAATTTATTTATATTATTTACTCATATAACTTAGTTATAATTTACTTATATATACACTTATATAATTTACTTTCTAAAATTGCTGAACTTTTTTCTTTATGAAAAAAGAAATGTACTTTATTTGAAAAAAAAAAAAATAAAAGAAATGAAATGAAATGAAATGAAATAAAATAAAATAATAATACTGAATATTTTTCTATAATTGATTGAAATAAATAGATACGTTGATCATCAGTTTACAAACATGTCATATAAATTATATAATTTCATGTTGAATTGTTTCAATAATTTGCAAGAGAGCAAAAAAAGTAAAATAAATGAAGACAAATATATGCTTAATTTTTGAACACTAGTCCATTTAATGGTGATTTCCCTATGGATGGGAAATTCTCATCATGTACTTAATAAACTTTTTAAATTTTAAATCGTGTTTCACAACTATGGTTTTCTTAAAATACGCAGATCCAATTTTTCAAAATTGAAATTGAATAAAATTCGAATTTTTATCTATCAGTTTAACTTTTATTAAAAAAAAAAGAAAAGAAAGAGAAAAAAAAAAAAAAAAATAGAAACTTTTTAGAAGTTTTTATCCATATATATATTACATACTTATACTTTCAAGTCTAAAATTCAATACATTTATTAAATTTAATTTCTGAGTGCGAAAAAATAAAAAAAAAACAGTGCATTCTGCGGAATACACAACTTCTTTGCCACATAAATAATTATCTCTAGTGTAAGAAATAAAGTATATCAACAACGAATTTAATGAAATAATATATATATATATATGTATAATAAAATATAAATATAATGAAATTCACGAATGAATATCACGAATGTAATGAAATTTCTATTTATGGCTTCAAAATGAAACAAATTTGCAAAATTCTTCATTAATTGTATTGAGAATTTTGATGACAAACTCTCATCACATATGGAACAGTAAATGAGAACTAAATAAATAAGTGCTTTTATTGCGTTATCAAATAACTGCATTTTCTGCATTTTCTCTGAAAAGCTGAATGAATGTTTAGATATGTATATATTTTTAAGAAATTATTTGCCGAATATGTAGTACCGGAAAGCAATAACGATTTTTAGAGAAAAAAAAAAAAATAAAAAAAAAACTGCATGGCAATGCTGATGAATGTAAACTGCCTGACCAAATAGTATATGCATTTTATATTAAACTTATTAAATATAAATGTCAGTGTCAGAGTATATACAAAATGAATACCAATACAATCACAGTATACAAAGTAATTAAATGTGGATATCAATGTCTCATAGTATAGATGTCTGAAGACTCTTTGTTATCGATATAGAACTTGTACTCTCTTTCTTGAAGTATACTTTCTTTAAATGTCATTATTCAAGATTAAAAAGGAAATAACAAAATTACTACCAGAAACTAAATAAAACACATAAAAAAAAAAAAAAAAAAAAAAAAAAAAAAAAAAAAAAAAAATCGCACTTTTAGTTTGAGACAGAGACTCTTTTTTTTTTTTTTTTTTTTTTCCTTTTGGCATATGTTTCCGAAATTTTAGTAATGTTATTTAGTTTTCTGCATGTTATTTAAAATAAAACAAATACTATATTGAATTAAATATATAGTCAATCATGGAAATCAACTTACAATATATTGCATATAAATAAAGTAAAAGTAAATAGAATCAAGATTTCTGATTTCATAGAAAATTATTACACTTTCAAATAATTGTGGAAGATATGGTTTTGTTATCGAGTCCGTTCGAACACTCGAGGGTCATAAGCTTGTTTGGAGCGCCCACCCCCATAAGGATATTTCTAAGGAGTCCTAGTCCGTTTTTACTCAACTTTTAGAGAAATCTACAGGAAATTTTGAATAAGAAATCTGAGGAATGGGAACTGCCTGACCAAACACTATATGTATTTTATATTAAACTTATTAAATATAAGTGTCAATACTAGTGTATATACAAAGTGAATATCAATACATTTTTATAATTTTAACATCTTCTATTTTAATGTATATACATTTTTATGTGTATTACATTATTATAAATATTGCGGTATTTTTTAATTTAAAAGTAGAATATTTAATTATAATTTAACAAAGTATATCTATTTTAGATATAAAAATAAATACATAAATTTGCACTGTAATTTTATAAGTAAGTAAATACGTATATATATATATATATACGAAATTATATTTAAGATATTTTAAACCATTTTAACATTTCTAAATTTTTAGCTTGAAAAGAGATACATAGTATGTCTTTAAACTATTTTAATTATTTAGTTTTTAATTAGCATAGACTTTCAATTCTCAATCTTTAGATACATTTTTTCGTTAGCTAAAAATAAAGTTTTTCATGAAAGAGAAAAAAAAAGAATTTTATAAAAATGCTTTTCTGAAAACTAAATGAAAAATTCTAAACTTTCACTCATATTACCATGATAGTTAAAAGAAAATCTGAAACTCTAGGAAAAGTAGTTTTTTGCTAAAATTATCTCATATTACTGAGGCTAACTGAGATTGAAATTTCTCCCAACTTTGATTGCTTTCTTCTGCGAATAAAAATTTTTAATACGTAGACGTGGAAAATCATTTTCAGAGAGTTGAACGTGTGCGTTTCTGTTTAAAATCATTAAAAATAAATTTATTCTGAAATATTTTAGTTTATTTTAGAATTATTATTTTTATTATTTTTAAAATTTTTGATTTTATACGAATAAAATATGTAATCGTTCGTTTCAGCTTTTTTTAATATAGAAAATGATATATCATAATTTTTTTTTTTTTTTTTTTTTTTTTTAATTTGTTGCATAAAATATTTTAAATTTTTATTTATCCAGTCTTTACTTCCAGTTAATAATTTAAATATTTTTTCGATTGACACAGAGTCATTTTACTGATATATATATATTTATATATATCATTAAAATACGTGATTATAATTAAAGTTACGTTTTAAAAAACGATATAATTTTATAATTGCTCATCAGAGAGATTTGATATTTTACCAGAGCAATCATGAGACAATGGAATTTTGTTTGATAAAAATAAATAAATAAAAAGTTTCCAAAATGTGCCGTTAATTATCCGTAAAGTATTTGTTTCATGAAGCTCCTCTTTTTCTCTTTTCACTATGACTGTTTCAACTGTAAACACGTTTCTTGTCTTTTATCTATGAAAATTGTAGTAAACCCTTGATGTCTATTATTTCCTGCTATTCCATTGTGTCGCTAACAACATTCCGATGTTTTATGTGTCCATTTAGACGTTTCCCCTGACATTACCCGTAACAACATATTTATCCATATTACATCCTGAATGTGTCCATAGGATGCACATTGATGTCCTTTTCCTCCATAGATCATCCTGGGGAGGCCATGTGTCTGTAAACACGTATTCTTGTCTTTTTCCTAAAAAAAAAAAAAAAAAAAAAAAAAAAAAATGTAGTAATTTCTTGAAGTCTACCGTTTCCTGCTATTCCATTGTGTTGCTAACAACATTCTTGTGTTTTATGAATCCATTTAGGCGTTTCCACTACCCTGAGAGTGCCATCTATAGAAACATGTTAGAACTACTTTTTTTCCCCAAACAAAATTTCATTGCGTCATGATTGCTCTAGTAAAATACTAAATCGCTCTGATGGGTAGTTTTAAAATTATAGCGTTTTGAAATCGTAACAATAATTATATTAACCCTGTATGTAGCTGTTGTTATTTTGTATAATTTTACGTCTAATTTAATAGTAGACCAATTTTCACACAATGTTTTTAATACTTTGAAAATAAATCACTTGTTGTAGAATTTTAGTTACGTAAAATAATTTGCATTTTCACACTTGCTCTAAACAATCTATTAATGAATATTGAGTTTAAGAATATGATTAATTGGTTAAATTTTAAGACTTTAAAGCTCTTGATTAATGATTTATTTTGATAAATTTAAAACTAAATTAAAATATTTTAGAAAAATGAAAATGTCATTGTTAAACACTGTTTTTCACAAAACATGATTTTGTTCGCAGTTTTTGCTACGTTCAATAAAATACAAAATAATTCATATAAATTTCTGTTCAATAAAGTAAATTAAACACATAAAAAGTATGGTATGAATTAAAAACAAACCAGATATTTTTATTTGCAATAATATATATATGCAATTTATTGTGAATACACGTCTGATTACGCATAGCAAAATCACCGCGACTTATCTTAGGGCTTTCCTAAATTACTGTAATCTCATTTTCCCTTTTTTATATTAATAATAAAAGTGTATTTGATTCGTAAATTCGGGTTCTTAACGAATTTATATGTTTTACGAAATGTTTTGAACACAAACTGTCCATATTTAGAAAAAGGTTGTCTGTCTGCGTGCCTGTGTTTGTGTGTCTCTTTTAAGTCAGAAAGATTGTGATGACTTTAAATTAAGAGCTAATGTCCTGAATTTCATGAAACGCTGAACTTTGACACATGTTTTTTTTATCAGTAGTTGTTGCATATCAATCCACATATGCAGCACAAATATTCTGAGATTAACTCAATTTTTGGTGAATGCTATATATCGACTAATATTACGTATGAATGCATCAAACGTAATATGTGAGATGGGTATTATTTATTTATCTAAATAAAAGCACACTACAGAAAAATCCAATTACAGTGTTGCTTGAATAAAACTATAATACAATAAATCAAACATTGAGAAAAAAAAAAAAAAAATGTTATGAATTTAAAAGTTCAAAACACTTAGCCTTTAAAACAGTACTGACACAATTACGTTCATAATGAACAACATGGTACCGATTATATGCGGCATTTCCCCCTATATATGAAAAACTATATAATTTATTTTTTTGTCTGTAAAAGCATCAAAATTTGTACCTTAAATGTTTATTATGAAAAGCTGTTATGAGCAAATTGTATAAAAACCGGATGAATGTAATCGCTTCTATGCTGAAATATTTCTATTTATGAGAAGCCGTATTTATATTTCTGTTGTGTATAAGTAATCTTAATTGCATATTTTAGATCACTTTAAAGTAAAACTATGCTAATATATTTTGGTGCATATCAGCCTATAAGTGGTACTAACAGGCCTTTTCAGTTTCAATTAACTTTTTCGACCAGTTAAAATATTTGAATGATTCCAAATAAAGTTTTGCGAAAGCCACTGAATACTGCAATTATGTCCAAAATTTAAGGAGGAACCTGATTTTCGTTTCGTTCTTTTGTGCATAATTTTAAACAAAGGAATATATCAACAAAGTTTTTGGATAGCATGTTAGTTATTAAATCATTGATTGAATTCTATGTAAATTACCATATTTAATGATATTTAAATTGATATAACTTCCAATTTTACCAAAAGTGAGCATTGATAAAAAATGAAACATTTAAAAAGTTTTAGAAAATAAAATTAATTGAGAAATGATGTTAAGAAAGCATTATAGATAGATGAAGGTATACATGCCTCCAAATATTAAATTAAACCTGAGTTTCCTTACTTTATTATTATTATTATTATTTTAAATAACGGACATAAAAAAAAAAAAAAAATCAATAATTAATTTTTAAACGATCCCTTCTCACTCAATATTTATGTTCGCATGTAGGGTAATTTCGGTAGAGATAAACCAGTCAGGAATTTCGTTAATGCGCTTTTCCATAGATGGAGCTACTATCTCTCTCAGGTACGGAAAGACATTTAGTTTAGGAAAGACATTTGCTTTAAAAACGGAAAGACATTTGCTTTAAAAAAAAAAAAAAAAAAGTAATACTTTTTTCAGCTAAAAATCATTGTTTCTTTTGGTAAGACGAATAATTTTTTTTACATGGTTATAATTATACAATCTAAGCTTTTGTATGAAAATGTAATCTATCTGTTTTTGGTTCTGGGTACATGTCGGCTTCCAAATAACCTAAAATGGCGACGTGAATTCCGCAGTGAAGTGGTAGGGGGAATTGTACTTTTCATTTAGACGATCGGAGATGGACTACGTCTAGATGGGAGAGATGGACCAGGGTTTTCGTCAGCAGAGATGGACGCTATAAAACCCTGATTTTTTTTTTTTTTTTTTTTTTTTTTTTTTTATTGATTTTCAAAGAACTGAATTTGAAATACTAAAGGATAGTATTTTTCTATTTTCAGAATATGCCAACTATCTATATAAGGCTTGTCCACACGCGGGGAATAGACTGAATCCACTCACTGGGTTCAGCCTCTTGACCGCTCTTTTTTTAAGTCACTAAAGGCAAATTGCTATGCTGCTTGCAATAATTTTCTGAAGAATAATCCTTCCAAAAAAAATAAAAATAAACAGGCTTCAATTTGGCAATTTACTTAAGTCTGCTTGGTTAAAATCGGCAAATGCTGAAAATGGCATCAGTGGTTTCCGGGCTTGTGTAATAATCCCTTTTAACCCTGAAGTGATGCCACATTATGCTTATTTATCAGAAGATGGTGTTGAAACTGAAATTATTGTTGATTTAGCACAAACACCTGCAGTAGACAATGGGAAAACTCAGTTGACCGAATCTCCTTCTGCAGTAAAAAATACTGATCCTGAAGTCGATCCTGCTCTTCCAAGCATATCTAAACAAAACACTTCTGAAAGTTCCACGCCTACAAAACTTCTGGAGCAAATATCTTCCTTACCAAACGTGAACAAAGAAAAACCACCAAAAAGAAAGTCCGAAACCGTTGCCACCATTTTAAGTTTTCCAGAAAATATTTTAAAAGTAAGGAAGAAGAAAGAAGAAAAACTTGAGAAGGAAAAAATAAGAGGCGAAAAGCAGAAAAAATATGGGTTTACAAAAGGATTTTGCGAAAAGCAAGAAAACAAAGCAAACTAAGAAAAAGAAAGTAGTAAAAAAGGTTCAATATTCGTCCTCATCAGACTCTGATAAGGATATAAACATTCCAGAAACAAATGATGACGATTGGGATGAAAACGAATTTGTGGGATGCGGTGACTATTACAATGAGACAATACAAAAAGTATATTGGATACAGTGTGTATCTTATTTGCGTTGACTTCACGAAGGATGTTCACGGTTTGAAGAAACATACGATTATTGTGAGAAGAAATTAAATAGCAAAAAAAAGTGTGACGGCAAAACAATCTTAACTCACATTGTATAAAAACATTTTCATATAGTGTTTGAATTCAATACGAATTCAAGAAATAACTTTAACAACTTAAGTTTGATACATAATAAAAGTCAAATAGTAATACATGTAAACTTAATATTAAGTAATTTACTTGTAAGTAAGTTAATTTGGTTCTCATGTAATGAGAATAAACACTTATAAATATAATACATGTGCAATTATTTCATTAGTTTACTGTGGTCCGTCTCTCCCATTCAAATGGTCCATCTCACCCAGACTACTTCGGGTAAAATGGGCCGCATAGAAAAAGATTTAAAAAATCATGACAGGAATTTCTTTAAAGACATGACCTTCTACATTAGTATTTTTATAAGAAACGTCATACACTATATCTATATACAATGAAAAGTAAAATATATGTAAATATACAGCTTTTAGAGAACGAAGATTAAACATGGTCCACCTCTCCCGGACTTACTCTCTCTATATTTTTTTAAGTTATTCATGTACGAAAAATAGATGAAAAAGTAAGAAACAGAAAATTGAATACATGAAGGAATATCCAGTTTTAATCAAACATACATATGCGTTTCTTTAAATACCTCTAATGCAAACTTAACACCATTTTTTGATCAGTTTATTAAAAGAAAGAAAGAAAAAGAAAGGAAATTATTTCAAAGCTTACTTTTGAAAAAATTCGTTATAATATCAGTTTAAAAGTTATTAATTATGTTAAAGTTATATAAAATAAAAACTGGTTGTTCCTTAAATTTTGAGCATGCGTGTAGATTATTTTATAAGCAAATAATATATATAGAAAAAATATCTGCGGAGTTTATATATATATATCTTTGAATGTACTAATATTATACACTGAAATTTATTATGTTGAATGATTCAGATACTCATAAAATGACAGAATACTGATTTTAATATTGCATTACTTTGTTCCGTTTACACCCTTTCTATTTTTAAAATAAGAACAGAGAAAATATTATTATAAAATAACATGCATTAATTTTGAATATAATTCATTTATTATAAAAGTTCTATATATATATATATATATATATATATATATAATTATTCGAATATTAAACTGAATTTATTATATTTTTTTTTCGCATTCTAATCTCCAAACTAATACATAAAAAATAATATATTTACGTTATTAATTTTTATAGAACAAGACAAAAAAAAAAAAAAAAAAAAAAAAAAACACAAATGTCTATTTTTTGAATTCGGAAGTGAAATTAAAACAAATATATAAACAAATTAGGTAATACTTAAATCCATAAACAAATTTCACCAAGAAGTAAAATGGGATTAGTCCGTGTGCAAGGACAGATATTATGCCCTTTTATGGACAGGTGGCTTCAATGCACATTATATAATATATACATTAATATGTACATTAATGTCTAAGGTTTCGCAAATATGAACATTTTTGTAGGGACAAATTCAACGTTTTTCTAAAACAAAATACTTTTTTTCTCCATAAATTTACACGTTTGCTTTATGACAATTTTTCTTAAATTAAAAATTTGAAGTTCCGAAAATTAAAAAAAGTGCGCGATTTATATATAATTTCCCGCATTGTTTGCTAAAGACATAAATAAATGATTTAATTACGGATATTTAAACAAGTTTTGTTAAATATCGTGATGCTGTAAAGAAGAGCGACAAAGAGAACTTTATTTTTTGAAATGTTAAAGTATATATGGTCTTTAAAAAATAAAATAATATAGATTGAAAATCTTAACACACGTTTTACACACGCACACATATATATACTCATTTAATAAATATCAAAATATTATAATTTGAAGCAATTTTATATTTTAATTAGAATTTGTACTGAATTTCTGAATTTACACACGCGTACACTAATTTTGTATTAAACATTTCATTCAACTAAGCAAAAAAAAAAAAAAAAACTTCTTTGTAAGCAAAACGAATATTTTTGGTTTGTTGTATTTGTTTATGGAAAATGAATTTATAAATAACATAGTATTTCGATCTATACGATTTTTTTTTTCCATTGACATAATTTTTTCATTGACATAAGATGATTTTATCTTAATATATTTTCAGTAAATAAAATTTCAAAATTAACATGAAAATAGCATTAAAATTCCACTTACTTTTTTTTTTTTTTTTTTTTTTTTTTTTACTATACAAACAATATTTTATATAATGAACGATAAAGATAAAAAAAAAAAAAATACGTATTTGATAGCACACTATTAATGAATATTTTAAGGAAATGAAGTGTTAAAAATTCACTTTTATCATTTATCACTTTGCTTATATTTTACTAAAAAATTTACGAATACACGGTTGTTTGAACAGAGCGAATTCAATAGCGATTACTCTTAGTTAATGTTCTACTGGGATTGACACGTTTTCTAGCAAATTACCAAGTACGGAGATAGGTTTAAAAATTCATGATCGAGTGGCACATATTTTTTCTCTTCCTTTGGTTGTTCAAAGAGTACAATGCATTAAAGATGCAACATGGCTTAATCTTTTTCATTATACGCATATAATTATTATTTATTTATTAAATTTTGTAAGAAATGATTGTAAGTTATTTTAATTAGTTTTTCAACTAATGTAAATACAGGTAAAGTAAATTTAAACACTATTTTTAGCGTAACAAAAAAAAAAAAAAAAAAAGAATCATAATAATAAATTGTTGGCTATCTTTAAAAATAAATTTATGATTTTTCATGATTAAAAAAATTTCAAAAATTCTTGAATTGAAGAAAAACAATACCAAAGATATACTTGAACTATATTTAATTATATATATATATATATATATATATATACACCAACTTCTCTCTCTCTCTCTCTCTCTCTCTGTATATATATATATATATATGTATATATGTATGTGTGTGTGTGTGCGTGTGTGTTTTCTTTTGTTCAACCAGTGGCTCAGAGATACTGCCCTCAAAGCTGGTGAATATGATATGCTGTATGCAATCTCAGGTCTATTCCGTGGTTTCCTCCGGAATTTACGTAGAGAGTGCGAGGGCTTCAGAAAAATTCTCCCACGGAGAGGAGAGCGTGAGTGATCACTTCCCGACTGGCCTGCGAGCCTAGTGAAGTCAATTGGTTTTAAACCTAACACCAAGACTACCGTTGCTATTATTATTATTTAATTATTTTTATTTATTTACTTTTTTTTTAAAGAATATATCATAGGTTAGACACTGAATTAGAAATTCTAAAGTTGAAAGAATACGTTTAAAACGTACATAACAAGAAATAACTTTAATATATAAACTTAAATAATAATTACATTTTTTAATTAAATAATTAAAACAATTGTAATCATTACCATTTCTTGCATTGAGACTTTCTAGGAATAAAAAACATTTCAGTGAATTCAAGAAAAGTTATTAAATATGATTACCCAAATTTAAGTATACGAAATATAATTCGGTTCAAAATTTCTACATTTTCTTTTAATTTTTTTTTTCTTTTTCTGTAATCATATTTTTCTATCAAAATCTGCTGATTTTAAGTAACATTTTATTTAGTACACTTTAAATTCACCTTACAAAAGTATTTATTTATTGCCACCTTTTTTTTTAGTACTTGTTTATTTTAATTTCTAAGCAAACATTTTGTTTCTTCATTTTTAACGCAAAAAGATAAAACTGAAAAGTAACAGACAAGCGTGTCTTACGATATTTTTTAGCAAATGTGTTTTTATAAAAGCTAAAACAAAAACTTGTATTTATAGTGGGTAAAGGGTAAATAACTAAAAAATAATATGGTGTGTCACTCACGAGTACTGTTATGTATACCTATATTAAACAATTCAAATTAGGCTTAGGAAGAGATTTATATGATAATTAGTTCTCTGTGTGTGTAGGGGGGGGGGGGGTTACGTCCCCCTAAACCCCCCGTTTCATTAATGTACAAAAAACAAGCGATGAATATTTAGCTTAAAACGTACATTATATACCATATCTCTATGAGGAATTTATTTCAATTCCCGAACAGCTTTCCTGGAAATGGTAAAATATTATTAGTAAAGCACATCCAATAACAACAAATAACTAGTGTGTTGCGGCCACCAACCGACTTTCTTCTATATTTTCCTATACAAATTTACTCAGTAAAAATAATTTATTAAAATTATTATTAAAAAAAAATATTTCCATGATAATGCACACGGTTTTCATATTAGAGAAGTAGTATAACACTAAACATCTCCCCCCCCCCAAAAAAAAAAAGAAAAAAAAAAGTTGAATTTATTCTCAATATTACATATCTATCTATCTATATATATATATATTTAAAGATAAGAATCGATAACTTTATTTCAAATTATCGCGGATCGATGGTTCAACCATTCGTTTTAAAGGTATTGGCGAGCTCCTTTGAAAGATACCCATCAGGAAAATTTACTACCTCGAGGAGAGACTCCCCCCCAGGGGGAAGGCGAGGCTCCTACATACACATTTTTATTTCTCAGTTGACTATCTCTATTACAAAAAATATATATTCGTTTCATTTGGTTTAGTGCGGTCTATAGATGTTAAAACCTACTTACCTGCAATTTTCCCCATAGACGTAATGTATTTGAATACTTTTAAGTGTCCCTGTACACGAACCATTTGCTTCATTTGAACGAAAATCTTAGTGTAGCATCCCTATATGATACACATTTAGAATACCGAGTTTGGAATTTCTGCTACTATTTGTTCTTGAGATATGCTGATAATAGACAAACAGACGGACACACAGACCATTCGCTAAAAACATGATTTTCGTATTCAGGGGACCTCAAAACATATAAATATAAGAAAAACTCTCGTTCGAAAATTTGACCCTAAAACAATACTTTCTCGACCCTATGCGTAAGAGAAAATAATATATAAAAATAAATAAAGAAACACAAGACTTTTTTTTAGCTTTAAATTTTTGTCTCATTAATGACCTGTGAGAAGGTAAGCAATTCCTTGAAATTTTACATCGGAATCAACCAATTCCAGTTACAAAGCTTTTTTTTTTTTTTTTTTTTTTTTTTCATAAACCTATAGTCCAGTCAATAGGTATGTAAAAAAGGGCTTACCTAGCAAAAGGTGGGGGTAGAAGATTTTTCTTTTTTAATTTGTACATATGAGTGTCAATATGCAAAAAACGAGTTATCCAACATGAGCTACCCCGGGAGAACTTTTGTCGGCTGAAAAACCTCGAAAATTTACTACTTTTTTGGCTTTTTTTGAAATATCTCAGAAATGGCTAAATTTAGCGATATTTTTCTATTATAAAGTTTAAAGAAGATTAAATTTCCTACAATTTTCTTCATTACAACGTTTTTGTAGTACTAATAGCAAGCGTGTTACAGCCTCTTGAATGTCGGCATTTTTTCTCAAGCTAATAGAATTCAACTTAAAGAAATGGGTTGGTGCATGATTGTTTTTTAGAAAACGGAAAGAAAGGAAGGGACATATTCAGCTGTCTGACCTTAAAAAGTGACATCTGCTTCGTAGTAAAGAAGGTATATAACCCCCCCCCCTTCACACAAAAAGCTCTCCCTCTCCCTTTCCTGCCGCCTCTTCTCATCCTGTAGTACGCTGCCTCGGCTGAACATCTATGTTATTCAGTTCAGTGAGAACGTACTGTTTCAACCTGTGAGCTTTTTCTACTACAATAAGTGTAGTGTTTGTTTTATTTTCGAAATCAGTTTGAATAAATGTGAAGTAAAGATTCTGAAGGAGAAAGGTATACAAAAAATATGTAAAAGTGCAATGCAAAGCGTCAAAATGAAGAACATTAGTGTTTTTTGAAGAACCTAAAACAAGTAAGAATTCACAATGCCTGTGACAAACGATACATCAATGAGCGAATGATTGCAGCATATGTACGGCGTCATACAACTGGTGATGGAGCTGGTCCAAACTGTGCGGCTCCATTTCTTCCATCAAGAACTGAAGGTTTCAGTTTTAAAGATCAGTGTTTCTTGTGTGGAGAGGAGATACTTGAAGATTTCTTTAAAAAACAGGAACGACTTCCTGAGCATGAAAGAAATTTTATCCACCATGCTATGAAACTGGTGTGAAAGAAACACATGTAAATAGTGCCGAAAATCGTGGGGATGAGAGAAAAAAAAATACTCGAATGCATCGGTAATGTAAAAGGTTTAGTTGCTATAAATGCTGGGTATCACAGGTTTTGTCATCAAAATCTGCATTGGAGGCCAAAAAGTGAGATTAAACGAGGATACTACCCTGCAAGTAACACTGATGAGGCAATGAAATCAATTTACTCCTAACCTTAAAACAACTCGGAGGAGTGCCAGTCGCATAAAGTATTTGATGAATAAATTAGAGGAGGATTTTCGTCCTGGCATCAGAACGGTTACATCACGCCTTTGCAAAAAATATGGTGAAGATGTTTTAATAGCCGAAACTGCCAACAAGAAAGCAGTTTGCTTCCAAAATGTTGGCTATAAAATACTCAGTGAAACTGGTATAGTAACAAGGACTCTGATCCTCAAAAGGAAAATGTCATACTAATTTCATCATTTGACGAGGCTGAAGAAGATAAGCTATTCTAAGAGCTTTTATAATTACTGCAAGACAGAGAGGAACAATTTGAGGAAGACACACCTTCCTTCTACCTCTGATGACTTTTGAAATTTAAGAACCCGGGCTTTCAAAATAACCACGAAGAAAATAAACATGTATATTATACATTAATGTACGTTTCTTTATTTGTTTCAAGGCTAAATGAATATCCCTATAATTTACATATAAAGTTAAATTTCTACAATTTACTTTTGTAATTATTTGCTATTGTTCTTCAAACAAGTTTGCCTATTTATGAAGTTCATTTAAAATTAAGATTGTATCTTGTTATTATCATCAATAATAATATAGCAGTAATGAATGTTTATTACAACATTATGCATAAAATCTAAATATCATTAACGTTTTATAATTTAATAAATAGTAGAATTAAAATATTTATGTATCAATGCATTGAGTTTTTGCTTATTAGCCCCCTAATATTTATTCATTTACATTTATGTACAAATATTTTTTATTTTATTTATTTTTCTTTGTATGTGTGTGTGTGTATTATGTGTTGCAGTGATAGAATACTATACATTGGCAGTTATTGGAGTCTGATGATGACTACAGTTGTTAGGCCAGAATTGTCAGTGCGTGGCCGAGGGGAGAGAGAGAGTTAGTAATAAGGGGAAGGGAGAAATTAAAAGGGAGCAGATTTGTTATCTGTCGTCCTTAGTGAAAAAAAAAAAAAAAAAAAAAAGAAATAATCTCTAATTTATCTGGCGAACATATTTAATTCCTTTCAAAAATCACGATTATTTTAACAAAGCATATGTTAAGAGAACAATCAAGAATATAAAACAGTATTTCTTACAATATATATTGTAAAAAAATACATCTGGCGTGTATATTTCCGTATTACGTTTTTGATCATCAAATCCAAAAATCTCAAGGACGACAGATATCACAGCTATACCATTAAAAGTTGTTAAGCTTTCTGTAAATAAAGCTTCTAATTCTAATAATTACTGTACATTATTTATAAGGAGTAATGCGCTTTTTTTACGAAGTTGAGAAATCTGTTTATTTTCAAGAAGCTGTTACGCGCTTGCTATTAGTACTACAAAAAAGGTGTAATGAAAGAAATTGCAGGAAATTTAATCCTCTTTAAACATTACAATAGAAAAATATCGCTAAATTCAGCCATTTCTGAGATATTTTGAAAAAAGCCAAAAAACTAGTAAATTTTCGAGGTTTTTCAGCCGACAAAAATTCTCCCGGGGCCGACCATGTTGGATAACTCGTTTTTTGCATATTAGTACTAATATATACAAATTAAAAAAATAAAATCTTCTACCCCACCTTTTGCAAGGTAGAATGTATTTATTGACTGGACTACTAGTCTTTGTTGTAAAAACACGTTGTGAAAATATGCATAATTTAATAGTCTCTCTGTATACAATGAGTCACGCGCGTCTTTCACATTATTGTTGATTTTTTCTTACTTAACATGGTAATTTATTATGACAGCGCTTAGCGTAAGTATGTCATGAATATTTAAATAAAGAAATATGTTTTGTACTTTAAGCAAGTCATAAAGCACATTTTGACAAAACTCATATATTTTTCTTATTTAAAAATATAAAAAAATATTTTAGTAAAATTGTTGTATGCAAAATCAGAAATATTTATTGTCATCCGGGCTTTTATCATAAAAATTTAATGATTTATGTAGGTTGTATAATCATTAAATAAAATGTCCATGATTATTAAAAATAATAATAATAATAATAATAGTAATATACATAAAGTTATGTTCTACTTTTTTTTTCTCTTTAGTATGTCAATAAAACATGTTCAGTCAATTAACATTCATTAAAAAATCCTTAATTGTCCAAAATTTGTTGAAGAATTTTTTTTTTTTTAACCATTTTTGATAACGATTTTAAACGATGCCTTTCCAAGCGTTGTTCAATCAAAACTGTTAACTGATTAAACACCTTTTTCCTGTGTCAAACAATATTTGTCAGTTCTGGTATTGTCGCTGCTAACTATAATGATACCAACTAATTCATCATTTAACGATTTGATCTAAACCACTTCTTTCTTTCAGCTTCCTAACCTATTGAATGTTCTATTAAATACTAACACTGGGGGCTACCGAAGTGGAGAAGTCATCTCCCTCGTGGATAATCCAAATTCTGCTGGCATGCCTTTTCTCCGTAGCGCAGCATTAATGCGACTTCATACGGTTTAATCGTGCAAAATGTTTTGACATTTTGTTCTGTCAGTGGAGAGTCCATTCGAAAATAATCAAGGCCGATTATTTCTCACTCATAATGACATTTTTTTATTCTATTTAATCAGGATAAATGCATATAATAAAGATACTAAATTAAAATAAAATTTATGATAGTCAGATCATTAGATAGAAAGAAATGGTAAAACCATTATAACAATTCCACCACACACGCAAAACATAAATTTGTTGTTATTTTGCTACATTTAAGTTCCTCTTTTGGAACAGAAACGGGAACAGTTGTCTGACAATATTTTGGGTATATCTTGAATGAATCCGGACATCTGGATTGCGAAAATATACACATCCCCTATCTAATGTTACAATCCCCAGCAGCACATCTTCTCCGAAAAGCCTCAGCAGGATGTCCTGGGGATAAAACGGAAATCCTATGGTCCTCCTCAGGATGTTTTGTGGACAAGTGTGCTACCAGGGATAAGTCTAAAATACGTTAGTCGGTGGAATTTGTATGGGACTGACAGCAGATATCCACATGTTGCACGGCTTTGGCCAGTGTGAATTTAAGACGATTCAGCCTGTTTGGTTCATTTTCTAGAGTATGCAGGTAATGGATAATGTGTGTTTGTAATAGGCCAGTTCGATCTGACAGTCGGTAGTTACAGGTTTATGGTGATAGGCTTTCATAGTTTATATGATGCTTTTTGAATCCATGCTGTTAATTCTATCCTTATATGTTGTTGATTTTCAGATGATTAGATTTAAATCTTTTAGTCATATATAAACCGTTACTTAACTTATAACCACATACTGCAAAAAATAAACTCGTAAAAATACAGGAAAAATCTGGCAGCTGGTGTGTCAGTATTTCTCCGTCAAATATACAGTTTAACCTTAAGTTAAACTTTAAGTTAAAACCTTAAAATTGTAACATATATTTCACACAGGAATCTTGTAAATCAAACAGGTTTTCTGTTAAAAGTAGAGTTTTGTCCTGCATATTTGACGGAGAAATACTGGAACCCCAGCTGCCAGATTTTTTCTGTATTTTTAAGTTATTTTTTTTTTTTTTTTTTTTTTTTTTTAACAGTGCAACCCCTTTCATTTTTTTTTTTTTTTTTTTTTTTTGGTGACTTCGTGGCTCATGTTGACTTGGTAACATTACTTTTGAGTTGAAATTCATAACTCAGGCTTTCTTGTTCCATGTGATTCTGATGACCCACATTTTTATCTGGAAAATACATAAATATAACTCTTATAAAGTAGTAATAAATTATTTATGTAATAGAACTGAGATATGTGTTCTTCAAATAAGGTAGTGAACGTTTAATATTATTAAAATTATTTCATCTGAGAAGATTTATTTTATACCACCGAAATATAAATATTTAATTAACCTATTAACAGTTTTGCCCGAACAGCTCTCAGGGAATTTTTTTTGGCACAGTGTTTACCTACTAATATCAGCATTTCCTAAAAGTAGTTTTTTCTAATAATTTTCGATTAAATAACGCAAGAATTCGATGATTAAATAGTATGGATATTACCATGGAATAATAATGGTGTGAATTGAATTATAAGATAGCAAAGAAAACTATTAAGGGGGTAATGTAAATTTTGTAAATGGTAGTAGATTATGAAAATTCTTTAAAGAACAGAATATTATCATTTTAAGTTACAAAAGATAACTAGAAAGAACACATAAATAATGTGAAACAAAAAAGTTGATTTCTCTTTTATACCTTTTTGAGATTGTGATAAAGTATTGATAATTTTCTTTAGGAAATATGACATTAAAGAATTAAAGATATCGCTTTCAAATTTAAAAGTAAATTTAACTCAGGTTGAACAGAATGGGCCGATAAAAGTAAATTAGAAAAATCGAGATTTAAAACAACAAGAATGCAGTTATTAACCATGTACGCTGTTAAGATACATGGAAAAAATAATAAATAAAGGAGGTTTTTGATCAACCATTTTCATGCGATTCTGAAAGAGAAAGCATATATAGATTAAATAAACACTATCTAAAAGCAGATTTTCATTAAATATATATATATATATATATATATATATATATATATATATATATTACAAGTAATACTTAATAAAATAATTGAAATTTAAACACTGTAATTTATTATTATTATTCTAAGTAATAGACAATTTCTTTTAAGTAATAATTAAAACTTTTATAATAAAACAATTGGAAATAACATTAATTTTCACAAGATGATATTAACAATTAACAATTTCCATGCGATTCTGAAAGAGAAATCATATATAGATTAAATAAACACTATCTAAAAGCGGATTTTCATTAAATAGATTTTTTTTTTATATACAAGTAATGCTTAGTAAAATAATTGAAATTTATACACTGTAATTTATTATTATTATTTTAAGTAATAGACAATTTCTTTCAAGTAATAATTTAAACTTTTATAATAAAACAATTGGAAATAATATTAATTTTCACAAGATGATATTAACAATTAACAATTTTCATGCGATTCTGAAAGATAAATCATATATAGATTAAATAAACACTATCTAAAAGCGGATTTTCATTAAATAGATTTTTTTTTTTTTTATATACAAGTAATACTTAGTAAAATAATTGAAATTTAAACATTGTAATTTATTATTATTATTTTAAGTAATAGACAATTTCTTTCAAGTAATAATTTAAACTTTTATAATAAAACAATTGGAAATAATATTAATTTTCACAAGATGATATTCACAATTAAAATAAAATATCTTGCATTACATAAAGCAATTTACAATATTTAATTTATAGATAATTGTCGGATTTCATGTAAATATTGCTGGATGACAAAATCTAAAGTTCTGTGGGGAGACCTCCACAAGATTTGTTTCAGCTTTTAGTATTTAGAAGGCGTTTAAAAATATTTGCAGTAGTGAATGACTCAATTAAATAATATACATTCCGTGAGATATTGACCAATAACATACCTACCCATCTTGAGACCAATTGAATAAAGCGTTTAGATGTTAATATCGCTAAATGCATATAAATATTATCAAATATATTCACATACATGCTTTAGCGACAGTAAAAATAATTAAAAAAGGTAATCAGATTAATTCATAAAACGTATAGATACGTAGAATTATCATAGTTATACATTTCCTAATTGATATACACTCATTGCATACTATATATTTAAGGGAAAAAGGAAATTTCAAATATAAATATCACTGAGTACTTTGCTTCTGCTGAACATTTTCTTAAACTGATTTCTTTCTTCTTCAAAATCTACAAAGCAAAAAGAAAAACTGACAGAAGAAATCAATAAAATTCTTGCAGCAACATATTCTATCAAAAATCAGTAATTCATGGGATTAGAGTCTATTTCACACTCTAGTGAAGATTCATACATTTTTGTTATTAAAATGTAATCGCGAAGAAATTTTGTAATAGTTAAAATAAAAATCTTTTTTTTTTTTTTTTTTTTTTTTTTTTCATTTAAGTAATATTTTTCTTAGGGGATTTTAAAGAGGAATTATATGAAAGGAAAAGATCTTCTCTCTCTTTCGATTACTCCAGTTCATACGTTTCTTATTAACTCGATATCGACATGGGATTAGAATGGGATTTTGAAAAAAAAAATCTTAACGAATGGTATTTTATTGCATTTTAATATACGTGTCATAAAAGCATAAACAAGGATTATATTTATGCAACATATAAATAATAATTAATGATTATTATTGCGTAAAATATGTAGTATAAAATTATGTACCTTTCCATTAGTTTTAGAATGCTGATGAATTTTTCTTCAATCAATTAAATTTCATTCGATTTAAGTTTTCTTCTGTTCTGACTACATACACAACAATGTGTTTCTTCTTCTTCCTTTTTATTTATTTATTTTATTTTATTTATTTATTTTTCATCTTAAAACTATATTTATAAGAAAATATACTAAATTTTTAGCACAAAATTTATAAGAATATTTGAATACATAATATTTATCAATAAAATATCAATCAACAATGTATGTATGTCTAGCATATATAATACGAAAAAGTAGAAACGAAAAAGGTCACTTGGAGATATAGAACGTTTAAGAATAATACATATATATAAAAGAAGTGATATTCGGAATCCATATAATGAAAAAAATGTAATTATTTATATGAAGAGAGTGAAGAAATAGTTGAATATATAGATAAATGAATTGAATTGAGCATTAGTGCAATGTAAAAATGTCGCAATAGTTCTACGACATGGACAATTAAAATAGACAAAGAAACATATGGCTGAAGTATATAGAGAGGTAGATAGATAAAATACATAGATACATAAATATGTAAATGCATAAATAGATATAATGTATAGAAAAGATGGATATATAGAAAAATGAGTTGAATTGAGCATTAGCGCGATGTAAAAACGTCGTACTAGCTCTACGACGGGCCGCTGAAGTAGATATATCAATATACATAAAATAGATATACAGATAGATAGTTAGATATATAAGATATTACATAGATACATAGTTACATAGATGCATAAATAGATAAATAAATATGATGTATTTGACATATTATTCATATACTTCGTGTGTAAGGTTAGGGGAAGATTCCGTAAGAAATTCCGAAATAAGAGTTGCGAGGAATCTTCGGTTAAGAGTCACTACTCTACTGAAGAAGGTATTCTACGAAATAAAGTAAGTTTCAGATTTTGCGAACTGTAGCAAGTAGAAAGAATTAGAATAAAGTGGTCAGAAGTCAAATGACGTAAAAAATGCAAATTAATTGGAAAAGTGTAAAAGGGGAATTAAAATGATGCTTGGGGAGTTCTGCGGAATTTGGTGAGGTAAGAAGGGGTATTTTGAGAATTTTAAGATGTTTAAAAAGTCTTCAAGAGTTTGAAGGAATTTTACGAGGAGAGAGAGAATAGTCAATGTCGCTCGGATCATAGTGAGGTATAAGTAAAGCTTCACGAAATTAACTTGCCAGAAGTATACAGGTAATATAAAACCATTTATTATACTTGAATTAAAGATATATATGTTACATTTTATAATACAGTTAAGAAGTAGCCTCATTTCCCCACTTAAGAGATTTAATTAAATATTTGTTATATTAATCACCAGAGTCTCAGTGTTTGTTTTCTTACACTTACAGCAGGTTTTAAATATGAAAGACGGAGGTGCCACCTTATCACTAGGGTGCCACGACACGTCGTTACACGTGTTATTTAAAAAAATATATTATCTACAGAAATTAAAGCTCTTACTGTTCCTACTTATGTATATTTTCAAAATAATGCATATATTTATATAAATATGTTGCCTATTTTGAAAGCTTTTAGCACTTTATTTTTATTTCCATTGCATATTTTACTGCTGTCAAATAAATATTGAACTGCGATATACTATTTCTATATCTAACATCTGTAACCACCATTGAATTGGTTACTCTATTTTCGTAATACAAGAATTATCAAAACAAATTTTAGTACTATATATCCCATGTTTAATGTGCTTTCATTTTCGTGGAAAAAAAAAATGTGAAAAAGCTAATTCTGTTATTTCTAAAAGCACGATGTTTTATCTTTTGAACAAAAGGCCTTTTATCTTTATTATCTCTCTCGAGATAAAGTACATGATAATTCAATTATTAAAATAATTGCAGATAAATATAATTGGAGAAACATGCCAACAATAAAACACAGTCGGTAAAAACATAAATGGCTGTGTTATTTGTAGTAAAGTTGCTAATTAAAATTAACATTAGAAATTAATTAGTAATGTATGTAAATTTAATTTTCGGTGATTTAGGTATACGGATCCGTTACTAAAATTACATTATATATATATACATATATAGACTAATAAAATAAAAATTCATATTTTTATAATAGCTTTTTGTTTTAATTTATTTACCACATAATAAATTCATAAATATGAATACCAAAATATTTGAAAGATATTAAACTATTACATGTATGAATAAAAATGTTAGTAATGTAAGTTATTATTATAAAATTTGTAAAATTCGCTTGCATGTAAAATGGTAACTATAATTAAAAATTATTGTATAATTTACAAATAAAGAACATTTAAAGTATACTTATAATAAAAATATACTATAAATGTACAGGATGCAGAATCTTATCCTTTGCAGAAACTTTACATTCACATTATTTCATAGAAAATACATACTTCCAGTTGTTATTTTGTTAAATGTACAATAAAAGAAAAATCCATAGAATTAATTTTGTAACTATTTCAAAATTTCTGTTTTTATATAGTCAATAGGTCCTTATAGTTTTGTTTAAAAAAAAATAGTCTTTATACACTTACATGGTTAAAAAAAAAAAAAAAAAAAAAAAAAAAAAAATGTTTAAGGTTTTTTTTTATAAATACCATATTTCCGCTAATATTAAATATTTTTTAGACATTGATTTTCCATATAATGATAGCCATGACAGTCTTCAGACGCATTAAAAGAGTCTAGTGTTGTACAAACAAATAAATATATAAAAATCTGGATATTGCTTGGCAAAATATTTAATTCATTCTATTATCTTCAGAAAAACATATGAGTCCCTTAGCTGTCAAGTGGTGTAAGTCCAAAATTTACGACAATGTGTTAGAGGCATAATATTGTTCCTCGACTGGCCCTCTTCATTTTCCAAGTAGAGTAATCTGATATATTTTTGTGCAAACTGTGAAAATTGCAATTCAATTGCATTTTTTGAGACTTAATTGTGAGCATGGACACAAAAGTCCTTTTTTCTCAAAATGGTACTTTTGGACTTACACTACTTGGCAGCTAAAGGACTCATATTTAAATAGCCTTTTTGAGAGGACATGGCACCACTGAATTTTTTATATAAAAGTTTATATTTATATTTGATATTTATAAATTAAACTGTATTGGTTTCGTTCAATAAAACATATATACAGGCAAAAATTCTTATGGTTTTTGATATATTTTTTACAGGCATGAAATCGTTAAACTGCATTTGCTTTAAACTGATATTAAAATTTAAACTTCATTTAAACTTCATGATGTTCAGAATGCTAAATCTTTGTCGTAAGACTTTTGTGACCCTCGTAATCTGCTATGGTCTCGCATAGAATCAAACAAAATGTTTTAAAGATTCTCCAAAAAATGTAATTACATCTTAGAATGTAATTTCTTCCTTTATTCCCAGATTCTTATGTACTTACTGTCATTCACTACGGTATGTTTGTGAATATTAACCAAATAAAAAATGCGCCTCTATTTTAACGTAAATACAAGCTTTTTTGTTTGTCTCTCCGTGGCCCAGGTGTTTAGAGCACCATGTTAGTAATCCGGTGGTCCCGCGTTCGATAACCTCGAGTGCTAATTTTTGCAGGCAATTTGTAGAAAAGATGTCAATTGATAAAATAAAAGTTATCGTTGACTACACAGTATCCTAAGAATATTTGAAGAGTTTTTTTTTTTTTAAGTCTTTTTCTTAATCTCTTTTTAGAAGCAAAAAAGAGTATTTGTAGACTACAATCGCCCTCTATTGGGCAGAATATTCACTAAAAGTCAATGAAATAATTAACAATACAAAATAAAAATTGTTAGGAAAAACACATAAACATTAACCAAATCAGTAAAATGTTAAATTATAATATAAAAAAAAAATAACAATAAGCTAAAATAATAATAAAAAGTTGCCTCGAACGAATAATTAAATTGCAGATATTGGCCCTTAATAAGAAAATGAAATCAAAAAACTTATAGGCAATCGTGTGGTGTGGCCATCTGTTGTGAATTTTAAGAAATAATTTCTCTTTTCATAATACAGTTCAAATTTCCCCAATTATGGTTAATAAACAAAAAAGTTACTTTTTTTTTTTTTTTTTTTTTTTTTTTTTTTTTCAAATTAAATTTTATTCTAACTTCGAAAAGATTTATATGATACGCTATAATAAGAATTTGGGTTTTAAAAGTTTTTTAGATAGATCATTTTTCTTCCTTTATAAATTAAACTGTACTGGTTTTGTTTAATAAAACATATATTCAGGCAACGATTCTTATGTTTTTGCTATATTTTTTATAGACCTGAAATCTTTAAACTGCATGAATTCATAATATTCAAAATGCTAAAACTTTGTCGTGAGACTTTTGTAACACCCGTAATTTGCTATGGTCTCGCATAGAATCTAAGAATTTTTTTTTTTTTTAAAGATTCTCCAAAAAATGTATTTACATCTTAGAATGCAATTTCCTGCTTTATTTTACTGCAACTGAATAGCTGTCTATTTCAAAGAAAATTTACTAAATATCACATTTTATATTTTTACTTTTTTAATCAATTACAGATTATCTTACTAAATTATAATATTAATCGATTTAATCGATTTATTTAATATGATTATTTAATCAAATAATCAAATATTACCTTATTTTATATTTTATATTTTTAATCAATTTGCTTTAAATATTATTTAAACAATTGTTTGACATTTTAGACTGGAAAAGTGAAGTAAATTACGAAATATCCTTGTTAAAATATAGAGGAATTAGGCGGGCGCACATCAACACTAGTATTAGCATAAAGTCGATTTTGTTAATGCAGGCACCATTTTAAACAAAACGTTATTAATAATGGATGTTTTCCAATTTTTTGTAATTTCCAATGTTACGTATATTTATTTTTGTTTTATTTATAAACGATAAAATGTATATTAAAATGAACGATAAAAATATATGCTTATTTTACCTCAATGACATAGATGTATTTGACAATGTACGGTAATCTCAAATGAACACTATCATAATGAAGAAATATATTTCTACTAATATAAGTGAATTAATAACGTAAATAAAGTACTAAAACGAAGTATATTTTTTATGTAGCCTACATAAGCGTTCAGAAACTGTATATAAATTAATTTTTTGTCCATTAATGTTCATACGCGCTAAAATGATTGTTTAAATATTAATTATATATGCTCTCTTACACTTGTGATTAACTAAGTCGCAGATTTTCACAAAGCTATTTTATTATTTTAATAAAACTCTAGAGGGTAGTCCTTCCAGGGATGTTAATTTCTAACAAATATATAGATAATGTTTATATTTATTAAAAAAATTCATTTTCTAAAAGTAGATTAATGAATAATGAGTTACTACGTTGAATGAATTCTTTGGTGAGTTACGCATAAGCATAAAAAAGTAAGAATAAATAAATAAATAAAAAGTATACATTCCCTATACCGATGCTCTAAAAATTTTAAAAACAAGATTAATATAAGTGTTTTCAATTTTGTGGATATAGAATATTGAGAATCCAGATAAAATAAATAAATTTAATACATTCCTTTACATTCCTATTTTACAGATATGTTAAAAATTGTCAATAAATCTAATTTATTTTAATTAATTTTTATTTTATATTACTTTTACACCCCGCGACAAAAAGATAGGTACAAAGGGTTTTTCCTTTGATTTTTCATAAAATAACATTATCTAAATTGTGCTTATCATTTATTATTATCATAAAATAACACTATTCCCGGACTAATTTTTGTTTTAAAACTAATTTAGAAAAGTTTTAAGACTAACATTTTTTTTTTCTAATTTAAGACTACACTCCGCGACAAAAAGATAGGAACAAAAGGTTTTTCTAAAAATTTTTCATAAAATAACATTATGTAAATTGTGCTGATCATTTACTATCATAACAAAATATTATCATATCAAAAACATATTAAATATTTGAATCATATTCACGATAATCATATTCAAAAAAAGAAAATAATAATAATAATAATAATAATAAAAAAAATTTCCTATCTTTTTGTCACGCTGTTTAGTCTTAAATTAGAAAAATTTTAGTCTTATTTTTTTTTTCTAAATTAATCTTCAAACAAAACTTAGTCAGGGATTCAGGCACAATTTAGTGTTATTTTAAGATAATAATCAATGATAAGCACAATTTAGATAATGTTATTTTATGAAAAATCAAAGAAAAAACTCTTTGTATCTATCATTTGTCGCGGGGTGTATCACTTTTTGTTAATTAATAAATATAAATTTTTTCATTTAAATTACTTTTCAAATATTACGTAAAATTTTAATATTTTCCCCCTTAATTTATATTTCATGCTAAACGAAATTAAAATTAAATTGCTTTTCCCTAAATAAATGTTTCAAAAATAATACAAAAACTATTTATTTTGTCAAAATATATCTCTAAAATTTTTCAGTTTGTTTTTCTAAGATATACTTGACAAAATAATTTATACAATGCATGTCTTAGGCACAACACGTCTACAATATATCCCCCCTTTCTTCAGTTTTCTATTTTCTTAAAGGCAGATGATAAATAAAAATGCTAACAGCTGGTTTTGAAAGCTAAGAAAGAAGTGAAAAGAACTAGCAACGTGAAAGGAGTTTCTTGCTGACCGGTTAATTTCTTTTTTTATTTTTACGATCTCAAAGTTTGAAAACATTAAAAGTTTTATTTTTATGTTAATCAATATAACTCATATGATAGTAATCGATAGAAATAAATATATATATATATATATATTTCTTTTTTTTTTTCCTTGAAAAGTATATCTTACTTTTTATTATTATTATTATTTTTAAATGGATACTTTTTTAAAAGCTTTAAAGAATATTTTGTTTGTTTTTAATTTATCGAACAAGAAATCCATTAATGCCTTTTTCATTTGTATGCCATATTTTTTTCCTGAAAATCAAACAAAAACCCACTGCTAAAGACAAACAATTTTTAAATATTTCATGTTTAACATTGAAACGAAACTGGAAATGTAGCTAATATACATTGAATAAAAAAACAGCAGTTTATTTTCTGAATGATAATAAGTTCTTCAAAAATTATCAGCTGAACTGAATATTGGTATTTGGGGTTTGGGTACATATTATTGGTACGTGTTCTCCCAACACAAAATTATCTTTACAATGAAACTTGTAAAAGTTTTTTTTTTTTTTTTTTCATTTTTTCATTTTTTTTTTCTTTTAATATTACATAATTTATTTTTAACCAATATTTTATATAGGAACTTTATAATTAGATATTATGAGTGTTGATATATCGATAGAGAGTCGTAGTCTTAAATTATCATTATAAAACATAATGAAAAAAGAATATAATTGTTATCATTGTCGTTAATATAATATTATCACATTAGCATCACACATTTACATTAAAAAATTTAATAATTTGAACCTACTTTTTATAAATTATCAAATTTTAGTAATCAATTTTAGTTAATTAAAAAAAAAAAAAAAAAAAAAAAAAGAAAAATGTACTTCAAATTTACTCAAGTAATTCTTTCTTTCTTTCTTTCTTTCTTTTTTTTTTTTTTTTTTTTTTTTTTGCTTGATCTGTTATTTCCATTAAAGGACTTGAGATTGGAATTACTTTTCGAAAGGGAAATGTATCCAAACATGATACCAAATTTATTGTGTGAAAATAAATTTCTGAAAATTTTAGTTTACTTTTCTAAGATACACACGACAAAAGATTTTACGCAATCCATGTCTAATGCACACCACGTCTAATTTTTTTTTTTTTTTTTTTTCGAATTTCTTTAGTGTTCTATTTCATTGTAAAGGCAGACGATATATAAATAAAAGTTATAACAGCTGATTTGGAAAGCTAAAATTTCAAAAGAACTAGCAATGTGAAAGGAGTTTCTTGCTGACCTGTTTATTTCTAACTTTCTTTTCTTTTCTTTTTTTACATTAATCAATATACTTATATAATAGTAATCGATAGAAAATAATAAACTATATTTCAGAAAAGTATTTTATTCATTTTTTTTATTTTAAAGAAAGATAATTTTTAAAAGCTTTTACACATTCATGGCGACAATGACACGGGTTCCTCCTAGTAAACAACTAAATTAATTAATTAAGCTAATAAATAGTTCATTAAAATAAATTTCATTTAGTATATAAGTGAATGTGGATGCAAAAACTATTTAGATAAACATTATATAGAAGTCGTGTTACCTCGTCCCTAGGGCCTTCCAAACAACATTTGAAGGCGAGATAACTCGCCTATCACGGTGAAAGTGTTGATTGATATTACTTTATTTCTTGAATACGAAATTCTTTAATAAATTTATACACGTATAATATTATTTTTTTTTTCCTAAAAATCAAACTAATACTGGTAAAAAATAAACATCTTTTGAATATTTCATATTTAAAATGAAATTGAAACTAGAAATGTTGTAATTTTGTGCTGAATTTTAAAATTGCAGTTTGTTTTCTCGTTGATAATAAATTTTCTAAAAAATAACTGCTGTACACTGTTAAAAATGGTTTCTTAAAAATGAGCTAAATTGTCTCAAAATAGCTCCGAAACAATATATACTTAAATTTGAAAACCCATGTACTCATTTTTGTGTATACTGACGTGTAAAACATGGGGATATTGGAATTCTTATTGGTCAGCTCCATTTTTGAGCATGTCCATATACTCAAAAATGAGTGCATGAGTTTTCAAATTTAAGTATATATTGTTTCGGAGCTATTTTTAGACAATTTAGCTCATTTTTAAGAAATCATTTTTAACAGTATAGATCATCATCTCTTCATAATATTTAAGCTGGTTACTCACAAAATCTTTTTTACAACTGTGTTTACAAATGTTGATTTTTAATAATGCATGATTTATATTTTAACAAAAGTTTTTCATATAATAACTTTTAAATTGCCTATTTATGAGTGTTTCAATAATTAAACTTGTTGTATTCTTTACTTATCAATATAATTAATTTAAAAAAAAGAAAAAAAAAAAAAAAAAGAATGTACGTCTTTACATTGCCCTTGATAAATTAAGGAGGATTAATTTACAATAATTAAATTTTATATTTTCTTCGTTTCAGTATTATAGCGTTATATTAAAATTTTTAACAAATTTAATTTATTTTTAAGATTTTCTAATTTTTATTATTTAGTTTTAGTTAATTAATAATTTGATAAATTTAATATACAATTAATTTACTTTTTCATTTTTTAAATAATACTTTTTTCTAAAATCTGTTTTATTATTATTATTATTATTATTATTATTATTATTATTATTATTAAATAAATAAAACTGAAAATGGTTGCCTTAAAATAAATGTTTCAAAAATAATACAATGTTTATTTATTGTATCAAAATATATTTGTTTTTCTAACATATACGTGACAAAAGACTTTACACAATGCATGTCTGAAGCACAACACGTATAAAATATTTCCCTCCCCCTTTCTTTAGTTTTCTATTTTATTAAAGGCTGACGATAAATAAAAATGCTAACAGCTGGTTTTGATAGCTAAGAATTGAAAAGAACTAGCAACGTGAAAGGAACTTCTTGCTGACCTGTTAATTTCTTTTTATTTTATTTTTACACACTCAAAGTTTGAAAACAATTAAGATTTTTATTTTTATATTAATCGATATAACTCATATGATAGTAATCGATAGAAATCCCCAATAAAGTATATCTTTATTATTATAAATATTATTTTTAAATGGGCACTCTTTTTTAAGCTTTAAAGGAAATTTTTTATATTTCTCCAAAAAGAAAATCGTTAATACATTTTTCACTCGTATATCATATTTTTTACTAAAGGTGAAACTAAAATTGGTAAAAATAAACTATTTTTAATTTTTTTCATATTTAAAAGGGAAACGAAATCGGAAATGCAGGTAAAACACTGTAAGAAACAATTTCTTAAAAATGAACTAAGTCGTTTCAAAATAACTCCGAAGCAATATATACTTAAATTTGAAAACCCAAGTACTTAATTTTGAGTATGTTGACATGCTCAAAAATGAGGTTGACCAATAAGAATCTCAATATTCCCATGTTTGACATATCAATATACTCAAAAATGAGTACATGAGTTTTTCAAATTTAAGTATATATTGTTTCGGATCTATTTTTAGACAATTCAGCTTATTTTTAACACGTTTAGCACCATGTCAGCCATTCTAGTTTCTAGACATTTTGTCATATATCTCTAAGTATTGAAGGAATCATCTTGAAACTGTAGGAGTATGCAGAACATGTTATACTTCATACATTTCAGTGAAAGTTTTACCACGAAATTAAAAGCAGTACCAATAAAAAATTAAAACGTTGAGAGCCATGTCAACCATCGGTGACTGGCAGTGTCAAATATGGTATAAAGCCGCGTCACCGTCGGTGGCGGATACAAAATAGGATATAAAACTGAAAATATTACACGAATGAAAATTTATTAAAAATTTGCTTTCTTTTTATTTATTACGGGAGGAATCATTATGGAATTTTAATGGATTTTAAGAATTTGCGTGGCGCTCAACGTGTTAAGAAACACTTTTTAACACTGTATGTATTGAATTTAAAAATTGCAATTTTTTTTTCTCATTGATAATGAATTCTTTAAAAAAAAAATCCTCAGCTGAAATTAATATGGCTACATGATATTTAGGTTATCTAAACAAAAAAATATCTCTACAACTGAATTTGCAAAAGTTTCTTTTGAATGTTACATAATTTATTTTCAACAAGTACTTTAAATAAAAACTTCATAATTACATAGTTATGAGTGCTGATACAATTGTAGCGAGACGTATTTTTGAATTATCATTATAGCGACTAATTACATATAAAAATGCACTAACTTTTACTGTCGTTGATAGAATGAGAATGATTAATTCAGAATAAAGAATTTTAATATTTACTTCCCTTCTTTAATATACTTTAATTAAATATTATTTTTGATTATTTATTTTTAATTATCGGATAAATTTCGTTTTTCCTTAATTATTGCTTTTCTAATAAAACGTGAAATTGAAACTTATTTCCTACCAATAAATGTTTTTGAAAAAGTTTATTTATTTTGTCAAAATGTATTTCTAAAAATTTTTATTTTATTATTATGTTGTTTTATTTTTTTTTTCTAAGATACACGTGACAAAAGACTATAATGCACATCTGAAGGATAGCAATCCTATTTTTTTTTTTTTTTTTTTTAGTTTTCTATTTTATTTTAAAGGCACACGATAAATAAAAAATATCAACAGCTGGTTTAGAAAGCTAAGAGCTGAAAAGCATTAGCAATGTAAAAGGTGGTGTTTCATACTAACCTGTTAATTTCTTTTCTTTCCTTTTTTTTTTTTTTTTTTTTTTTTTTTTTTTAATACATTCAAATTTAGAAAATATTATTTTTTTTTTATGTTAATCCTTATAAGTTATATGATAGTGATAAATAGGGAATAATAGTTATTATTATTATCATTATTTATGTATTTATGTATTTATGTATTTATTTATTTTTATTTATTTTTTATTATTATTAGTTTTTTTTTTTTTTTTTTTTTTTTTTTTTCAGAGAAGTATTTATTTATTTATTTTCAAGGAAAATATATTTTAAAAGCATTACGCGATAAAAGCTTTAAAAGCTTTACGTTATTTTTAAAAGCATTACGTGATAAAAGCGTTTTAAAAGCTTTACGTTTTTCTTAAATATGAAATTCGTTAATATATTTTACACATGAATAGTAATATTTTTTTTATTCCTAAAAATCAAACTAAAACTGGATTTAAAAAAAAAAAAAAAAAAAAAAAACTTTTTTTAAATATTATATATTTACAATGGAAACGAAATTAGAAATATAGTCATAAGGTATTACAATTATATACTGCTATTTGTTTTTTCGCTGATAATACTTTTTTTTTAAATATATATATATAAGCTGCTGTTAATAATGACTACGTAATATTTATGTTGGTAACACATAACATTACATTTACAATTGAATTTGCAAATATTGCATTCGGTGTTGCATAATTTATTATATATATATATATATATATATATATATTGTAACGTACGCCGTTGATACCTAATAGGCTACTTTAAACTTCGTTAATGTATTTCATTTGAAATAACTGAGCCTTTTTATAAAATAAATATACAATTTAATTTTACTTGTATTTACACTATTTACACACTGATTTTCACCTGTATTTAAATCAACCATCTAGTTAAATAATCGCCAAAGCTTGTTCACTATTCCTCCAATATCTAACTTCCATATCTAACTTCCAATTCATAGAACAGCAGACATTTCACGTTCTTTTTAATTCTCATTATTTTCTCTTTCTTTGATAATTAATTGTTGAACCATGGATGAATATTATATGCTTCTTGGAGTACTTAGCACGCTGAGACATTACAATATATATATATATAAACTTTTTCATTACATACTTAAGAGTGGTTATATAACTAAAGTGAGTTGTATTCTTGAATTATCATTATGGAGAGTAATAATAATAATAAAAAGAATATAATAGTTATCCATTTATCATTGTCGTTCATAGAATAATTAGGAATAGTACAGAATAACTTACTTCAGTTTAGCATTATATATTTATATTAAAATATTAAATTTATCTCACTTTCAATTAATTATCACTTTTTTTAATCACATTTAATTGATTAGTAATTTAATAAATTTAATAGATTATAAAATTTTACCATTATCATCATTATTATATATATATATATTTATTTATTTATTTATTTTTATTTTTTTTTAGTCATATATTTTAATGATTGTTTTTGTTTAAACTTTATTTTTCATTTGAAACTTGGAACTGAAATTTATTTCTTATATAGAGGTGTATCAAAAAATAATACAAATGTCTAAAGCACAGAACGTCGAGAATATTTTCCCCTTTTCTTTAATTTTCTACTGTGTTGTAACGGCAAACAATAAATAGAAATGGAAATAGCTGGTTTTGAAAGCTAAAAGATGAAAAGAACTAGCTACGTGAAAAGAATTTCTTGCTGACCTGTTAATTTCATTTTTTACTTTTACATACTGAAAGTTTGAAAACATTAAGATATTTTTTATGTTAATCGATATTATTCATGTAATAAAATTGCTCGTTAGATATTTTTTTGTCTTGCAGAAAAAATTGTATTCATTTTTTTAAGTACTTTTATAAAAGCTTTAAAATATATTTTCTCTTTTATTTATAGAACATGATTTGACAAGGATTTATTGAACAAAACAGTTTTAAGTATACTTTTTTGATATCGAAATAATTGGCTAGTGCTCAGATACTTTTGAGAAGAATGTGCCGGAGTAAACGTGTTAAATAGACAGGAAACTGGAAATGTTACCAATATATATAAAACTTTAAAAATAAAGTTTGTTTTCTCATTGAATAAACTATTTAAAAATAATCAGCCGCATGTACAAAATACTACTTGGGCTATCACATGCAAAATTAGCTTTATAACTCTATTAATAAATGTTACTTTTAATTTTGCATATATATGTATATGTACAGATATAAATGTTTTTTATACAGCAACTTTATAATATTATATATATATATATATATATATATATATATATATATATATATATATATATATATTAATGTTTTATACAACATTCTTTTAAATTTCACAACCTTTTCATAAAGGACCTTAAATTTTTATCTGTTCCTCTTTCAAAGGACATTTTTTGTTCATATTTATCAGGTATAACCTGCACGCTGGACACCCAAAGTGGCAGAATAATTCATTAAGAAAATTTCTAGATATTTGACAAAATTTCAGAAATCGAAAGAGTCGGGTCATTTATGGGAAGATATTGGATTTATGAATGTTTAAATAGCTAAAACTATTCATATTCTTCAATTATCGCTGTAGCGAATGATAAATTCATTTTAAGTATAATTGATAGAATGATGAGAATTTATCTAAAATAAATTATTTGCATAAATATTTCACTTTACAATATATAATCGTATTTTTCCCAACACCCCAATCCAGCATCTTACCTGCAGCTGGGCCCTCCACCCCGGTAAGGATGTTGCTCCTCTCATTACAAACTGCTCTAAAAATAACTTCTCCCCGTCTGTCCCTGTGGCGGTCTACACGGATGGTTCTAAGACGGATGCTGGAGTGGCTGCAGCTTTCTGCGTCCTAGCTTCAGGCGTCGTGACCCATCAGTGGGCGGGCAGACTCGAAGACTACAACTCTGTTTTCCAAGCGGAATTATATGCAATACAAAAAGGCATTAACTGGATCTCAGAGGCAAAACATCAAGATATAAGCATTTTCAGCGATAGTCTCTCAGGTCTGCTTGCCATAGCTCGACACAGGAGCAGACACCCTCAAGTAATAGAAATAAAAAACTCCCTTAGCACCCTAAACTGTAACTGCTCCCTGGCTCACGTTTCAGCCCACAGGGGCGTAGCCGGCAATGAAATAGCTGATTCTCTTGCAAAGGCCGCAACAGAGTCGGAAGTCATAGACGTCTCTCTCCCAGCCCCCCCCCCTCCTTTGTCAAAAGGAAAATTAAAAATCTGACCATGCAAAAATGGCAAGACCTATGGTCTACCTCCGAAAAAGGTAGGCATACCTATAATCTTATCCCAAATGTTAGCACAAACACCTGGACCCTAACACCACCCATCTCAGCCTTTTTAAGTGGCCATGGCCCTTTCCAATCCTACTTAAATAGATTTCATTGCCGGCGCTCATCCCTGTGTCCATGTGGAGAGGAGGGAACGCCGGATCACTACTATTTCTCTTGCCCCCTTACAGAAGTTTTCCATCTTAGAAACCCAACCCCTAGGCCAATAAACTGGCTTCCAAACATCCTAACCAATAAAATCCTAATCCATAAACTCAATAGCATCTACTCCCTCTTAATGGATATATCCAATCGAACAGACTAAAAGTCTCCCAAGTAACTCTTCTAATAATAACGACCAACTAATCATGGTCCCAAAATTAACTTAAATAAATTAAATAATTAACTTAAATAAATTAAATAATTCTCTCTATCTATCTATTTCATTAAATTTTTATTTAATTTCCCTTTTTTTTTTTTTCTTTTTTCCACTCTCCGAGTTGTCTAATGTGCTTCTCGGTACCCAGCAAAACGCTAACTTTCCCCACTACCCCATTACCCACTTGTAGCGTCAGAAGTGCAGCAAAGGTCAACCTGAAATTAAATAATGCAGCAAAAATAAATTCACCCCTGCAAACAAGCAACTATGATGCCTTCGGAAGAAAAGTCAAACGATCAATCGCCCATTGTCGCGGGTAGGATCTAAGCCAGGCGATGAATTCTGTATTTTTTTTTTTTTTTTTTTTCCTTTCGTTTTTCAATAAACGTCTCGGGACAGCCCACGTGGACTTCGGTCCTAGCATAGCTCAACACCGCTCTTCGAGCGGTGAGCCGGGGCTGCTCCCCTGTTCAATATATAATCGTATAAAACAATTTCAAATTTTAATTTTTTTTTTAAATTATCAATTATTTCTTGGAAATTAATTTCACTTAATAATAATAAGAAGAAGAAGAAAAGTGTTTTTTATTTATTTTTATTTTTATTTATATTTATTTATTTTTTAATAATAACTAAATTTTTATTTTTGTTTTATGTATGTTTTCGATCAAAGCACATGAAATTGAAAATAATTTCCTCAAAGAAAATGTTTAAAAAATAATATAAAATTTATGTTTTGTATCAAAATGTATATATTTCTTTATATACATATACACTCGTGACAAAAGACTACACAATGCATGTCCGAAGCACAAAATATTTCTCCCTTTTCTTTTTTTTTTTTTTTTTTTTTTTTTTTTTTTGTAATGCCAGAAAATAAATAAAAAGTTAAACAGCTGGTTTTGAATGTTAAGAGTTGAAAAGAACTAGGAATGCGAAAGGAGTTTCTTGCTGGCCTTTTATTTATTTATTTATCTTTTTATACATTCAAAGCTTGAAAACAATTAGATTTTTATTTTTTTTTATTTTTTAACGTTTTCCGTTTCAACTCATGTGATAGTAATCGATAGTTTTTTTTTTTTTTTTTCAAAATGTTTTTAATTTGCAAAAAAAAAAAAAAAAAAAAAAAAAAAAAAATACTTAAATATACTTAAAAATATATATTTATTCTTTAAAAATTTTTAATTTGTTTTTCAAACTTGTAATAAGTATCCCCCACTGAAATCAAATTGAAATAGGAATAAATTTGTTAAATTTTATTTTATTTCATTTATTTATTTTATTATTGTTATTAATTTTGTATATTTCATTTTTAAATTGAAAACATGGTTGTAAAAGTGGTAAAAGTGGTTGTCTGATTTATCATATATTATAAACTATCTGCAAAAACATTAGTTCTAATTATAAATAACTGCATAATATGCAAACTGGCCTTGCAAATAATTATTTGTGCATCTGCATTTACAAATAAATGTGTTACATATTTTTTTTTTTTTGCATAATTTATTTTTAACAAACGTTTTTGCACTTATGTTTTTATTATTATTTAGGAATATTTTTATACTTTAAATGATTCGTATGCTTGGATTATCCCTATAACGCAGAATAAAGAGGGATGAATGTGCTATCAAAGTTTTGGATAGAATATTGCCGATTCAGTTGATATGTATATATATATATATATATATATATATATATTCACCTTATTATATTATACATCCTTAGTAAAATCTTTAATAAATTTAATGCACATTTAATTGTTAGATAATTTTAAAAACCGCTTTCAATTAACTAATATTAAGATAAATTTAATATACCTTAATTTAGTTTTCATTTTTCAAGTAATAATTTAATCTTTATCTTTTATATATCTGTTTATTTATTTATATTTACTTTATCAAAAGACATAAATTTGTAATTAATTTCCGATAAATAAATGTGTCCAAAGTTTATGCAAATTTTATTTAAAATACTGGCAGTTGTTTTTGAATGCTAAGAGTTGAAAAGAACTAGAAATATAAAATAAACGTCTTGCTGATCTACTATTTTTCTTTCTTTTTTCTTTTTATTCTTCTTTAAATTAATTAATTAATTAATTAATTAATTCGATATAAATATTATGATAGTCATCGATCGAAAATAATAGTTCATTTTTTCTTTTCTTTCCCCCCCCCCCTTTTTTTTTTTTTTTTTTTTTTTTTTTTTAAGAAAGTAAGAACATACTTCTCTCTAAAATCGCGAGCGGATACTTTTTGTATTTATTAAGTGTAAAATTCATGAACACATAATAAACTCTGTTTTGAAAAATAATAATAATAATATGCCTTTTCCTTCTAAAATAATATAAGCATTTGTGAGGTCAGTTTTCCTGTACATTTTATTATTTTGTAAAAATCATTTGAGACTTATAATGAAAAAAAAAAAAAAAAGGTTTTTGAATTAAAACAATAATAATAATATTATTAATAGTAATAAGAATATTTTTGAAAATAGCAGCTACAAAATAATAAAATAGACATCAAAATTCGGACCTCTGCAACCACCTCTGCATTGTAGAGTACACACGCACATTCTGTTTATTTTTAACAGGGGGATTTTAAATTTTTGAATTTAGAAATAAGCAATGAGTTAGAATAGGATGGAATAGATCAAAGTTCTTGCATCATTTACATAGTCTTTATTTAAAGAAAAATTAAAATTATTTAGTTAAATATATTTAAAATTTATCATTGTTATTTATTGGAAACTGAACACCTAACAAATAGTAAATAACAAAATTAAGTGCTTTTAATGACTTTTTTACCCCCATTGAATAGTTAAAAATGTTAGAAATTTGAAATTGATGCTTTGCTTACATAATAATTTAAGATATTTTTAAACTCCGTAAAATGGTTATTTTTTTTCATTTTTATTTATTTATTTATTTATTTTTGTTAAAAATCAACTTTGAAACATCTGTAAATATTTCAATTTTAAATTACGATTAAATATTCAGTTATTTAAATATGTACAACTTACATTATGATGGTTAATTTCGTTAAGATGATACCATAAAATTAATTTAAATTCAAAAATCGAAATAATGTTCCTAATTTTTTTTTTCAAATTTTTATAAAATGAATAGCAAAAAGTAAAATAAATGAATGAAAGAATGTTGAGATGTATTTTAGTTTTTATCATTTTATTGCGCATTCTACCTTCTCGTCATTATTTATACAGATAGCAAAATATCTTGAAAACGTTTATATAAAAATGTTTTTTTTTATCTTTTTAGATCATCGTGAATAGAAAAATGAATAGTCATAAATGAAAAAGTCTGCGGCAGGCTGTATCCATTTTTTATTTATGCACGCTGGCGAAATGTGAAAAACAGACACCGGGAAGAAATAAATTTTGAGGGATCACATTAAGACAAAAACATTTTGTACGTAACATCGTTTTAAATTGTGACATTGTTAAACATCAATTATTCAAAGATTTAAGATCACAGATTGAAGTACTTGAGAGAAAGACCATATCAAATATGCATCGTTGTTACGTAAATAGCCGGTAATCAAATACAAGACACAACATTAATCCAAAAGTGCAACTGCATTCAATTAAACTGTTCATTCTGTCATATATGTGTCCTTTACCCCATTTTTTTCTGATAGATATTTATGCTTATTGATTTTTGTCTTCGTAAGTGGAATCATGGACGGTTTAACTAGTTATGTATGATTATGTATTCGTCCTCGGATAATGTATCATACGTATTCATTTCACTAATTTTTTCAGGCAAATGCAATGTTTCAGAACGTCGTAAAGGTCGTTAAACGACAACAGTGTTATGAAATAAGAATCATCCACCTGGAAAACACTTCATTAAATACTTCTTGTAAATGGTGATACAAAAATTTAACTCGCCACTCTTACATATAAAAAAAAATTGCCGAGCTCATTTGTATCGTATAAAATATATTGGTAATGACTCCAAAACTCTTGGTAACGTTACAGTGAAATCTTGGTTATAGAAGCTCATGTGGCTTATATTTTCAAACATACTTCTATCACTCGCTTAAAAAATATAAATAAATAAATAAATAAATAAGAGAGAGAGAGAGATAAACGATTGTTATCAATTTTGTTCTCCGATATCTGTTTTCTTTATAGGGATATTTATAAAAATTTAATTTTCATAACTCTCTTGGTATTCTTAATCCATTTTTGTTTATTAACTCGTTGTAATAACAGGAGACTTGGCTTTGGAATATTAAAACCCGAAAAAACTACTACGTCAGACATGCCAAAAGAAGAATATTTGCGATGCATAGAGCTGTTTCGGTAGTCTTCAGTGCAAAAATAATTCTGAATCTGGAGAAGTGCTCGTATATATAGGAGAGGGACAGAATTTACTTCAACTAATAGGATTACGGGAAAGGTGGAGTGTGTGGCCAATAGGAATTTAGGAATGTTAGCTGTGTAAACAGTAGATTGTCTGATAGTTGGAAAATAGTAGATTTGTCTGATTGTTGGAAATTTTACATTCAGTCCACATTTTCTTAATTTTTCTATTGTTTACACAGCTAACATTCATAAATTCATATTGGCCACACACTCCACCTTTCCCGTAATCCTATTGGTTGAACTAAATTCGGTCCCTCTCCTATATATACGAGCACTTCTCCAGATTCAGAATTCTTTTTGCACTGAAGATGGTACGCTTAAGGCTACCGAAACAGCTGTTTGCATCGCAAATATGTTTCTTTTGGTGTTTCTGACGAAGTAGTTTATTCGGGTTTTAATATTAACTCTTTATTTCGTATACTTTAATATCATAGCAGAAAAAAACATCTTAAATACACCATAGAAATTTAAAATGTAACATCATGTTAACCTATCGTTTTGGGTCTTAAAAATATGCACTTTCTACTTAACTGAATGCAACCATATAAAACACATTCTGTCTACTTTAACATTAATAATACTATGAATTTTCTTTTGTTATATTGTGAGTGGTAGAAATTATTATTTTTTGCCATGTTTCGTATGTATAGATTACAAATGAATGTAAAAGAGAATATTTTTGCTTTATCGAAATAAGAAGAAGTATGTATTAATTTGAATAAATAAATTTGATCATAAACATTAGTTTACAATGATTTTCAAATAATGGTATATACTATGCTTAATGCTAAACAGAAAAAGGCAAAAATCTGAAGATAGTAGTTTTTTTTTTTTTTTTTTTTCTTTATCAGTACACCTATGAAAAAAAAAAACAAAAAAGAAAGAAAATTACAACTACAATTGCTTTATATACATTAATATTTTTGTGAAAAATTTTTCTTTTTAATTCTATTGAAAAAGCATAGAAATAATCCAAGACATTTTTCCACTCTTTAACTTAATAAAATGTTGTAAATTTAAAATATACACCCAAGTATGTTAGAGATTTATCTACTTTCTTATTCCAAAAGCGTTCAGAATATTTCCTGCCTATTCTCAAATGCAATTCTAAAAAGTGATAGGAATATGGTGTTGAATAATATTTTGAATGCAAAGTAAAAAACAGGGTGCACAGAGACTATATTTTTTATATTGTTTCTTTTTAACATTTTTTCTTTTCTGTACTAGATAGTTGTATTAAATTTAAGCATTTATGTCACTTGTGCAAAAAGTGAAAATTGAAAAAATACATATATATATATATCAGCTTATAAATTTTTCATAGAATATAATTTTTTTTTCATCCTTTAGATTTTAAATCTACCATTATTTTAACACTTTGTTTTTATTGATCTCCGATTGCGATACTAACTATTTATGAAGTATTTAATATGCATAACAATTTTCTTACTTTTTTCATGTGTTTTCAGATGATCTAATTTTATACATATAAATGTCAAAAGTTGTATCAAATATATGAATTTGGGTTTGCACAAAATAATGATGATAATACAACTATTACTACTAATAATAATAAATCTAAGCAGCAAACAGAAAAACTTAATATGCAGTAAATAATAGTAATAAATTTAATTATGTGTATATTACATGTTTCTCACACAAACACAATTTAGTACATTTTTTTTCCATACACTCACATCTATTCCACAGTATTTTTTATACAATCATTTTTTGATGATTACATAAATTTCAATAAACTTTTTTTTTTTTTTTTTTTTTTTTTTTTACCGTATGAAGTTTATACGTAATCTTGATATTTAACTGTAACCAATTACTGGATTATTTTTCTTACTCTAAGAAACAAAGCAATATGTACTTAAAAATAAGATCGATTTTCGAACTAACTGTATTCAATTCTAGATATATATGTACAGTCGGTAACAAAAGTGTCCGAACACTAGCGAAAGTTCATATGTAAAAAAAGTACACTTCATACGGTTTTGTTAAATAAATCCTTGTCGAATCCTGTTCTTAGTCAGTGTAAGAACATGATTCGATAAGGATTCATTTAACAAAACTGTATTAAGTGTACTTTTTTTACATAGGAATTTTTGCTAGTGTTCGGAGACTTTTGTTACCGACTGTATATTCTTAATATATCTACAGAAAAAAATTGTCTGATAGAATTATTTTATACACATCTATTTTTTAAAACCAGTTTCAAAAGCAAATAAATATATATTCCAAACCTTATCATATTTTCTCCTCTCTAACTAAATAAATTGCTGTGTTTTAAAAAATACATGAAAATATGTAAATAAATACGTATGTATAAATATATATATATATAAATAAATATGTATGTATTAATATGTATATAAAAAAATAAGTATGAGGTTTATACTATTTCCTATTTTAAAATTACTGGATATTTTTTTAGACCTTAGTATCTTAGTATAAGATATTTCTGTTTAATTAAATCACTTATGCACTTGTTAATGAAAGGGAAATTGAATGATTGGTTGCATAAAAATTCCTAGCTTTCTATTTTAAGAAATTAAAATAAACACATTGTTTTTTCTCTCTATTCTTAAATACTTTCGGAAAAAAGAAACATATATATATATATATATATATATATATATATATATATATATATACAGTTGGTAACAAAAGTGTCCGAACACTAGCAAGAATTCCTATGTAAAAAAAGTACAGTTTATATGGTTTTGTTAAATAAATCCTTATCGTATCATGTTCTTACACTGATTCGACAAGGATTTATTTAACAAACCGTATGAAGTGTACTTTTTTCACATAGGAATTTTTGCTAGTGTTCGGACACTTTTGTTACCGACTGTATATATATATTATACAGTCGGCTGCAAGATTATTTGAGCACTAGCAATAATCCTTGCCAAAAAAATGTACACTTAATACAGCTTTGTTAAATACATCCTTGTCGAGTCACGTTCTTAATCAGTCTAAGAACATGATTCGACAAGGATTTACTTAGCAAAACTGTCATAAGTGTACTTTTTAAATATAGGAATTTTTGACTAGTGCTCGAATAATTTTGCAGCCGACTGTATGTATTATTTTTTTAACGTGTACTTATATGTTTTATACACGATTTTCGTCAATATATATATTTCAGTTTTCAACTTAGTGATTTTCAAACCTTTAGATTTAAATACATGTTTGGATTTCATTTTCAAGTAAATAGAACCCAAGTTATGATGTTTCAAAGGATACACGACAGCACAAAACATAAATTAGTTTGAAGCAAATATTAATGAAAACATGATATATCTCATACTCATAATTGAAAATTTATAAAAAAATTCCAGGCATACTTACAGTGTTTTTACAAAGTCATTGAATTACTTTCACAAAAATATATTAAAATTTATTCATTTTCTGAGGTTTCGAATTTAGAAATGTTTTGAAATTTTCGAAAAAATTTCAATGCAATTAGTTTAACAACTCATAAATCCTAAACAATTGTATACAAACTTAAAAAAATGTTCAAGCCTTAAAACATGCTTTTTTGAAATAAATGCTTTTTAATATTTTATAAAATATTATTATTATTATTATTTTACGTTTCGCGTAACTGTATTTTTTTATTATTTATTTTATTTTATTTTATTTTATTTTATTTTTTGGAGAAATCACAGGTGTTTTACCCTTTTTTTTTTGAGCTCTTTATACAGCCTACTTGCCACAACTATGCAGAGAAATGGTACCAGCTTTAACTGTGTAACCTTACACGGTTACACAGGTACAGCTGGTAACATTTCTCATCATGGTTGTGGTATTTCTGTACATGGTAAGCTACCTCAATATTGTTATGTAATATTACACAAAATGTTTTAAAGTGTATAACTATTAAAAAAAAAATAGAGCGATACAATTTTTATTCACATTTTTGCGTTACTGAATCATGCTAAAACTCAAATTACAAAAAAAAAAAAAAAAAAAAAAAAAAAAAAATACGGAACCTTTACCACATTTTTTTTCGCTCTCTAACTTAATAAAATGCTGTATTTGAAACATATACACTCAAAAATGTACGAAGTTTATAGAGTTTTCTATTTCAGAAGCATTCAGAATATTCCTTCTTATTCTCGAAAGTAATTTCGAAAAGTGATAGGTATACAGTACTGCTCCCAACAGTTTGACCATCGAGAAAATCGCTCAGAGCACGGATACTATTTTCTCTTTATATAAATTTTGATTCACTTCAGCAATATTTTTTAAACCCTTACTACTAGATATTTCTATTAAATTTAAGCATTTATGTCACTGGTTTAAAAAGAGGAAATAAAACGATATGTAACAGCTTATAAATGTTTCATAGGACCAGAATTCTGTTCAGGTCATTCTTTGGATATTATATATATATATATATATACATATGAATATATTATTGAAATATATATATATATATATATATATATTTCAATAGTGACTGTTATATATATATATATATATATATATATATATATATATATATATATATGTATATGTATAACAGTCACTATTGAAAAGTATTATTATAAAAGTTTTTTGATTAAAATAGTAAATATTTATGAATTATTAGCAGAGTTTGCCCGCATTGCTGGACATTATACTTAAATGAGTTGTCAAAATCCCATATCATTACTAATAACCTAAGTTCCTGTTGTGTTCTGTAGAGGTTTTTCTCGCTCGAAATTTGAGGAGTCCGGATCACTACTGACTTCGGCAGCAACTTACACGGGTCTTACCTTCCCTTCTCCAGCGGGTAAGTTCGGAGATTAGGGAAATCCCAAAAAGTACATAATGCGTACATTTAATCAACATCAACACACCAAAATTCGTCATTTTAAGATAATTTAAGACGAATTCAAACGGAAAAAGGTGCTTTTACACGTGTTTATTGAAACCCTTACCCCAAGGGCATAAGAGGGAATTTCGTAAAATCAAGTTACAAAAAGTGTCGTACACATAAAAATAATTTACGTACCAAATTTCATGACGACAGATCCCATAGATTTCCCAAGAAAAAATTTAGCGCTAAAAATGGGGGGGGGGGGTCTTTATTTGATCCGTCGTAACACCCCCTCCCCCCCCAAAAAAAAAAATAAATATATAAAATAAAATCGAAAGTCACAAAAAAATGAAAATTTGTTTTTGGAAATATCCTAAAGAAGACACATGGCTGTTTTTAATACCTTGTACCATAGTTTTGAGTATAGTTCTACTCAAAAATCCGGAATTTGTGAAATCCCCCCCCCCCGAAAAACGATTTTCCCCTCTCACCTTTAAGAATCAAGAATTCCAATATCGTTCATGTTTTATTTATACTCAAGTCTAGTTTCCTCATGTGCAGTTTCTTCATCATGAAGTAATTTTGGGCCGAGTTATGCTTACAAACCTTTTTTTTGCTTCCTGCCCCCCAGGGGGTAATTGTGGGAATGGGAGTAATTTTGATAAATTCTGTTACTTTAGGTGCCGGATGATTATAAACAATCCAAGCAAACAAATTCGTGACCGCAGCTCCCATAGATTTCCCAGGACAAATTTAGTGATAAAAGGTGTGTCTCGATTTTGCCTTCTCGTAACCCCCCTCTTCCCCACAAAAAAAAAATCTTTTTGTAAATAACTTAAGGAATTCGCATAGCTTTTTAATATATTTGTTCCATTAATGGAAGTGTTCTACTCAAAAACCTAGAATTTGCGAAATTTCCCGCCTGAAATCTAGTTTCTCCTCCCTCCTCGTAAAAATAGAAAATTCCTAAATCTGAGATAATGTTTCATTTGTACTCAGTCTTGTCTCCCATGTTCAATTTCTTTACTGTGAAATAATTTGGAGCAAAGGTATGCTTACAAACGTGTTTTTGAATTTTGCTTCCCCCCCCCCCACCGGGGGATTTCGAAAAAGCTGATAAATGTAATTTTAAGTTGGGTACAGACCTAAATTCCTGCCTAGCGCCATTGAATTCCGCCTAGTGATTGCAAAAATTTCAACATAATAATGCATATATATTATAACATATTTTCTGAATAAACTTATAGAAAAAAATTATAACAATACAATAAAATTATATACGTTATTATTTTTTTCATCGAATTTCCTTAAATGAAACATATATATAACACTTGCACACCCTTCGCTCACAAACTTAATAAAATGCTGTATTTGAAATATGCATTCAAGCATATGCGAAATTTATGCCGCCCCTTTCTCAAAAGCTTTCACTATATCTAAAATATAATTCCGAAAATTGTTGGGCATATGGTATGAGTCCTACTATTTTTGCCATAGGGAAAACGTTTGGAAGCACGTAGACTATTTTGCTTATATACATTTTTTCTTTAAATTTAGCATTTTTTTCTTTCTATACCACTAGGTGTTTATATTATTTTTAAGCATTTATGTCATGTATATATATATATATTTATATATATATAATTTACAGGAAAGGAATTTGTTGTGGTCATTACTTTAAGTCTTACAACTATTAATATGTTAGATGGTTGTTATTATTGATTTCCAGTACATTACCAAATATTTTTCAGTTATTTATAAGTAAATCAATTTATATGTTTCATTTGAGTGTTTATTATATACTTTTTTTTTAATCATAAATGAGTATTAATTTCTTGTAAATTGTTTGAATTTAAATTTGAGAAAAAAAAAAGAAGAAGCATTATTTAAATCTACGTAATTTGGTATAAAAACAAAAACAAAATATATTACAACAATATAAGATGAAAATTTGATCCAGAATCTCCTCTTATCTTTCTTCTCTTTCAGAAACACAAAATATCACATACATATTCAACTGTATTTTATTTTCACAGTTATGTTTTTCATTTATATCCCTTTTAAAATAGAACATTTATGTATTATTATTTTGCTACTGATCATATAATAATGGTTATAATGTGATGTTTCCTACTCTGTAACTTGATATCAACGTCGAATTTTCATTGTATATCTAACAAATGCACATTTGATTCAAAAAATCCTTCTTAAATTAACTATTTTTAATTGAATAAAATTTGTGTATACTTGTTATTTAAAAATTCCATTTTACAGAAAAAAATATTTGTATCAGCAATTTTTTGGTACAATATTTCTTTTTCTCAATATTTTATTTTTTAATATCTCCATGCATTTTTCTATGTAATTTCATTGAACAGTGTCACTTACCTGTTAACCATGCACATTGCACTACAATTAAATCAACATAATTATGCATATGAAAAAATTTCTATATAATAAGTTTCGTGCTGTGATATATTCACATTTTACATGCTTTATAATATGAGTGAAAGCAGCTTTACATCTCGAATATTTTGTATTAAAAAGAAAATATCACACATTTGCATAATATTCACACTATGTATGAGAGTTGTGTGATTCCACAAACTGATGCAGATTCTGTTAAATGACACCTTAAAAATAGTAAGATATTCTTCCTCGCATCATCAGATAATTGTTCGTTGATATGACTCACAAGGAAACGTCACAAGGAAACAAACTAAACTCATAGAATTAGATGAAATTGGTACAGGTGTTAGAACGTATAGGAAATTAATATTCTGAAAATTAGCTGCTTAAGTTCATTAGGATTGGTGTAGAAAGATGTTGTAAATTGAACGGATGTTACCAGAACCTTCCAGTTAGCACCATTTTTGCGATTTCGAATTCTTGACAAATGACATTTCAAAGAAAATTATGATTTTTAATAATTTTGGTCTACTTCATTCCTTTAGCAAAGAGTTCATGAAACAGCAACCACACCATATTTAACACGTTAATATGTGGTGGAATTTTCTATTTAAAAGACACTGCTGACAAAATGACATGGTAGATCAGTCATACAACAAGGATCAAAAATCGCATAGGAACAGGGGGTCGCAAACGCCTGTAAAGGGCGCTAGAGCCACGAGAGGGCGTTGCGACACAAACACGAGCTGAGGAAACGGAGATTGTCTTTTTTAGAGACGTGGATCCGTTGGGCGTAACATGGCTAGTTACACGAACCGCGTAATGGCGACGTGCACAAGTCGAATGCTGGTCGCCAACGAATAACTCGAACAGTGGGTGCTTAAGAAAGAGTTGTCCAAAATCTCCAGCGTAATCCTTCAACGAGTACACAAGTTGTATCCCGAAAGTCCCATATCCCCCAACCTACCGTCTGGCGCATTGTACACGACGAAGGACTACATCCTTATCATTTAAAACACGTCCAGGCACTCGAACCAGGAGACTACAACAATCGTATGGCGTTTGCGTGGTGATTTTTGCAAGAAAGTGCTGCGGACAGAAACTTTGCAACAAGTGTTCTTTTCACGGACGAGGCTGCGTTTGCATTAGATGGTGTGATGAACTTTCACATCCTACATACGTGGGGGAATGGAAACCCGCATGCTACACGTCCGCACGGCGCACAACGAAATATTTCCGTTCACATGCGGGCTGACATTGTAGGAGATTGTTTACTTGGTCCGTACATTCTCTCAGAAAGACTTAACGGTCCCATTTATCTAACATTCTTGCAAGGGGTTCTGCCAGAAATTCTGAATGATGTTCGATGCCTATTCGTCAACACATTCAATTTCAACACGACAGAGCTCCTGTACATTTCAGCACAGACGTCAGAGCACATCTGCAGGCTACTTTTCCTGGCGGCTGGATTGGTCGTGCTCGTGGTGGACCAATCGCATGGCCAACACGATCACCAGACCTGTTTCCCTTGGACTTTTTCTTATAGGGATATTTAAAAGGACTTGTGTATGAAACACCTGTTGCAACGCCGTAAGACTTGGTAGGAAGAATCGTAGTGGCAGCAGGATGTGTTCGGGATACACCTGGTATATTTGAGAAGGTGCAGTGTTCTATGCAACGTAGATGCCAAGCGTGTTTCGATGCATCTGGCAAAAACTTTGAGTATCTCCTGTAGGCTCAACATTTGGCTTGCATTAGTCGCATGTGAGTGAGTAATTATCAATAAAATGATCTCAAAAGGTTTTGTTTCTTCTCTTTGTGTTATGTATTATTTTAGACACCCTGTAGCGGCTCCGGATCGCTGTTGCGACCCCCTGTTCCTATGCGATTTTTGATCCTTGTTGTATGACTGATCTACCATGTCATTTTCTCAACGTTATTTTGAAACACCCTGTATATATAAATCATGCGAGGGACTTTCCAGCATTAAACTAAATAAAAATGAATAGGTATAGCACCTCACTAATATATACTTTAAATAAAAGAGTAGAAAATATACAGATTAGACAAACAATATATATTCAAAGTGAACTTCAAATAGCTTTGAAAGCAAAATATCAAAAATTGACTTTGAAACAGCGTTAAACTCTTACGGAGGACACATGGGCGGTAAATTTAAGAACTTGGCGCTTTTCTCTGCATCTTTGCTAAGTAGTGTTGTTTTTGAAATTAAAAATATTGACTTTTATTATTATTTTTTCACCGCTTTTACGTTATAATTAAACAGCTAATTGTATCACCGTAGATATTTTGAGCCATCTACTGTCACCTGCAACTTTTTAGTTGAATTCTATGAGTTTGGTTTAAGAATGTTTCCTTGTCAGAAGGTTTGTTAGAATGATTTTAGAACAAATATCATAAGTATTAGATATGATGTTCTTTCATGCGAAAAAAACAGAGTTATATCTATCAAGATAAAAGTAAAATCAGCCATATCTTGCCGGCCTGGTGGTTCGGTCGGTAGGACGTTGCCTTCGGCATCGCCGTGTCTCAAGTTCGAATCTCGGTACGGCATGGATGTTTGTGATGTCCTATGTCTAAAAAATATTGTGTGGACTTGTTTATGTGAATTTCTGTAAAAGTATGGATCAATCGAGTCAAAAGTCACTGTAACTATAGGCCTCAACGATGTCAAATAAATGTAAAAAAAAAAAAAAAAAAAAAAAAAAAGTTAAATGTGCCACATCTTGTTTAATATGCACCCATTTAGAATCGGCGTAAATATTATTACACCATTCCAGTGTAGCAATTCTTTCGCAATATTTATACAGTAATTAAATATATACCCTAATGTTTCCTTGGGGATTATATTATACACCAAGATTCCCTTGTATGTTAAGGACACTGATATATACTTCCTGTAAACTGTAAAATTATAGGAAAGCAATGCAATCTATTGGATGATATGTGTCAAAATTAAACTTATTATAATGTTTCTGGGAAGTATGTGTTTTTTCTTGATATACAGCAGCGAGAATGTTGGTTAAAACACTAATGCACAGGCAGACAATTTTCTAAAATGCTCACCGTTGTTAAAACCAAAAATGGAAATTTTATTCATTAAGCCAAAACTTTAGTTTTTGAATGCAAAAGTAAATAGAAGACGATAGTTTGTATTGTTTGATCAAAAATAAGGATTAAATTTTATTAAGTATTTCTATTACAAAAATGTGTGGTATATTTAAACTTGACATAATCAATTTGTATTAATAATTGTTCAGGTTTGTTTGTCAGGAGGCAAACATCATATTTCGGAAATTAATTTTACAGTTTATTTCCATCAACATAATTAAACTTTGTTATTTAAATTAGTCTGCAGTATATTCAAAATAAATATTCTGTTCACTGTCTTATATTACCTAAAATCAATATTAATAGGTGCAAAGAGCATTAAAATTAAAAAAATAAAATAAAATAAAAATCCTCTTTATAATAATAAAAGATAATTTTAAGATAATATGTTTAACATTTATGAGATAAAAATCATATAAAAGTTGAAGCATACTATTTTCATCCAAATGCAAAATTAAGCAAATGTAAAAAAAGAACTAGGGTCTATCTCTAAATTTATGCAATAAAATTTCTTTACAATATCTGAATTCTTAGTAACTAAAACGAAATATAAGTGTTTAGTTATGAATGTTAAATTCATTACTTTATTAGAACTAATGTATTTTACATAAAGGGAAATTAATGTAATATAGAGCATCATAAAGCACATAATTTTTCTTGCGATGAAATTTAGGATGTTGAAACTTTACCCAAGTGCTACGAAATATGCTTTATAATTACACAAAAGATTATAATAACACAAAAGTTTGAAAAATTAGAGATTTTTCTGAGTGTATTTACATGTTTTTTCTCGTCTGTAGGTAAAGGTTAACTCGATAACAACTTAAAAATTCCATGTTATGACTTATAGCATCCAGGTAAACCCTTTTAAAACATAAAACAAAGGAATGAGCTCGGTTTACTTCGACAGTGGTTTTGAAAGAGACGATATCAATGATTCTAAATTAAAAATAATAAATTAAGTAATGCTTTAAGATACATTTGTATACATCTGCAATTCACATTTCAAGGAAAAAAAAACTCAAGTATTTAATGTATAATTGATGGGAAAAATATATATATTAGACAGATTTATCTTAAATATAAATCGCTATTACTTGACATAAATTGCTGTTATGTTGACTACGCCTTTCCTGTGTTATAAAACCATGGGAGATGCTGAAGTGGTGGAGTAATAATCATCGGGGCAGTTTAAAATTGTGAGGGCATGTTTCCAGACTAATTTTTCTGAGGAATTACAGTCCACCAGTAACTGTTGTAATTGTATAGATACAAAACAACTTTAAACTTTCTTCCGTCATATCGAGTAATATGTTCGTCGTCCAGCGTCTCATAAGAGGAATATGATCATTTCGGATTGGTTAAAAATTTTTAAAACATGCCCAAATGCTCACGTTTTAGTCTTAAAGTCACTTTTTTATATTTTTATATAAGATACTAAAACTTAGTATTTCTTCATGAATAATATTAAAATATATTTTTTTAATCTAAAATTTTCTGTTGTGTATAAAAATAATAACATTTTCTGCAACAATCTTCACTTATATATGATATGTTAGAAATAAAATGTTTAGTATTTAAAAACAGCAAACTATTTATTTCTTGGTTTAAAAGGAATGATTCTTTCTTTCGTTCTTTTCTGTTTTCTTTTTTTTCTGTAACTTCAAGGAAGAAATTATCAATATATATGACAAAGTAATTTTAATATATATTTCAAATGCTATTAAATGCACATTTGACATAGTTTTTTCTTTTCTTTTTCTCCAACTTAGACACATTTTTTTTCTTTTTTTTAGTCGGACAAGATTTTTCCAAAATATATGTTTTTCTTAATGAAACATTTCTGTCATTCTAAATTCTATATCTTCTTTTTCTTCTTCTCAGTAATTTAAGACACAGCTGTGTCACTACTTTAAAATGCTGCTTCAAAGTTTTCATATCGAAAACAGCTGGTTTGTTTCATAATGCTTCATGATATTTTTATAGTTTCTGCCTTTTATTTCCTTGAAATAATAAAATATATTGAATTTCTACTATTTTTAAACGTTCCGGTTTATTTCCTATATTCTTTTTTTTTTCTGATATTCTCCAAAAGATTGCTTTTCGTTGATTAAAATGCTTTTACATTTTTTTTTTCTTTTTTCAAAGAAACAAGATATATAAAGTAAATGTTAATGTGATATTGTGATTCTATTTGAATTTCAAACTTATAAAGTCAGATTTAAACTTTTTTTTTTTTTTAAATTAAAACAATATGTAAATATTCTAATAAATCTGAGTCTGTAGACGCAGAAATGAGATTATGTCCATCAGTTTGTTCTTTATAATTCTTTTTAATGTGTTCAAATTTGTTTCCAGTGTTTTTATTTAAAAAAAAAAAAAAAAAAAAAAAAAAGCATACTTTATGCTAATTGATATATTTATTCATAAACAAAAACACTGTACATGTTTTATAAATAAATATTTAACCGTAATTTATATATGCATATATAATATATATATATATATATATATACAGAAACACAGAGAGATAGAGAGAGATATTAATATATATAATGATCCTCATCTGTCATGAACGAATCCGGTTAGTACCGCTTCAAAACAGAAACTTTTGGCAGCCATTTTTTTTTTCCGTTTGTTTAACTCACTGAGCTGGTTCAACTTACGGAAACATACATATAATATGTTTTGTATCGCACGTATTCTTTTATTTATTCTCACTAAAACCTTGAAATCTATTCAATTGTAATGTTTAAAGATCTAAACTAAATATAAGGGATCACTGGCTATTATAAACATGAATCTATAAATATAATTATGTAACTTCATGATTCATGATTGTAAGCAACAAAATACCAAATAGAAACAAACCAAAACTGTTGCCATTCAGAAAATACAAATTCCAAATGGATTCCGAATGAACGACTCTTTGACTGTTTTTACGAAAAAAAAAAATAAAAAAAAACGCTTAAAGTATTTCTAAGACATATTAAAGCCTTAAAACTCTTAAAAAGCATATTAAAGTCTTTAAATATTTTTATCAAGCTTCATTGTTTGTTTACATTGTAAGGTATGATTGGCGTCGAGTTCAGTACGTAAATGACGCCAGTTGATTTTAGTTTTGAAATTAGTGTAAATTTATAGTTGGGATAGAATGTTTGGTTGGGCAAGTAAAGGTCACCAGTTAAAATGAGTATTGAAAGTAGAGTAGTCTAAGGTGATAATGTCGAGTCAAGATAAAATGTTCGGTTGAGAATGAGAAATTCCCTAGCTGGATCCCGGATATTTTGGCGATGCTGCGGGTGAGATAGCTGGTTGGAAGTATCGAGTAGAGTTGAATTTGTGTTAGCATGGAGTGTCTGTAATTATTGGATAGTTAATTAGAAAATACGCAAGCAAAGTGATGACGTCACTGGCCGTCAGTGGATGCAAAAAAAAAAGATTTCCTATGTAAATCGCCCATTGGATTTTTTGTAAAAAATTATTAAAAATTGAGGCAAATTATTTCTCGATTTTAATCCCCAATTTTCAGTATAGATATGTATTAGTTATCGTCTGCATGCGTTAGATTAAGTTGTTTTTGCTGTAAAATTGATAAAATTTAAATTTTTAATTTCAAAACTCTAGAAAAAAAAATGGCAAACTTCCATATTCGATTCAAAACATAAATATTTCATTTCAAAGGATGATATTTACACAATAAATATCCAACTAATATACTAATTAAAAGGAAAATGATAAATATTCTATCATATTTTGAAGTCAAATTTGTTTTCAAATGTCTAAATAAAGTGTCTGATATAAGATACTCATATGTTGCAGTGGAATAGATTTAACATATCTGTCATCCTTGGCGGGAAAAAAAAAATATCGCCAAATTATTTTGGCGAACATATTTGATTCCTTTCAAAAATCATGGTTATTTTAACAACTTATATTAAGGGAGCGATGAATTATATGAAACAATATTTCGTACAATACATATTACGAAAATAAACATCTGTCATGTATATTTTCGTATTATGTTTTTAATCGCCAAATACAAAAAACGCCAAAGATGACACAGTTTTGAAACTTAAAATTTTGTCAATTTGACAGCAAAATTACTCAATCTAACACATGGATACGATAGCATATCTATACCCAAATACAGGTATTAAAATCGGGAAATAATTTTTCTCGATTTTTAATAATTTTTTACAAAAAATCCAATGGACGATTAACATAGGGAATCTTTTTCTTGCATCCAAGGAAGGTCAGTGACGTCACACTTCGCTTGCGTATTTGAAAACAGGATCTTCGATAGTCTTAAAAAAAAGTATTTTGGTAAAATGAAGTGAATAGTTTTTTACTTTCTCTTACCCATAGGGTCGAGAAAATATTGTTTTAGTGTCAAATTTTCAAACGTGGTTTTTTGTTATACTTACATGTTCTGAGGTCCTCTGAATACGGAAATCATGTTTTTAGGGAATGGTCTCTGTGTGTGTGTGTCTGTCTGTCTGTCTGTCTGTGTGACTGTTATCAGCATATCTCAAGAACAAATAGTAGCAGAAATTCCAAACTCGGTATTCTAAATGTGTATCATATAGGGATGCTACAGTAAGATTTCGTTGAGATGAAGCAAATGGTTCGTGTACAGGGACATTCAAAAGTATTTAAATACATTACGTCTATGGGGGAAATTGCAGGTAAGTAGAATTTAACATCTATAGACTGCGCTAGACCGAATAAAACGAATATATATTTTTTGTAATAGAGATAGTCAACTGGGAAATTTTTTTTTTGTGTATGTAGGAGCCTCGCTGCCCCCCCCCCCTCGAGGGGAGTAAATTTTCATGATGGGTATCTTTCAAAAGAGCTCGACAATACGTTTAAAACGAATGGTTGAACTATCGATCTGCGATAATTTAAATTAAAGTTATTGATTCTTTTCAATTAAAAAAATTTTTTTACTTTAATATTGAGAATAAATTCATTTTTTTTTTTTTTAATATATATATTTAGTGTTAAACTACTTCTCTAATATGGAAATCGTCTGTATTATCATACAATATAACTTTTTTAAATAATAATTTTAACAAATAATTTTTTTAAAAACAGAATTATTTTTTAATAACTGAATTAAATTCTGTATAAATGTAGGTGCATTAATGAAACGAGGGGTTGAGGAGGGCCAGAACTAATTATCATATAAAACTCTTCCGAAGCCAAATTTGAATTGTTCAACATAAGTTTACATAACAGTACTCGTTATCTTACCTTTTTATCTCCAACCTGTACTTATAGTATTAAATTTCAGGGTAAGAGAAAGTGGTGTGAGTGACACACCAGATTATTCTTATTATGATGACTTTAAATAGAGCACTTAACGGAACACTGGGATGTGTTGTTGCTGTTGTTGTTGTCGGGCCTATACTTTTTGTCAGCGAGCAGTTTTTTTATTGTCATTAATATTTATTGATCGGGTAGATTTTTTTTTAATTTCAGAACGAAAATTGTAAAATATCGAAACACATTAGATTTATAAACAAAAATTGAAAATACATTTAAATGATCACGTGGTAATTTTCATGTTCTAAACATTGTTTTCAAGATTTATTGTTCACATTCCGTTATTTTTGACGGGGTTATATACTAGTAATAGTATAATTGCAGAAATTCTACATTTTATGATATATTAAAATAAAAGGATATGTATGAATTTAGTATGAGTTTGAGATAGGTTAAAACTATTTTAATTTGTGAAATATTTGTAGCAAATGTTTTAGAATTTAATTGAACTATTATTGAAAATCTAATATCTTAAAACTCTACTCATAAAAAAAAAAAAAAAAAAAAAAAAAAAAAAAAAAAATCTAAATTTCCGCTTAAAAATAATTAAAAGATCAATAAAATCCAATTAAAATTAACTTAATAGATTTCAAATTAAAGTGTATGTTAAAAATTGGTAGATTTAATTTTATTTATTCAATTTTCATTTTTCATGACTAAATTGGTTATATTTTAATATCATTTATCATCAGCGTATTTTTTTTATTATTATTCGTGACGTCAGTATATAAATATCAATTGAAAAATAATTGAAATACCGTTATCGAATCTTTAATCTGTGAAATAATTATATCACAATTAAAAACTGAATTTAGTTGATTTCTTGGAAAAATATCTGAAAAAAATTCTCTTAGGAATTGTAAGTTGCCGATAGTTAATTCAAATAAAGGAATTATTTTTGATATTGATTATTTATTCCGTAATTCTTCAAATTTATTGAAATTATTTCTCAGAAGTCCTTTTACATAATGCACAATTTATTGAATGGAAACTGAATTTATATTTTTCCTCTAAGAATGATTTAAAATGAATGCTTAGTAGGCATATTTGTATTGAATTGCATTGAATTGAATTGCACTGTATAAATTATTTTTTTTACAAAATCTATTTGACTGATTTACTTGAATTGTAATTCTTTTTCAGAAAAAAAAATTGCAATGGAAATGGCAGTCAGTAAATTATAGAAAATTCAAAAAGATTTTTATCATTTTTAGATTAAGATACAAAAAGTTATTTTTTTAAATATAAAAGAGAAATTCGGCATATTCATTTTCTACACCGAATTAGTTATGAATAACTTCACCAGATATTTTTTATTCCCTTTATTTAAAAAAAAAAAAAAATGTTAATTGAAAATGAAAAATTTGAATTTCAGAAGTAATGATACTGTAAATGATTTAATATAACTCGTTTTTTATTCACTATTTTTTACACGCATAGTTCTCATTTTACAACGAAATAAGCTAATTTTGTTATTGATTTTTTCTTTTCTTTCTTTCTTTCTTTTCTTTTTCTTTTTCTTTTTTTTTTTTTTTTCAAATTCTTCTAATTTCTTGAATCAGTATTTTAGAAGCCCTTTTACATAATGCACAATTTATTGAGTGCAAACTGAATTTATGTCATTTTTCCAAGAATGTTTTAAAATGAATGCTTATCAGGCATATTTGTTTTGAATTGCATTCAATACACTGTATAAATTAACTTTCTATAAAACCTATTTGACTGATTTTCTAGAACTGCAATTCTTTTTACTGAAATAAAAAATGCTTTGAGAATGGCAGTCAGTAAATTATATAAAATTCAAAAGAATTTTTGCCCTCTTTAGAAGAATGAAATAAAAAGTTATTTTTAAATTGTAAAAGAAATTCGGCCTATTCATTTTCTACACCAAATTACATATGAATAATTTCGTCAGATTTTTTTTTTTTTTTTTTTTAATCTTTATTTTTATGAAAATAGTAATTGAAAGTGGAAAATTTCAATCTCAGCCGTGATGATTTAAAATAAATCAGTAAAAATAGTTAATATAAATGATTTAAGATAAATCAGTTTTTAAATACTATTTTTTACACATATAGCTCTCATTTTACTGCGAAATATTTAATTTTGTTATTTAATTAATTTATTTATTTATTTATTTATTATTATTATTATTATTATTATTATTATTGTCAAATTCTTCTAATAACTTGAAATAACTTCTAAGAAACCTTTTTATATAATGCACAATTTATAAAATGCAAACTGAATTTATAAAATTCTTTTAAGTATTATATAAAATAAATGTGTAGAAAGCATATTTATATTGCATAATGTTGACATTATATAATTTAACACTTTCAATATTTATTTGACTAATTAAATAGAATTGCACTCCATTTTACAGAAATAAAATTATAAAGAGAATGGCAGTTAGTAAATTATATAAAACTCATATTTTTTCTTTTATCCTCTTTTGAAAAATGTAATAAAGATCTATTTTTTAAGTATAAAGAAATTCTGCCTATTATTTTTCTGATTCAAATTATTTATGAATAATTTCAAGTGCTGTATTTTATTACGTTTTACATTTAGTGTTAATTTTTGTAAAATTATTAATTGTAAAATTCAAATTTCAATCTTAGTAGAAATGATACTATAAATGAATAAAAATAACTATTTTGTTATGTATTAATTTTTACACATACAACTGTCATTTAATAATGAATTTCATAATTTATCTCGATGTTTCTAAAACAAATATTTAAAGTAATTTATTTTACAACATTTTTGCTTAACTTCAAAATTGAGAACATTTAACTACGATTAATCATGGTTGTTTTTTCAGAATAAAACAGATGATGTTCAATGTCCAATACTTAATTTTAAATTAAATATATATTTTATCGAGTTCTGCATTTAATATATAATTAAAAAAAATAATAATAATTTATTTACATGAACGTAGCCAAAATTATTTTTTATACATATGTCAAGCATAGTGCCAAGCAATATATTTCACATATCAATAAACGAAATTATCTATAATATTAACCATTTGAATTTCTTCAACTTTGTTTAAGTGACATCTAGGACGCAGTATTCTATAAAGTGTAATAAACGCAATATTAATCTATATCGATATAGTAAAAATGGTTTAGATAAACATACTTCAAGAAAGGTAAATCGATATTCTAGAACTAAAGTAGTGTTGTCATCTATATACGATAAGAAAAACATATATAAATAAAGGGTCATTCTCTACCCAATTTTTAACAGAAGTTTACGTTTAATATATATATATATATATATATATATATATATATATATATATATATATATATATATATATATATATATATATATATATATATATGTATATATATATTATTTAATTTCATCAATTATTATTATTATTTATTTATTTATTTTTTTGAAAGAAATGAAATTAAACATTTTATTCGTATTCTAGATTTAAAACTAACAAAATTTATTTTTTTTATATTTATGAAATAATTCATTATAAGCACATTTACTATTGTTTTAATTTATATAATGAAAATATGCATGTATGGATAATACAGGTATATTTATGATGAGTAAAAATTAATTAACTTAAATACATTTTTAATTAGATAAAATATGAACAAAATATGTAACCAAAATAAAACGTGAGTAATAACAAAATTTTTTATATAAATAATACCAACGATCCACCCAAAAACCAGTATTGACGACCCACCCAACAATTCAAAATTATGTTATGTATACACCTCAACATGGATGAGAATTGATAATATTAGGAAACGAAAATAGATTATACTAGAAATTTCGAATTGTCATAAAGTTTAGATTTCAGATATATATATTTAATATTTGGATTGTATATTTATTTGTGCAAAGATGTCCAATATAAAGAATAACGTATGAATTACATAAGAAATTAATAAAAAAAAAGAGTAGAAGCAGTTTTACGTAAATTGGTTTTAAAAGGAGTAAATAAGTTAATTTTATTATTTTAACTCTATTTTATTTTCGTTTATCACAAATATTGAATTGTAAATTGGCTTTATTAATCTTTATTATTATTATTTATATTATTGCCCCCCCCCTATTTTTTTCTTGTATATATATATATATATATATATATATATATATATTATTAATTATAACATTTTAGATTAGTTGAAGAGGATAATTTACAGATAAAGGGTTAGTTTACTGTTGTTAAAATAAAAAACTTCGATATCATCTGCATAATTGAAGAATATTCAATCATTACATGCTAATGAATTATTTTCTTTAAAAACATACGTAAATATCAGATAAAAGTTTAATTTTAATCTTTAATGTGTGGTATATAATATTATTGTATTAACTATAATTAGGATATAATATAAAATTTAATGAATTAAATATGTTTTTTTTCTTTTAAACCATTTTCATGTTTCTTAAAAAAACTACCATATTTCTATGTAACCCATAAATTTAAATATTATTAATTAAATCATTAAAAATATTAATTTATTTTATGCTTTTAAAGACTTTTATTTTGATAAGGAGTTGAAAACTATTTTTCTATATAATGTTGATTGTGAAGGCGTAAAGTTAAGCTATAAATCCCTTTAAAAAAGTTTAATATATATTGCAAGCATTACAGTTAATTGTAACGGTCCGAAATTATATGAAATTTAGAATTAATTACAATATATGAAGAGTTGAAATTTTTACTTTTTCATTTTAATAATTTATGAAAACGTGAATTTTTTTTTTTAATAATTAATGTCAGTTTTAAAATAGGTTTAACTAAAAATATTACCAGTATTATTATTACATATTGTTAAATTATTAGCATTATTTTTAATACTATATAAAACTGTTCTATAAATGGCGTTTTCTTTAAACTCTTTAAAAATCATGCTCTGACTATTTAGCGATTTATCAACATAAGTAATAATAAACCTATTTTGTAATATATTGAATATTTTGTAATATTTTGTAATATAATCAGACTGAATATTATGATAGCGTTTTTTATAATGTTTGTTCATTAATCTACCATACATTGAAGTATTCTAATATATATATAATTTTTAATCAATAGCAATTTTTAATTATAATAAGTCTAAATCTAAATAAAACTGTCTAATAATACTAATATTAGTTTTGTTAGGTAGATTTAATTTAAAACCATAATTCATGAATTTTTGATAGAATGGAGTAGAAGGCTGATTTTTACCAACTGTGAAAAACATCAGAGCCGGGAATCGAACCCGGGCCCTCGCCTAACGCGCGGATGCTCTAAACACCGAGCCACCCTGTCCGACAACCAGCCCGGCACCTCTCACACAATTTACGTTGACAAGGTCACCGAGTCTGCATTTAAGCAGCTATATCAAGTGACAAATTTGAATATGGCATAACTCCAAACAGCCACGAAATTTCAATTCAGAAATTTAATTCATCAACCTGGAAATTAATTTTTGTTGAATGGAGTAGAAAGCTGATTTTTACCAACTATGTGAAAAACACCAGAGCCGGGAATCGAACCCCGGCCCTCCGCCTAACGCGCGGATGCTCAAAAATTAATTTCCAGGTTGATGAATTAAATTTCAGAATTGAAATCATGATTCATCAGTTTATGTAATTGCACATCTTCAATGGGTACATGAAACTTTGGTCCCACCGTTTAGGTTCCACCATTTTGGTCCCATGTTTTGGTCCCGATATCAGGAATATTCAAAGTATTACAGAAAAAAGCGAAATTCTCTTTGACATTTCAAATTCTTGACAATTGATTTGAAAACATGGGGGGAAATTTTATTATTATTCTTTTGCAACAGAAAATTGTAGTAACAAATAAAAGAGAAAAAAAAAAAAAAAGGTCTAAAATTTTCAGATTTAGATTTGTTATTCTTTGTATGCTAGATGAAAAAGGGCAGCAAATACATGAGAGAACTTCGGGCAAAAGAGAACTTAAACGAATGTTTACAATTGGAGGATGAAATATCTACAACGTTTGTTGAAAGTGCTGTAACTATAAGGCACGCGAGAAAAAAAAAAAAAAAATATTATTTCAGATCGAATTTTGAATGATAAAGGGTATTATTTTTTCAACGAAGATCTATTCATTGTTAATTTATCTAAGTCCCCGAATTTCAGTTTAAATAAAATACAAGGTTTTTAATATAAAACAATATAATGCAGCTCTTAATTATCACATTAATATTGAGAGTGTTCGAATACAAAATTCGTAGAAAATTCGAATACAAATTTCGTAAATAGTGTTTAAGAAAATTTCGATTAAAAGCCCCCCCCCCCCCCCACACACACACACACTTTTCTTTGAAATGCGCTGAAACAAAATAGTAAAATTCATATTTACTGTGTGTGGGAGAAACAGGTGTGAAACGAATCCCAAGGTGTTATAGAGATTTTAATGTGAGCATTGCTTTTAGTCATAGACAGATAACAGAAAGATATATTTATTTATTTATTATTATTATTATTTTAAATATAAGAATAAACTAAAAAGATAAAAAATTGTGCATCAGCATTTTCTAAACTTTGATGCTTGCAATGCGCAGAGTTCATTAAATATTGAAATACTTACTTTTTTTTTTTTTTTTTTTTCATTTTTAAAATAAAATCTTTGTAAGTGAAAGAAAAGTAATTTATATACATATATACATAGTTAACATAATTAAATATCACGGACAAAGAAACATGCATTTTATTATTATAATTAATATAACTCAGATTTAAAATAAATTCCTCTGAGAATATTATTAAAAATTAAATCACAGTCAAATCTAATGAAACGTATCTCTTTCTCACACATACATACATATATATAAATAAATTCCTATATAAATTAAAAACTTCATAAATGATCACAAGCTTATGCTTATGAAGAAGAGTCTATGATGGAAGCAGGTAAATAATTAGTTCTTTGAAAGAAATAGAATAGTATCTCTAAAAGCAAATTATATTTAATAAACTAAGGATTTCTTGATTTCTGTTCCCCCCCCCCCCTTTTTTTTTTCGTTTTTTTTTTTTTTTTTTTTTTTTTTTTACATTTTAAACTAATTTAGACTTTGTATATATATATATTCAAGTGGGGATTCTTTTTTAATAAGAAAGTACTGTTGTTGTTGTTAACAATACTTTTAAAATCACAAAATTTTTTCACTAATAATAAATTAAAATTAAAATTAAAGTTAAAGTAAGTTAAATAGAAATCAAATGAAAAAAATCTCAATTAAATAAATAGATGAAAAAAAAAAAAAAAAAAAAAAAAAAAAGATTAAATATATTAATTATTTGTAAAAAATTAGTTAGAACAAAATTCTCTGAATCTCAGTAGCTAGGAAGCAATTGTAATGTCAAAAATTTATATATTTAAAAGATTAGCGAGACCAAAGGCCAGGGAACAATATTCGCTCGGGACCAAAACGGCAGATCCAAAATGGCGGGACCAAAGTGGACCAAAATGGCGGCGAGACCAGAGTGTCCTGCTTCGACACAAATATTACCATCTCTATGTTCTACAAGTGATGTGCCGATATTTTTCTTAATTTAAGGGTTTTACAAAAACAAACAAAAAATATTACTTGAGAATATTTTTAGAGAAAATATTATATTTTTAGAAAAAAAAAATCATAATGTTAAGAATTTGTAAATAATAGTAGTCATTTTTATGTAATTCCATTGAAACAGGCTTAGTCTGTAAGGTTATAAAATGCTAATTTCTGCATTTCTAGCTTGTTTTCTCGTTAAAGTAGCTCATTTCCTCTTAAGATCCCCTCAATAAGCTTCCTGAAGCCGGGCAATTTCATTGATGCCAAATTTGGTGACATTTTTTGCTCCTTAGTGACTTTTTTGGCGAGTTTGGCGAGAAAATCCTTATTATCGATATCTTAAATATCTATGCTCTAGCTTGATTGGTTGAGAAGTTATTGAACATTTAAAATTTTTCTACACGGGCATATATATAAGAAATCACGTCGTAGCCATGTCATTGGGTTTCAGACCAACTGTCATTCTGCTACGAGCTCATGACTAAAATATATTTTATTGTTAAAATACAGCGTATTACTGTGTGTTAATGTTATAGTAAAGTTTATGCTGTGAATTCAGTGTAGTCAGTTTTTTGTTGAAGATGTGTTTACTGGTGAAACTGAAATAATTACTTGTTTTATAGACCTGTAATATTCTCGAATTTTCTGTAAATAAACTTTTGAACTTTACAAGTTTCGCCTTTCATTCAGAGTTAACTCACGAACCCTAAGTACGCAACAATATTTAAAAGTCAGAAATTTTAATTCATCAACCTGGAAATTAATTTCTTATAGAAAGGAGTAGAAGGTTCATTTTTACCAACTAAGAAATGAGAAGTGACTACTATGTGAGAAGCTCAGTGGTTAGAGCATCCGCGCGTTAAGCGGAAGGCCCGGGGCTCGATTCCGGGCTCTGGTATTCTTCACATAGTTGGTAAAAATCAGCCTTCTACTCCTTTCTATAAGAAAATATTTAAAAGTACCTTTTCTTTGCGTGGCTTTTATAGCATGTAATTAAAACCCTTACACATAGTTACATTTTAAAAAATGTAATATATATATATATATATATAAAATCTGCATGTTTTTTTTTTTTTTTTTTTTTTAGATTTATGAATAATTGAACTTGATACTTTTCATTATCATATTTTTTAAAATAAAAGATAAATTAAAATGTTAAAATTCGCATTTAAAAAATAATAACGCTAGAAATTATTCAAAGTATTTATCTATAATATTAATAACAATGAATTAATTCAAAGTTGCTTTAAGAAAAATATTTGAAATATTTATTGCCATCGGTGTATATAAATATTTAAATCATGATACATTTTTTAAATATTTTTACTATTCGTTTACGAGTGTTAGTATATATATAAAGGAAACTCCAGATATTGGTGATTGCTAGGCAGGATGCACAGGAGGTAAAAGCGTATTCTTACAAATATTAATAATTAATTTTCTTCTCATATGCCTATGTCAATAATTTTACAAAACAATTCATGCATAAAAATTAATTCATGTCCCATAACGCCACGAAATCAAACGGTATAACAGATACATGATAAAAATTATAAACAAAATTAAATTGCCTTATGGGAAATAAATAATTAATTTTCTATCAAAATAGATATAGCCTAAAATTTTATAACTTTTAAAATTTTTGTTATTGTTCAACGACTATGTAACTATTTTAAATCACTGGTGGTGTATTTTATTTTATTTTTTAATAAATTTGTGTAAACAAACCTATTAAAATTAATAAAAAAATCTCCTTATATTATATTTTATTAAATACTGATTTTACTATGTATAAAATGCAGTACAATTTGATTCTTTTATTTGAAATTAGCTTAAAGCTTCTTTTTTCTTTCTTTTTTTTTCTTATAAGGTTAATATAATGCCGACAAATATATTTCACATTTTAATACACAAAATCATTTATTTTACTGATTATTATTATTATTATTATTATTATTTTATGAATCAGAATTATTCAAATGGCTTCTAGGGATCACTATTTTATAATCGGTATAACTGCAATATGGATTTATATCATTGTTTTAAAAATGACTTAAATAAAATTCTGACAAATCGCATTTAGAATGTACAATGAATAGGCGGTGAAATTTTTAATTTTCAGAAAATTTTTTTGGACTAACTTTCCAGTGCAATTTATTTTATCGAAATAAAATTGCTATTAGAATCCTAGTTAGTAAATTTAATAAAATTTATCGCAGTTATTTTTTAAATATAAATAAATTTCTGCATGAGCATTTTATGCAACGGCTAATTTTAGATTTATAAAATCAGGAATTCTATATAGTTATATTCGTGTAAATGGAAGCGTACTTTCAAAGTTGAACTTTGAATTTAGATAATGATACTACTACAAATGAATAAAAATATCCTTTACATATGCCTAGTCATGTTAGTTTTGTGAAAGCTTTTTAACAATAATTCATTTACTATCGTTCTGTATCTAATATATTTCACAATTTTAACATAGGTTTTTAAACAGAAATTTGCATAACATGTTTTAACTGGCTCTAATAAATTTTTATTCACGGCAAAAAAATAAAGAAAAAAATAGGTAAAGAAAAAAAAGAAAAATAAAAAAGAAGAAGAACACAGAGGGTAAAATGTACTGTCTTCGTATAGAATGGATATGTAGTCATTTTCTGAATTTCTAATACAGTAATATACCTTTCCGAGCTAAGTAAATAAAGTAAAGAAATAACTTGGATCGATGAAAAGATTGAGAATTTCTAGTCTGTAATTTTATAGGTGGTGAAATATTATTATGAATATTTGGAATCCTTTGTATTGCGAGAAGTTCTCGTTTGTTTTCTTTGAAATGTGTTATATAACAAAATTACACTGGTCTAAAGTGGTTCGGTAACAACGGTCAAATTAATATTTTTATTACTAATTCCAATTTTCATTTAAACATCTGCAAGAAATAAAGTCCCACTACGTCACATTTTTCTGTTAGAGTATCAGGAAATGGCAATTTTTACGAATTTTTATCATTTTCACAGTATCACAGGTTGTAACCCTTCCTGCTGGCAACCCAGGGTCCTGGCAAATCAGAGTCTCGGCAACCATGTTTGTTCCTTTTTTTTTTTTTTTTTTTTTTTTTTTGTTTAAACATCAGAAAATGGCAAATTTCTTTTTTTTTTTTTTTTTTTTTTTTTTTTTTACAATACAGTCGACAGCAAAAGTATCCGAGTACTAGCCAATAATTCCGATATTAAAAAAGTACATTTAATGTTATTTTGTTAAATATATACTTATCGAATCCTTTTCTTAGACTAACTAAGAACATGACTCGACAAGGATTTATTTAACAAAGCTGTATTAAGTGTATTTTTTTTTTTTAGACAGGGATTATTGCTTTCTGTACAGATTAAATAATCGTAACAAAAAATCTGTACGTGTTACAGATTTTTCGCTATTATTTTTTAATTCTGCACTACAAATTTAGTTGAAAATACACTCATGTCCATATATAAAGTATAATTCAGATTCACACTGAAATCGAACTTTAATGCAAAAATTTCACCTGTAGAAACACCACACAGATCTTTAAGAATAATATGCAAATTATAAGAAGCCATCAGATGACGCCGATATGATGTTACAATGACGAAAGTGTAAGAAGGGGGTAGATAAAGAATGGGAGCAAAGAAGAAATATTGTTCACAAGCGTTCTGTGTGCCGCTCAGTGCCACAACCGAATAGTTATGACACAGAGGATGCATGTAGATAATTTTTTACGTGGTAGACTTATCGACCGACTAGAATGTGGGCGTACTCAGATAGAAGTATCGGGGAAACTTAGAATCGCCCAAAGTGCCAGCTCTAGGCTTTGGCAACTATTCCAAAATGATGGAAATGCCAGACGACGTTACAGTACTGGTCGGCGACGAGTTTCAATTCCGAATGACCACCGGTATTTGATAGTAACTGCCAAAATAAGCAGATAAAGCAAAACATCAGACCTGTCTCGTCAGCTGTCTGCAGCCACGAAAGCCGCAGTTTCAAGACAAACTGTGGACAGACGTTTGGGAGATATTGGTCTATATGCTCGCAGGCCTGTTAGATGTGTTCCACTCACGGCAATGCACTGTGTCAGCGGTTAACTTGGAGTAGAGAACATGTAATGTGGACAGCGGCACAGTGAGCTTGTGTGATGTTTTCCGACGAGCCCAGATTTAGCTTGCAGTGTGATTCACGCCAGACTTTGATAAGTAGAACGTCAGGTACCCGTTACCACCAAAACAAAGTCATTGAACGACACCGTTTGGGGCAGGAGTCTCTTTTTTTTGGGGGGGGGGGGGGATCATATTGGGCACCAGAACAGATCTGCATGTTCAAATCGGAAGAATGATAGGCCAAACTTATCGGGACATCAGTCGGGAACAACATGTACGTTAGTTTATGGGTGCCATGAGCCCAGAATTTGTGTTTATGAATGACAATGCGCGTCCTCACCGTGCAAACGTTGTACACGGATGCCTACAATCTGAAGCTATCACTCGCATGTAATGGCCAGCATTCTCACCTGACTAGAATCCGATAGAGCATGTGTAGGACATGCTTTTCCGACGAGTTGTAGTCCGTCAACCAACTCCTACATGTGTACCGGAACTTCAGAGAGCATTGCTTACTGAGTAGAGTAATCTTCCCCAAGATAAGTTCAATAATTTAATACTCAGCATTCCTAGGCGTTGTAAGGACTGTATTTCATCATCTGGGAGACATACTATGTATTAACCATCATACCAACCATGCAATGTTAAGTTTTTGTAAGGGAGATATTTTTTGTAATTGCTTCAGGTAGCAAAAATCGTAGTTTTTATAAACGGTATCCTACATAAACCACCTTTTTTTGTTCGTGATCTTTTGTTTAATAAATGGACTTTATGAATAAGTCATGCTTGTTTTGTTTCTGAACCTTTATTTGCCTCAGCTAGCATTATCCTTAATTTATGAACATGAGTGTAGATAACTTCATTTTTGTTACCCTCAGATTTTTTTTTTCGGTTAGTGTTATATTTAAAACTCATCTCTGGAATTGGACTTTATTTTCATACATTTGACCATAATAATATAGGATAATGCTCTAGAGTTCTAATAGGGACCTAGCTAGCAACGACAAGCAAAATTTATGAGGATGAGATGGAATTATTTAAACTAGAGTCATTATTTACTTCCTGGATATTAGTCACAGTATATATTTTTCAATGAAGAACTTCCATCTTGTCAAGTTTTTTTTTTTTTTTTTCTTCCTTTTAAATGCATAATTTTACTTGAATTTTGCATGAAATCAGGTGTACCATTGATAATTATAAATAACATGTTCATTAATTATATCTTAATTTAAATCAATACTTATTAAGGTAAATCTAATATATATATATATATAGTCGGTAACAAAAGTGTCCGAACACTAGCGAAAATTCCTATGTAAAAAAGGTACACTTCATACGGTTTTGTTAAAGAAATCCTTGTCGAATCCTGATCTTAGTCAGTGTAAGAACATAATTCGGCAAGGATTTATTTAGCAAAACTGTATTAAGCGTACTTTTTTACATAGGAATTTTCGCTAGTGTTCGGACACTTTTGTTACCGACTGTATATATATATATATATATATATATAGTGCAAGTGGGTTCGGAGGGACATCATATAAATATAGTAATAGTAATTATGTATGGTTTGATTTAATAAAATTTGTGATTTTATTTTATAATTTTTAATTCATAACATTAATATAAAAATAAACCATATGTGATGGGCTGAAATAGAAATATTATTTTTTAGAATGAGTTATTTATTTACAATAAAATAAAATAAAAACTCATATTAAAAACAATATATACCTTTCGGCTGTAGGACAGCTTTCTTAAGTGACAAAAGAATAAGATATTTCGGAGGTCATATTTAGATTTATTCAAGTCAGAGTGTGTTAACTTCATAAACACGTCCTTTTAGAACATGTATGAGTTATAGATATTCAAACTGGAAGCTAAGACCATGACAATTTCACAAATATAAAATGATCTGTGTCTAAAAAATGATGAACAACCCTAGATTTAACCCTTAAATGCATAGCGATATATATCTGCTTCGTACTGTCGGTAACAAATGTGTCCGAACACTAGCAGAAATTCCTATGTAAAAAATGCACACTTCATACGGTTTTGTTAAATAAATCCTTGTCGAATCATGTTTTTAGACTGACTAAGAACATGATTTGACAAGGATTTATTTAACAAAACCGTATGAAGTGTGTTTTTTTTACATAGGAATTTTTGCTAGTGTTCGGACACTTTTGTTACCGACTGTAGGCTTAAAACCTCATATCTCTTTATGTAGCAACATTTGCATAGTGTCTTTTTATTTTATTTTATTTATTTATTTTTACCAAAACTATTTTATCGTTTCCGAATGCAACTAGGAGCTCACCATGACAGTTTATTTATTTATTTATTTTAATCTGTGACAATTTTCATTGTTGGCGCGCTATCTGAGTACAATTTAATTTCGGCGAGTGTTACGAAGTAAGATTATTTGTATAAAAAGTAATAAAAGGTGCAGGAAAATTTGTTTTAGGATATAAACAAAGTAAGAGAAAAGAATAATATGTATATTTTTGCATATACTGATAAATTTATTAAGAAAAATGTAACTTTTTTGTGATGTAAAAATACATAAATATGTTTTTTTGTTTTTGAAAAAATATTTATTTTTTATTTTTCCATTAACTACATTCATTTCCCGGTTGATTTCAAAATTTAATTATTAAAAATAAAAATTTATGCATTTAAGGAATTAAAGTCATGAGATTTAAAAAAGCCTTCAAATCTGATATCCCCTGATCTGCCAGTTTGAATTATACACTGGTGGACAATTGCTAAGGACGGATGACAATAGCTTAGTTATTGTCATCCGTCCTTAGCAATTGTCCGCCAGTGTACAGTCGGTAACAAAAGTGTACGAACGCTAGCAAAAATTCCTATGTGAAAAAAGTACACTTCATATGGTTTTCTTAAATAAATCCTTGTCGAATCCTCTTCTTAGTTAGTCTAAGAACATGGTTCGATAAGGATTTATTTAACAGAACCGTATGAAGTGTACTTTTTTTACATAAGAATTTTTGCTAGTGTTCGGACACTTTTATTACCGACTGTATATGATTATATATACTTTAATGAGGACTTTTTTTTATGTGCTTAATTTATTCTTTCATATTTTCTTATTCTAAATAAATATATCTTTATAAATGTTTTTTAAATTGTGTTTTAACAATGAGATGTATTCAGCATCCTCAAAATCATAAGTTTTACAAATTAAAAATAAATAAATAAATAAATAAATAAATAAAATAAAATGAAATGAAATGAAATAAAACGTAACAAAACAAAACAAAATAAATATAAATATAATATAAACATAAATAAAAATAAATAAATAAATACAGTTGAAGAAATATTTTTTGTTTCAGATCTGCATAATCTGTCCATAAAAGACAAATTAAATGTTATTCTATGATTGTAGATTTTCTTCTCCTTTTGCATATACACAAATGATAATTATACCTTTATTCCTACCGAAACAGCCGGCTAAATTTTCACTTTTATTTATTTATTTATTTATTATTATTATTAACCTGAGTACTTTATTTCTAGTTTATTTATCAAGCGTCAAGTACCTTTTTAATAGAATAAACATATTTTTAACAAATTGTATTATATTTTTGCTTGCCTTGTTTTAATATACATAGCACAATGACTTAATAAATTTAACACAAAATTTTAAGTGGTTTCGGAAGTTCATAAAATGAATTCAATAAATAAAAAGAAGTTCTGCTGCAGGAAGGAAAGAGAAACAGTGTATATCGTACAATCATAAATGAAAGAAACACACTATCGTGTTCCCCTATTTTAAATGCCAAAACAAACACTGAAAAATTCATTTATTCTCCTTTAAAGGAAATATTTGCTTTTGTTCCAGAGACTGCTATTTTATGTATAAGGAGAAGATAACGTTTTAAATGTTTAACTGTTTGCTTTCCTGCCTTTTCGTGTTTTTTAACATAAATTCCATTTGTGTTATTATTTGAAAGAAACTAATCGATGTGTTCAGGTGCTGTTGAATTGCTGCCAAAGAAACAATTTTATCATTTTTATTTTCTTTTACTATAATAAGAAGATTGGTTCAAATTATTGGAGCAACATAATTCCTTAATACTTTAGAAAGAGAAAAATAAATCCTTATTGTTACATCAAAAAACAAAATAAAATTTGTTATCATACGCGAAAGGGTTAATGTGACTTAAACTATCTTGGCCTATAAAACTTTCAGTCGAATAAATGGAAAAAAAAAAAAAAAAAAAAAAAAAAAAAAAGCTATCTTGTAATAAATATTACTTCAATGATTGTTTTATTATTATTATTATTATTATTAAGATGGATGTAAAAATACTTGTTTCAGTAATATTTTTTTTTTAAGGATAATAAATTATATTAATTCTATACTTAACACTTTAATTTATTGCGTTTCGTTCAGATATACTTAAGAATATAAACAAGTAGAAGTCAATATATTTTTTTCAGTAGGTAATCAGATGATTTATCGACAAAATATAGAAATATAGATAGGAAATATTAATATTTATTAAAAAAAAATAATAATAATAATTTAGTAGAATAAGTCAAAAATTAATTAGGGCAACAATAAGCTCTAAAAAAAATAAGTATCACAATCAAATTAACATCATTTATTTGCATATGAAGTAATATGTTAAGTGTTAAGTAAAATTGCCACGTAAATAAAATAATCGAAGAAAGAACTTGAGGGTAGCTCCACAAATCTAATTGACGATTTTTATTTTTATTTTTATTTATTTTTATTTATTTATTATTATTATTATTATTATTATTATTATTATTATTATTATTATTATTTGTGATTACGGTGAAAAGCGATTTTTGGAAATGGCTGTCATAGATTCCAAAGGTAAGCAAAGCGAGAACGGGTTTTTCAAAGTTGCATCTGTTTTGTAATGCACACATATAAATTAAGCCTATTTTCAGTACTAATAAAATAAACATTTGAAATAAACTTACCTTACTTTCCATGAGAAAACATCTGCTTTAAATTCTCTACTGCAAGGATCATCATTATGCATAAATATATTTATGTGCTTTCCGTACAATTACACCATTTGAATGCTCTAGAGTAGCCGGGAAAATACGATTATATAAACCAGATTTCCTAAAAAGCTTTTTTTGAAGAATTCGAAAAATATTTCTCCCTTTCTAAGCAACTCACTCAAAAAAATTCTAGTACATTCTCCTTCTTTTTCGAAAATAGGCCTATATTTCGTTAAATAAAACAAGTCCTTTCGGATCATTCGGAAGGGTAGGTTGATTTATTTTTACTTATCAAGTAGCCGCCATTTTGTTCCAAAATGACGGCTACAAACTATTAATGGACTTGGTGGAAATATTGATTTTGGCTATGTAGATATGGAGTTTTAAGCAAATCGGTTCATAAGTACCATTTTATGTGAATTTAAAATTTTGTAGTGGCATACACTTGGAAACAAAATGAGAGGCCAAGTTGACAAAAAATATATATCAAATGCATTTGTGAGATAAATCTACTGTACACATTTAGTTCGAATTAATTCAGATTCTCAAAAGGCATCGTGTTGAAAAATTAAGTAATCGCCACTTGGATCAAAATGGCGGAGCAAGTTGCTCTGTGAACTAATCCATGATATTTGTAAGATAAATCCACTGTCCAACTTTGGTTCGAGTAAATTCAGTATTTAAAAAGTTAACGCGATAAAAATGTCTCATACGGCAGATTTCAAGTGAACGCAACTTGGAAAATTGCGGAGAAAATTGACTACTGAATGATAAATTCATTTTTCAACTTTGGTTTGAATTTGTTAAGTATTTCAAAAGATATCTTGATAAAAAATTTTCAAGCGGCCGCCACTTGGAAACAATATAACGAAGCAAGTTGCCCAGCAAACTCATACAAGACATTTGAAGCATAAGTTCACTGTTCAACTTTAGTTCGAATCACTACAGTGTCTCAAAAGTTATTGTTATGACAAATTTCCAAGTGGAAGTCTAAGGGGCTGCAGCTTGGAAAGAAAATGGCGAAGCAATTTGCCCATCAAATTCATCCAAGATAATTTTATGATAAGTCCACTGTCCAACTTTAGCTCAATCTAATTCAGTATTTAAAAAAAAATATTGTAATAAAAAATTTACATGTGGCACCGTGGTTTCAAGTGGCCACCACCTGGAAACAAACGAGTGAAGTGAAATGCCTAGTGAATTTATCTGTGATATTTTAATGCTGAAACCACTACCCAAATTTGATGTGAATTAATTCAGTTTTATAAAAGTTATTATAATGACAAATTTTCATGTGGCAGCCACTTGTAAATAAAATTTTTGATCAAGTTATCAAGCGAACTTATCCAAGATATTTGAACTTTAAGTTCACTATCCAACTTTTTCTTGAATCGTTTTAGCATTTTAAAAGTTATCGTGATGAATTTTTAAGTGAAAGCGGGATTTTAAGTGGCTCCAAATACGAAACAAAATGTCAGAACAAGTTGCCCAGTAAACCCATCCAAGAGGATAAGATCACTGTCCAACTTTGGTTCGAATTGAATCAGAATGCTTAGGTTGAATTTTTTTGTAAATTAAACAAAGTAAAAAAATACATTACTTTAGTGTAATCTGAAGAAATGATTAAAAAATGCTGGTGACAATGTTCTTTTTTTTTTTTTTTTTTTTTTTTAAGTTCGAGCTTTTAAAGATGAGCTGTAAATGTATTGCTAAAGTAATCAAAATATTGCCGTAAGTTTAAAATATAAATTTATATTCATCTATTACCAAAAAAAAATGCGTTGTCTCAAAAAATAAATAAATATATAAATATATAAATAAATAAATAAAAATAAATTAAATAAACTAATATTAATTTGTAAGTTTAGAGACAAATTTAAATAGTTCTTTAAAAATTATATATATATATATATATATATATATATATAGAGAGAGAGAGAGAGAGAGAGAGAGAAGAAAATAAAGACTATTACACTGAAGAAGAAATAAAGACTATTACATTGATTATATAAACAAAAAGGAAAATAGAACTGTTTCGATAACAAAGAGCATACTGTCATAAGCGAATAAAAGACAAAAATAAATATGTTCCTGTGTATGAACAATTTTTTATGTCTTTTATGCACTGATAATTGTATAGTCATTGCTACCCAAAAAGTCACCTGCATTATTTCCCATTCCTTCCCTAAGAGTACTTTTCATCTAGTTTAAATAGCACGGGAAGAAGTCAAATGTTGCTAAATTACAGAGTTTTTATTATTATTATTATTGTATATTGTAATTTTGTCATTGTACTTATCGCTAATCAACTATGATATGTATGTGAAATATTATTCTTTAAAAATAGTAGTAATTATCGACTAAAACTGATCTTAAAATTAGGCAACATTATACGAGTCTCTTAAAAAAAAAAAAAAAGAAAGAAAAGTAACAATAATAATAATAATAATGCATTTTAAACAAAATATATTGTCCTTACTCCCTTTGTTTTAGTATAACACAATATGTTATTGAATGTAGCCCAATTTGCTACAGGAAGGAAAGAGAAATTGCGAATTTCACACAATCAAAATTGAAAATAAAGCATATATATATTGTCATGTTTCCTTGTTTTAAATGCTAAAACAATCACTAAAATACTCATTTATTCTCCTTTAAAAAAATTGTTATTATTTATTATTGTTATTTTTGTTTTTTCGCAGATTACTATAACATGCATAAAAAGAAGGCAACGTTTATATGTCTAAAAGTTTGCTTAAGTTTGTTGTCTAAAAGTTCGTATTTTTTTAACCTAAAATTAATTGTATTATTATTTGAAAAAAAAAATTAATCAATAGTATGAGGTGCTGTGGAAGTTTTGCCAGAGAACCAAATTTATATTTTTCTGCCACAATAAGACGATTGGATAAAATTGTTGGAGCGAAATAATCCTTTAAGTCTTTCGAAAGAAGAATAATACATCCTTATGTTTTATCTAAAAACAGAAAAAGAAAATATGTTACTAAACGCAAAAAAATAGTTAAAATGACTTAAACAATTTTGACTTATAAAACGTACAATATAAAATATAATAAAATTGTACATTTTCTTGGAATAAACGTTATTTCAATATTTATTTATACATTATTGTAAAAAAATGTAAAAATACATTTCTTCGGTAATTTATTTATTAAGGAGAATAAAATCATTATTTATTAAACTTGCCATATTGCATTTATGTATGCATTTTCTTCCAGGTGTATTTAAATAGATTAACAAGTAAAAGTCAATATAATTTCTTTTAGTAAGTAATTAAGTTATATATTGACAGCACGTAAAAGTATAAATACAAAATATTAATGTTGTAATGAAAAGAAAAATAGTTTATTCTACTGAATTAATCATAATTTTATTAAATCAACCTTAAAAATTGAAACAAATAATTTTAACAGCCAAATTTTGTTTTTATTTATTTATTTATTTATTTTTATAAACAAATACGGTGTTAAATTACAACAGAAATCCATTATTAGGAATAGCGTTTAATATTATATTACAAACAGTGTGATTTTGTTTTTCATCGTGATACTTGAAACTTTAAAATAATAATAATTAATAGTATATGAGAAGCATTTAATAGAAGTATTTTAAAAAGAACTTACAAATTACTTAAATGTTGTGAACTTCATGTACAATGCAAAATTATTTGGTTTCAGAATAGATTAACTAGTTCTGTCACTTTTAAAATTTATCTCATGTTCACTCACCTATGTTTCCTTAACGAAAATAATTCATGCAGAAGTAAATATTAAACACTGAGCGTATATTTGTATTTAATTATTCAAAGAAATTATGTAAACACATCTGCTTGAACTAGTGAATTATAAATATCATTGTTTTAAATCTAAACAAATATATCATGCATGTATTTGTTCGTTTACAATTATGGAAATTTCGGAAAAGTTTTACCTCCTTCCTCTTTGAATTTATTCTATCATGTACAACTGCATATGGTAATTTCATTCATAAATAATGAATTGATGAGTGTGAAAAATATATTATTTGAAGTTGCAGCCTTTTGGGAAAAGGGTTTTGCAATTCAGATAGCACTAAATATAGATTTTTAATAAAGCAGAAAATGTAAATTAACCACTAGTATTTACATTAATAAAATATCATAACACTTATTTATAACATTCAAATAACATTATTATAAGTTAAGATTATTTTGTGTGCCTTGACATGAAGGTAAAAGTAAAGGTTATTTTTTCTTTTGAAACAAATTTTTATTATTACTAATGCATTTATTTATTTGTTTGTTTTGAAAGTTTTCTTTTGTATAAATTCGTTTGTTTATCTAGGATCTTAAGTCATCTAGAATTTAATTGCTGTTTTTAAATGTACAGGATTTTGCTGTTTCTTTGTTTCTTTTTAATTTTATGAATGACTACGATTGGTCATTTAATAACTGAACTAAGTTATTGTACGAAATTTCAAAAAGTTATACACAGAAATTACAGTTAGTTTGAATTTTACAGAGAACTTTGGTCCTAACCTTTATTTAATTTATTATTTAGGATATTCAGAATATTAAATAATTTACTTTCTTGAATAAATTTTATTCTTGTGCACATTAAAAATAAAGAATGATAACGATTCAAAGGTAAAGATTTTAATTTTAATTTTAAATATTGTAGTATTTAAAACATTATTAATTTATAAGTAGTGCTATTCCCAATACCAAAGCTCTCTCTCTCTCTCTCTCTCTCTCTCTCTCTCTATATATATATATATATATATATATATACCGCCTTCCATCTAGAACGATAAAATGGTCATTTCTTGAATCCCTTAACTAGAAATATAGATTTCCGAGCTATGCATATAAGGCACTCCAACAAACTGAATAGACGAAATGATCGAGAATTTCTAGTCTACACATTTCTAGATGGGGGAAACAATATTCTGAATATTCTGAATCTTTTTTATTACGAGAAATTCTCGCTTGACTTTCTAGAATTGGATAATAAACCAAGATTTTAGTTGCGGAAACCCGCCTCTTGTATTCGCATTTATTTGCAGAGATTTTTAATTAACTTTGCACTCGAGAATATAGGCACACGCTCAAGAATTCTAATACGGGTTTCTAGAAATCGCTTTCAAAGGGGATTAGAATTTATAAGGATGACACGGAAATAATTTTTCTAGAGCCATAATTTAGATTCCAGTTTTCAGTTACAGAACTTTTTCTCAGTGTTCCTTGGTTATCACACATAAAACATAAAAGGACAGAAGGACATGCATTTAGACTAATTTAAATTGTACTCGTTCTTAAAAATCCTTAGAAAGTGTTAAAAACAATTAATAAAAAATAAATAAATAATTCGATTTATAGCCCTTAATGTATCTGAATAATTTTGTGTGACTTTGTAAATCTTATTGCTGATCATGCTATAATTCTATACATTTTTTTTTTTTCATAAATATGAGTGATAAACAACAATTTTATTATTAGTTGTGCAAAATAAAAATAAGTAAAATATAGTTTACAGAAATACCTCTGATACAACGCAATGCTTTGAAATTCTTTCGAGAGTCCCTGTGCACAAACCTGTGGTAGTATTTATCCTGTTTTATTATATAACATTCCATAATGAACTTGAATAACATGTATAAGTTATGAGGAATTCCATGAATGTTTACGGGAATTAGAGGGCGGAGAGAGAGATAAACCGCAGTTATAAAAACTTTTAAACAGGACTTTTTTAAATATGTCAATAATAATAAATTATTTATCAGTTATTTTCCAAAACAAGATATTTATATCGATTATTTAAATTGATTTGGAACTAAAACACTTAATAATATTTTAGCACAGTAATTAAGGTAAAGACACCAGTGCTCGTCACCCCTAAAATCAGCACCAGTAGTCGTCACCCTCTTAAAAGAAGTGTTAAACTAACCGTTTTATAACCTGTATGAATTTGAATCTACCCGCATAAAATTCTCCCAAAGACTTCTGCTTCTTATGACATAAAAAGTTCGATTTCATCTATTGGGGAAGAGTAGGGAGAAACAAAATAAGGGAAGTATACGTTAAATTACAATTGAATTGAGTCAACGTAAAGCAAATGATTAAGGGAATAAATATGCATTTCTTGATATATTTTGTTGTTTGCTGCATTTGGTAGTGCTCATAAAGCATTGTATGTAATGCTTATGAAATGCAGAATACGATTTATGTGCAACTTTTTAAAATTTGACATAATATAAAGGTTTTTAAGGTATGACGACTACGGTATGGTGCATATTTTGCAGTTTTAAGGTATGGTGCATATTTTGCACGTTTTACCAGTGCTCGCCATCCCTGACGAACACTGGTGTTTTAACATTTTTAATAACTGGGTAACTTTTTTGATGAAAAATACTATATTTTCGTTTAGAATTATGATGGTATAATTTTTACTTTAATTTGACTATCGGCACCAGTAGTCGTCACGAGTATTCGTAAATGTAAACAAATGTATTTTAACCCCAAGAACGTGAACTTTATTGCACTTGTAACTTTCGCATAGCTTGTTTAAATAAAGTCAGTCATGGTACCTTTAATTCACTATGACTGACTTTAAACCACCTAAAATTTTCCATATTATTTTGCTGGAAATTTAAATAATGGCACATAAACATATTTAGTTATAAAGAGCTTTTTCTAGTTTTCTGTTATACATTTTAGAAAAACAGACATGATTAATCCATACATCTGTCTAATGTATTTTAAATTTTTATGATGTCATGCTTTTGCGAAGATGTATTTAAGTGATGTTTAAGTTTTTTATTGACCGTAATAATTTAATTTTAATTCATATATATTTCGAAAATGATAAAATACAAAGGCTTAATTTCATAGTTAGCATGACTGTGAGTCGGTTCAAAATTATGTTAAGGCTTTTGTGTTATGTTAGATGCAGGTGAATAAAAACTTATATAGAAAATATTAAATATTAAAAACATTTCTTAAGCAAGTTTTCTGTTTATACATTATATTAATTATGTAAGATAAACAAATAGTTAAAATGTTGATCAAAATTACCCTGTTTACTGTTGTTCTTAAATAATTAAAATTCTAAGATAATATTTGATAACATTAATTAACATTAACATTTGATAACATTAATATCCATAATATTTGATTACATTAGCTTGATGTGTAGAATAATACTAGCAAGATTTGCCACCTTCGCTGGTCCCAATATTTTAATAAAATAGGAAAAAATCCCTATCATTATCAAAAAAAAAAAAAAAAAAAAAAAAAAAAGACTTTGAAATCAGTCGAAACCGTAGTTAATGTTCCCGCTGGCTTCTGTAATACCTTTCCGTGCCGCAATATGATGATTGGCTTCTACTGTCTTCAGCATAGACTTAACCGCTTTTTATCCCCTCCCCTCTCCCACGGGTAAATTTAGAATTTTAACGAAATATCATCAAATTAAATATTGCGTACTTTTAACCAATACCCACACATCAAAACTCGCCTTTCTGAGTTAATTTGGAGTAGAGCTAACGTTAAAAACGTGTTTTTTGTCCGCCCGGCTGAGGGAAGAGGGAAAGGGTAATTTTGCAAAATCGCCTTATAATGCGTGTAAGGTACACACACACAACCAACCAACGCATAAAAAAAAAAATCCCCTCCCGAAAATAATTTGCAGCAGAGTTGAGCTTGAAAACACACACACACACACACACACACATATATATATATATATTTGGCCACCCTCACATAGACGAAAGATTTTCGCAAAATCTCTTTATACTAGGTGTTGGATGCATATGACCAACTCACACATCAGAAATCGCCTTTGTAAGATTATTTAGAGCAGAATTATGCGTAGATATACGTTTTCGCTACCCTTTCTCAAAATTTGGTCGGAAAGAATTACGCAAAATACCTTTACAGTATTTTTGGGTACGCATAACCAATCGATGCATCAAAAAATGCTTTCCTGATATAATTTGGAGAATAATTACTCTTGAAAACGTGTTTTTGCATCCACCCCACACATAATGAGGAAGGAGAGGCGAAGGATTTCTCAAAATTCCTTTATAGTATGTGCTAGGTACGCATAGTCAACCCATACGTTTAAAAAAAATAATTGCAATACAAAAAGAATTTTTATATACCGTGTTTTAAAATTTTCTGTTGAATCACATAAATGCTATTGAAGGCCGCGAGAACCCGAAACAATTGGCTAAAAGTAATTTAAAAATGCATCGTCACTGTGTTCTGAGCTATTCTGAAATTTTCAAAAGTGTAGGTAGTCGGGAATATTGATGATCGGGATGAGTATATGATTGATGAATCATATGAACGCTACTGAAGGCAGCGAGAACCCGAAACAATTGGCTAAAAGTATTAAAATATGCATTGCTATCGTGTTTTGAGCTATTCTAAAAGTTTCAAATGTCTAGCTAGTTGAGAAGTTAGTTAAATAAATTTTCCGTTGAATCATGTGAACGCTGCCGAAGGCTGCAGGGACCCGGAGCAGTTGGCTAAAAGTATTTAAAAAATGCATTTTCATCGTGTTCTGAACTACTCTAAAAGTTTCAAATGTCTAGGTAGTCGGGAAGTTAGTTAAAAATCAATTGTAAGATTTGTACTGGGCAAACAAACAAGAATACGCGTTAATAAAAAACATGGTAAAATCAATCTTACTGCGATAATTTGTAACAAAGTCACTCTTAAAAACGAGATTATTACCCCCTCCCCTGCTACTTACCCTCTGCTTTAAGTAAAGATATTTTTGAGAACTATTAAAATTTTGAAAACTTTTCTTAAAAGCAAAGTATTTTCAAATTATTTCACATATGAGTTTGTTTCATTCGCAATATTTTGAATTTTACCATTTAATGTTTTGTGTTTTAAACCCAAAGAATGGATTTGGGTTCTAAATATGTTCCAAAGATATACTGTTTCATTTAATTTTGCAAAAACGCAATTAAAATCAAACTATTGAGCTAATTGTTGCGTTTTATTTACATGACGACCACTGGTGCAAACACCTGACGACTACTGTTGAAACGCAGTTTTCAAGTGACGAGCACTGGTGCATTTTTATAGGTTAAATTTTTATTTATTTTTTTTTTTTTTAATTGGCTTAACGTATTGAAAAATTGAAAGTGTCTCACAACAACTAGAAGAATCAGTGTATAAAATAGACCAAAGTATAATATTGACGCATAAATTCCACATGAATGCCACGCGAAAAAAACAAACATTTTAAAAATAAGGACTTAAGAGTGACGAGCACTGGTGTCGTTACCTTACTTTGAATTTTGAAGTTTTACTTGTTTTTCCCTCAAATATTCACACGCTTAGACTACCAAAACATCATATTTCAACCTATTGGCAATTGTCTGATTATTATTATAATTTATTTATTTATTTATTCATTCATTCATTCATTTATTTTTATTTATTTTACTTTATTTTATTTATTTATTTTTTTGTGACGGATTCTTTTAACCCTTGCCACTATTTGTCCTATTACTAAATATAGCGTCATTGCAATATATAGATAAATAATAAAAAACGTGATGTCAGAGCGAACTATTGAGAGATTGATCGACAAATGTAAACAGCATCAGTTTAAGTCAAAGTCGAATTAAATACGAAGTTAGGTTAAATATATGATTTAACTATTTTAAGTTAATTTTCGGAATTAACAGAGAGAAAATTCATTCACAAATAAAATATAAATAATAATTAAAAGGAAATATAATTTTAAATACTCATGTTTTTCCTCAAATACAAATATATGTGATTAACAGAGCTTAGTTTAGGATTTTTATAAATGAGGTTATACGGTCATTAACTATCTTAAATAAGTATTTTTCCGGAGTAAAGCATTTAATTGAGAGGTAGTTTTGCCCGAACGTGACCTTTTAAAATTTTCCATTTCATCTGTAAACGTGCTTGAAAGGCAATTTTCATTCTCGTAGGAAATCTTTTTAAAGGTAAATAACCGTTTACTTGATTAAAGCTCAGATTATCGTATACATAAATTTATTTTGTCGATATATGGTGTAGATTTTTAAATGCTTTAAAAAAAAATAATAAAAGCACTTAATAAACTGTAATAATTATAAGCGAGATTATTTAATTTCATATTTATGAGTTAAATATTTTAGTATATTATTTTTTTTTTTTTTTTTTTGTCTATGCCATTAAAAATAAATAAATAAATATTTTAAGAAATGTTTTTCGGAAAATTGTGTGCTATATATATATATATATACCGGGTAATAAGTTTGTAGACATTTTAAAAATTGATAAAAATTGAAGGAACTGGTGAAATTAAACGCGGTTTGAGTAAAAATCTTGAAGAGAGATTTGTTTTAGCAAATAATATTAGTTAAAAGTTTCGTTAATAGAGGACGCTGTACACGAGCAAAATCACACGTTTCCGTAAAAAAACACTAACCGATGTGACATGATTAATTTTCTAATAATTATAAATCATATTAATTCGCTTAAATAAAATTTATTAATAATAAGCAAGCAATGTATTAATAATAAGGGATCAGATTTAATTTCATATTTCTCAAATAAATTTTTAAAATAATTTTTCTGATATTAATATAATTCGATTTTTTTTTTTTTTTTTTTTTTTTTTTTTGTATGGTGATATTGTTTATCTTGTTGTTTTAAGTATGCCATGCTTAGATAGATAAATAGATACACTATTTTATAATAAAGCACGATACAATTTAACACGCGATTATAAATGAAAAAAAAAAGTGGCTAGAATCAAGGATATATGAATATTTAGAAATTTTATAAGTAATCGTACTGAGAAGACTTATTTTTAGCAATTAGAAATCATCTCAAATACTTTTAATAAAATGTCATTCACTGTGAAAAATTTCTGTAACTGACATCTAGAATCTAAATTGTGGCTCTAGAAAACTAGTTGGCATAGGTGGACTCTGCTCAGTTCCCCATCATATTTATGTTCTCGTAAATTTCTAGTGCGAGACATATTATAATCATGTTAAAAGAAAGGAATTTGACCAAAGCTTGATATTATGACAGAATGAAATCCCCGCCTAATAGGCTATCCACCGTTCACTTCGATATATATATCTTATTCTAATCTATTAATTTATTTTATCAGGGTCAATTCCGTTGTTTAGTTTTCATCCTACTATTTCCAATGCAATAATCCTCAAAATTCATATTTATATGAAAAATTTTCAATTTCGCTATGTTGATAAAATCGTAAATTACGAATGATTTACGAAATTTTCCTATTAGAATATTTGTATTCAATCATGTTTAAACAAATATCATAAATGTAATTTTGAAGTTGTCTAATGTATTTACGATCCTCAAAATGGAAATTTATGCTCAATTTTGCCTTATTCTGACATGTTAAGTAAATCGTAAATTCCAAATAACTTACGAATTTTTTAAATTGGAAAAATCGCAGTCTATGATATTCATGCCAGTATCCTAAATAATATTTCGAAAGTGGTTTGACATCTTTACGATGAAAATATCCCTCAAGATTGACGTTTATGTGAAATTTTGCTCTATTCAGCCATGTTAAGAAATTCGTAAATTTCCAATAACTTACGAAATCTTTATATTGGAAAATTCATAGTCATTAATAATCATGCCAGTGTCCTAAATAATATTTCAAAAGTAGTCTGACATCTTTACGATGAAAATATCTCTCAAAATTGACGTTTATGAGAAATTTTGCTCTATACTGCCATGTTAAAAAATTCGTAAATTTCCAATAACTTACGAAATTTCCAAAGTAGCATATTTATAGTTACTGATGTTTATTCCGGCATCAAAACTGATATTTTAAAACTGGTCTGACATTTTTACAGTAAACAGTTTCCATTAAATGCACGTTTAAGTGAATTTTTGTCCTCTTCTCCCATGTTAAGAAAATCGTAAATTTCTAATAACTTACGAAGTTTTTAAATTCGAATGTTACAAATGAATAGGGTTCTTGCCAGTGTCGAAAGTAATACTTTAAAACTGATCTGACCTCTCTGCGATTATTTGTTCGTGAGATATCGTGTTAACAGACTAACAAACTAACGGACTAACACACTAACGTACTGACACACTGACACACTGACACACTAACAGACACCCTACAGACAGACACCATAGAAATTTTGTCATTTTCGGATTCCTCACACCTGAAAACGTGTAGAAAAGTCAAAAATCCGAGGTCGAAAATTTTCACGATTACCTAAGTTCCCCATACCTATAGTATGATGGGGAACTAAAAATAGTTGGATGTCATCTTTATACATTCTAGTCCCCTTGGAAAACGATTTCTAAGCCCCTACTAGAATTCTCGAGCGTTTGCTTATATTCTCGAGGGCAAAGTTATTTGAAAATCTATTCAAATAAATGAGACTACAAGAGGCGGGTTTCTGAAACTATAATCTTGGTTTATGATCCAATTCTAGAAAACGAAGCGAGAATTTCTTACAATATAAATGATTCAGAATATTTAGTGAATTCAGAATATTGTTTAACCATCTAGAAACGTATACGCTTGAAATTCTCGATCATTTCGTCTATTCCTTTTTTTGGCGTGCCTTATGCGCATAGCTCGGAAATCTATATTTCTAGTTAAGATATTTAGAAAATGGTCACTTATTCATTCTAGAGAAAGGCTGTATATATTTTTTCTTAAGCGCAGAGATTTACTTTTAGTTTGCGTGTTCATGCGTTAACTTGTTAGTTTGTGTATCTTTGTACGTGATATTTGCCGAACAAATGATTCTAAAGATGTCCCGTCGCTTTTAAAATATTACTTATGATACTTGCAAGAAACCTATGAATTTTTAACATTATAATTGAAATTTTTCGTAAGTTATTCGAATTTTACGGATTTCTTCATAATGGAGATTAGGACAAATTATCGCTTATATGTACCCCAAGGAATTAAAAGAAATATTTTTAATATAAATATGTTTGACCAGCTTTAAAATACCCGTTACGATGCTGGCATGGAAATAATAAATATGAAAATTCAATTTTGAAAAATTGGAAAGATATTTGAAATTTACTAATTTCATAACACGGCAGAATAGAGTAGAATTATGCATAAACGTCAAATTTGATATCGTCGTAACGATATCTGACCACTTTTAGAATATTATTTATTATACCGGCTTGCACACCATTGACTACAATTATTATAATTATTCGAAATTTAAGATTATGTCAATAAATTAAAACATATAAATATGCATTATGAAGATCGTCGGATAGGAAATAGCATGGAATTCCAAGAAAACTAAACTAGGGCTAAAATTCTTGTATTATCAACTGGCATTAACAACTACAAAATACCATTTTAATCTTTTATAATTGAAATTATATTTTTATTTTATTCTTAAAGAACCAAAATATTTAAATTTATATAATTTATCATTTGTATGATAACATCAATTCAATGATTTCCTAAACAAACAATAAAGAGTTAAAAAACTTCTTCAAATTAATAGCTTTGAATATATTAAATGGATTATTTACGCTAATTTTCATTGCTAAAAGATCATTGAGACAAATAATTCATGCATCTCTGTTTACATTTATAGATATAGACTTTTGTTTCTTTTTCTTTTGTATCAAAAATTACTGTCGCATGCAGTATAGCTATTTAATTATTTTGACGTAAATAAAATAAAAAACCATTACAATTTCAAAACTATTTCAAAAATGCTGATATATTAGTTGCCGAAACGACAGTGGAGGTCTCCCTGTTGAGACTGTTCCCGATATGTGAGTGTCTGTCTGCTTGTCTCGCGATAGCGACTGCAAAAACCACGCTTTTGACTTGCAATTATGTATACATGTTTATGTGCCCCACAGAACTAGCTGTGTAGGTTTAGGTGTGTATTCAATTTGTAGTTCGTGCATACAGAAACGTCAAAGTTTTTCTTATCATTACGGACTATTGGATGAATTTGTATATACCGCGATAGCGGCAGCAAAATTCACGTTATTGACTTGCAATTTGGTACATATGTTTATGAGGCACACGGAATTGACTGTATAGTTTAATCACACAATTATTCATGAAAAACGTAGAATAAGCTGATTAGTTTTTACTGGTGTATACAATGTTTATTGTTCGTTTACAGAGTCACAAAATAATTCCGTGACATTAGATCTAATGGAGAATAAAGCACACTTTAATGCGTTTATGCTGCATTTAACAAAATGGAATTAACAAACAGTATAAATATGCTTAAAAGGATGTGTATTAAAAAAATAGAGTATGTAAAAACTATATAATTTTACAGGACCATACAAAATAATTCCAATGACGTAGAGTAATCATCCAAATGATGTCAAATTAGTTTGAAAATTTAATGATTTATAATAATTCGGTGTATTCTTATTATTGACGTATATAATAACTGTGACTCCTTTCCCGAGATACATAAAATAATTTCGTATTATTACTGTCTATAGTCTGTGTTTCTTTAAAAAATATTTTAACATGGTTACGCCTCATTAAAAACAATTAAATTTTATTAGAATTTTAAAAGCAAGTTTTTCTATTGAAAATTGTTAGCATAGAATTGGTAGTTAGTTCATATGGTTTCACAAAATAATTCCGCTATGCTATGTAATCTTTTTGCATGAAATTTGGTACAAATATTTATGAAATACAGCGAATTAATACAATACTGACAATTATTAGGAATGAATATATACACAGATTAGTATAAAAAGTGAGATACAACGGGGGGAGGGGGGTGATTGGAGCGGCAGCCCCCTCAGAAACGTATCTGTTTATGTACACCCTTGTGCAAATTAACTGAAACAAACTATTTTTTTCGTGAATTTTAAAATCCTTCCTATTATTCTTCAACAAGCATACTAAAATATGTTAAAATATGGGTGGGATGAATAAATCGTTTGCTTAGCAACAATTTCCACTAAAGAGACGGGTTCTGAGAGCGCACGCGCAGGAACTTCCGTAGATGAAAACTCCAGGAATGATCACATCAGTTGAGAGTTCATTGTCGTCAGAGATGGATGTGGCGCCGCTAAAGCGTGCAAAAATTGTTACTCTTTCCGAACATACACCAAAGACTTACAAAGAGATTTCGAAGACATTTGGTGTTAGTATTGCAACTGTGAGCCTTATTATAAAACAGAATACAGAAACAGGATTCATATCTCCAAAGCGGAGAGGGAAATGTGGCCGAAAAAAGAAAACAACGTCAAAAGATGACTCTTTTCTATTATACAAAGTAAAAAATACCCTCAAAAGATTAGTGTTGCACTTAAAAGAGATTTAAAGCAGCATGAAATAAATATTATCTCATCTACTGTTCGGAAGTATCTTCTTGGAGCCGGTCGGCCAGCCTATCGGCCTATGAAGAAACAGCTTCTGACCGAATCGATTAATAAAAACGTTAATTGTGGGCATTAAAATATAGGAATGGATAGTCAAAAGTTGGAATGAAGTGTTATTTAGCGACGAAAATCATTTTTTCATTCAAGGCCAGGGAACTCAACATGTGCGGAGATTGCCAGGCGAAAGAGTTCAGGATTGCCACATTAACCAATATGTTAAACACCTTCAAAAGAAGATGTTTTGGGGTTGTTTCGGTAACAGTTGGGTTGATTCTTTGCTGCCTGTTGACGGTATGATGCGTTCTGAGCAATATATTACTATTTTGGATAAAAGGGTTGTTCCAAAGTTGAAGAAACGATACCCTAATAGAACGGGGATTTTTCAGCAGGATTTTGCCCCGTGCCATACATCCAAAATAGTCAAGAAATTCATGTCTGAGAATCACGTTGAGACATTGGATTGGCCTGGAATTTCTACTGATATCAATCCAGTGGAGAATCTCTGGGCTATATGCAAGAATTGCCCATTAAACATGGACTGTACAACTATGGAGGAGCTAATCATGGTGCTAATTCATGTGTGGTACAAGGACACAAATATTATAAATGACTGTAAACAATTGGTAGAATTCATGCAGAATTGTGTCCAAATGTTAATAAAGAGTCGTGGGGATCATATTATGTACTAAAAACTTCTGGTTTTGTATAAATTTAAATAAAATAACATTTTTTCTTAGTTTTCTCGAGTTTTCGAGTTTGTTTCAATTAATTTGCACAAGGGTGTAGCAAGTCAATCGATTCAATATATATATATATATATATAATATAATAGAGAATAAGTAAAAATTATATGTTGAATAATGTGTGATATAAATAGGACGTTGAGGCTCCTGACCTGCAGATTCACTAGTTTTTAAGAAATAATTTATTTTTAAATAAGAATATTTAGGAATTAAAAAAGAAAATTTTAAAATAACACATTAAACCATATGTGACAACCTTTTATCCTTTCAGTATCTTGATTATTTTAATACGATAATAAGAGTTTTTTTGAGCTTAATAATTGTATTTTATTACATAAAGCTTGAAAGTGAATTATATGTAAACGAATAATTTTTATAGTTTTTAAAATTCAAACTCAATATTTTCGAAATATTTCTACAGAAAATGGTAGAAAAATTGAATATTTGAGACTCCAAAATGTATTTGTAAAATAAATAATAGTCTTATATGACAAGTTAATTAAATATTAGCTGAAGTCAAAAAATCAGGTGTGACTCCCCTCGATTTTCGAAACAGTAAACAATTAACTTTTGTTTAATTAAATTAAAGTAAAATAAGTTTGAAATCAATCAGCTGAATAGAATAAGGCATCTAATACTAGTGTACTTTAAATAATTTGAACCCTTCGTTCATAATAACAAAGAAAGTTTCGCTGTATTCCTTTTAAAATCTATAATTGCAAGATTCACCAAAATCTATACATTTCGTGCGATGGTGACCAATAACATGTATATAATTTTTCAGCACATTTGAACAAGGGGTTTAGACGCTACCGCACTTTAAATAATTTGAGCCCTTATTCCATAATGATAAATAATTCATTTTTTCATTCCTGTAATTAAAAAAAAAAAAAAAAAAAAAAAAAAAAGCTGCAATTGTTAGGTTTACCGAAATCTGCACAGATTATGCTACAGTGATACATAATTTATATACCAACTCTCAGCTCATTCGATCAAATCTTTTCGACGCTATATCGTGTTCGATGTCACACATACATAAACTCACACATGCATACATGAAAAACATTCTGTAAATTTCGCATCTTTGAATGGGGAGCTTGTGCCAAGACAAAAATTGGAGGTGTATAACTAAATGTCATTACAGTCCCAAACTTAAATTTGAAACTCTCCACATGCATTCGTTTTTGAGCTATAAGAGATACAATTTCCTTTTTCGCAAATCATGATTACAATGCTTTCCTTACATAGTATGTTTTGGAAGTAAAAATCAGTTAATTCCTATGGTAATTCTAAGAACTCGGTCATTAAAGATAAAAAAAAATAAAAAATACCGATACACACTCAGTTATGAGTATTTGAAACAAAGCTATACTTTCATAATATCATTTTTATGATATTTTATTTATTTTTTTTATTTTTCTAAACATACATATGTAAAGAATGTATTGCAAAATTTAACTTTAAGATTTTGGTTTATGTATATGTTTTGAGGACATTTTCTTCTTTTACAGTGATGTATGCATGAGTGATTTATGTGTGTTTGTGGGTATATGAATATGAACACAATAGCGTTTAAATGTTTTGTTCGAGTGAGTTGAAAGTTGGAATGTATTCTATAGATCAACGCAGAATGAACTACATTAATTTTGGAGAGTCTAGCGAACAAGAGGTTTTACAGGGACACAAATAATACTACTTTTTCATTCCGACCTATGGACTTAAATTATTAAGTGTGCGATAGCCTTTAAATTAATTATTGGATTGAACTGAAGATGTTTATGCATGTTATATGTCACTTTCCCATGAACTGTATAGTTATTTGTGAATCTAGGAGTTACAGATTTTTCAGGGACACAATAGAAATTTCTTTATTCATATAGCCTATGGACTTAAATTATTTAAAATGCAATAGCGTTAAATAAAACACCATACTATTTGTGGGAAAATACTCAAATATTCTTTTATAATTTTCTCTTTCAGTTATTTAAAGACTGTTCATTCTTCAATTTAATTAAACAACAGTTAATCACTTAATGTTAGGAAAATCGAGTACAGTGACTCCAATATTTTTTTATTTTATTTATTCATATATTTTTTTACGAAAGATAGGCTTATGAATGTTTATATATCTTTACAATGTCAGTTTTAAATCATTTTGCTAAAAAAAAAAAAAAAAAAAAAAAAAAAAAACTTGATGAAATGCTTTCTAAATAATATTAATATTTCTTATCAGCAAATTTTGACATGTTTAAAAATTAATAATTGCGTTAAATAAACAAAATCTATATAACTTACGACCATACCATTCAGCTTCAAGCATAGTTTAATTGGATATAGTTTATGAGTAAATACATTATGACAATATTCTATGTAATATACTAAATTCAAAATCACGTAAAAAATCAAATTGAGGAAACAGTTAAAATATAAGTAAACTAATTAAAATTATTTTATTCAACGCCAGTTTCTTATCTATACATAAACAAAATCCTTATAATTCATGATTTTGCAACCAAGCTTAAAACTTCACTCTATTGGATATACTTTATTTTATACAATAGGTAATCTATTGTATATATATATGTATATACAATAGGTAATCTATTGCATATATATATATATATATATATATATATATATATATATATAATATATATTTTTTTTTTTTTCAATGTAATGTACTAAAAACGATAGACGACGAGAAATAGTAAGATGAAATGCATTTTATAGAATATATCGATAAACCCCTTTCACTGCTGACTTTCTAAATTAGAGCACAAATAATATATTTACTAAATAATAATAATAATAATAATCTATATAAATAAAGAGAAGTGTCTGTGTGTGTGTCTGTGTGTGTGTATGTGTGTCTGTGTGTGTATCTGCGCTGTGGTGCTTACACTACTGATCGCAGAGCTTCCAAATTTGGCATATAGGTACCTGGGACCATGCATGTGTGCACCTCATCGAGATTTTTTCGAATTTCGAATTTGAATTTTTTAAATTAATGTTTTTTCGATTTTAAATATCCGCGATTGTAATGAAATGCTCGCCCTCTGGTGGGCTAAGGTGAAATTATCACACCACTGCATATCCTCATATTATGCAATCGACATTCCATGATGAAATGGCGTAGAAAGAATAATAATTACACGTGGCTGTTATATTTACTAACAACTGCAGTGTTCAGAGAGCGCCATCTATCGATCATTACAAACGCGGATTGGCTTCAATGTTTCATTTTTCAGAAATTTGTTTTGTTTCAAAAGTCTGCGTATCTTAGCAACGGCTATTAAACTATTTATTTATTTAAATTCATTTGAGGAAGAAATCTTTTTTATTATATTTATTGAAATCAAATAGTTATACACACACAGTAGAAAAAATTAAACATATTAAATTTTTAGATTTTGTCCATCAATTTCTCTAGCAACAGCTATTATACTTTTTATTATTCTTTGGATTGTGGAATTTAAGTTTTTTTTTAATCTTTTTAGAATTTATCCATTAATTTTTCTGCTTCTTTATTATTTTCTATTAATCGTCTGCGCATCTAAGCAACGGCTATATACTTTTTTAAAATTAAACTTATTTATTTTTAAATTTAGTTAAAATAATTATGGATTAAACTTTTAAATATTTAATTTAGTTATTAAAATTTATAACAGTGCTGTTTTTTATATATTATTCACTTTTTATTTATTTAATTAATGCAATGAATAATTTTTTTAAGACAGCTGTATATGTGGAACAATAAAAATTCGTTACAAAGGAAAATATCGTTTGCTCCCATAGCAACGGTTACTATGCATATATATTTTTCTTTTTGCGTTTTTAACTGGGTGTTCTATTTAAAACGCTCTTTCGTTCTAATTGACTGCATGTCATTTTCATACGCACTACTTATAAATACATTGATATTATCGCTTATAATTTAATTTAAATTACTAAAATGCCTCCCCCGAAGAAAAAAAAAAGGTCTGAGAAATAAAAGAACTGAAGATCGAGAAAAACATCGAAGGATAAGAGAAGTAGAGACAGATGAACAGAGACAAGAAAGATTAGAACGTAATAGAATTTCAATGTTTCGATCAAGAGAAATTGAGACAGATGAACAAAGACAAGAAAGATTAGAACGGAATAGAATTTCAACATTCCAGTCAAGAGAAATGGAGACAGATGAACAGAGACAAGAAAGATTGGATCGTGATAGAATTTCAACGTTTCAATCAAGAGAAATTGAGACAGATGAACAGATACAAGAAAGGTTAGAACGTAATAGAATTTCAACATTGCAGTCAAGAGAAATTGAGACAGATGAACAGAGGCAAGAAAGATTAAAACGTAATAGAATTTCAACATTCCAGTCAAGAGAAATGGAGACAGATGAACAGAGACAAGGAAGATTGGATCGTGATAGAATTTCAACGTTTCGATCAAGAGAAATTGAGACAGATGAACAGAGGCAAGAAAGGTTAGAACGTAATAGAATTTCAACATTACAGTCAAGAGAAATTTAGACAGATGAACAGAGGCAAGAAAGATTAGAACGTAATAGAATTTCAACATTCCAGTCAAGAGAAATGGAGACAGATGAACAGAGACAAGGAAGATTAGAGCGTGATAGGATTTCAAGAGTGCAATCTAGGTGGGCTGAGTGGAGAGATAAAGAAAATACAACATTTTCTTATAATCCATTAATAGATTACACCTCAGATTCATTATGCACAATTGGTACTATGACTACAGATTGCACATTTTGTCAAGCTTTGAAATGGAAAGATGAATGTCCAGGTATGTGTTGCAGTGGAGGTAAAATCCAACTGCCACCACTCTCTGACCCTCCAGAACCGCTGTATACTTTGTTATTTACAGTTTTCTCAGATGCAAAACATTTTCAGTGTAACATAAGAGCTTATAATTCATGCTTCCAAATGACATCTTTTGGAACAACAAAGCAAATACGAGAACCAGGATACATGCCTACATTCAAGATACAAGGACAGGTATATCATAAAATTGGAAGCCTTCAACCTTTAGGGAAAGAACAACCAAAGTTTCTACAGATTTATTCTGTCGAAGACAGTATTCTACAAGCTGAAAAACGTTGCGTAAAGAATCAAAATACAAAATTTGAATTGGTATTGCAACTGCAAGAAATGTTTCATCGAGAAAACAGCTATATCAATAGTTTTAAATTAGCTATGGAAAATATTACACCAACAATATCTTTGCGTATTTTAGCATTTAAAACTCCACCTGGTGAGCACGACAGACGTTTCAACATGCCATTGACATCAGAAGTTGCAATAATTATGTCAGGTGAACAAAGTGGAAGCAGAGATATAATACTAGAAACAAGAAGTCATACTATTCAGAAGATTGCTGAAACTCACAGATCCTACGATGCCTTACAATATCCAATATTGTTTCCAAGAGGAGAAGATGGATATCATTTTGCACTATTTCAGACTAACCCAGCTACATGAACGCTCACTGGAAAAAAAAATTCAGCGATGGATTTTTATGCATTCAGAATGATGGTCCGTTCTTCAAATTTCAATTTACTCTTGCGAGGAAAACAACTTTTTCAACAGTTCGTAGTGGACATGTTTGCTAAAATTGAGTCTGAAAGACTCAGGTATATTCGAATGAATCAGAAATCACTGAGAGTAGACAATTATGTTCATTTGAGGGATGCTATTCTTAATGATGGCAATACTGCTGACATTGGACAACTGGTCATATTGCCTTCAAGCATTACTGGTAGTCCCCGGTATATGCATGAACGTACACAGGATGCTATGGCATACGTTAGGAATTATGGTCGTCCTGACCTTTTCATAACTTTTACATGCAATCCATGTTGGTCAGAAATTAGTGATGAACTATTTTCTGGACAGAAGCCTCACGACCGTCACGATTTATTAGCTAGAGTGTTTCATTTAAAACTAAAAGTTTTGATGAATCTAATCACAAAAGCAAAAATTTTTGGTAAAGTTAGGTGTTTTATATATACCATAGAATGGCAAAAGCGGGGACTTCCTCATGCTCACATTTTAATATGGCTAGAAAATATTTTACATGCTGACAAAGTTGATAGCTTTATCAGTGCAGAAATTCCAAATCCGGATGAAGACCCCAGCTTATTTAGCGTTGTAACAACACAGATGGTACATGGTCCATGCGGAAATATTAATCCAAGTTCTCCTTGCATGAAAAATGGAAAATGCACGAAGAGATATCCACGTCAGTTCTTAAAAGAAACACAAACGGGTCAAGATGGATACCCATTGTATCGACGCCGAAGTATAGAAGACGGTGGTTTTACAGCCAACATGACTATTCGAGGCTCATCCGTTGAGGTTGATAATACATGGATTGTTCCATATTGTCCACTGTTATCAAAAATTTTCAATGCCCATATCAATGTCGAATTCTGCAATTCTGTTAAATCCATTAAGTATATTTGCAAATATGTGCACAAAGGAGCGGACATGGCTGTTTACGAAGTAGCCAATAATGAAAATGATCAAGATGAGGTTCGTCAATATGAAATTGGGAGATATATAAGTAGTAATGAGGCTGTTTGGAGAATACTTGATTTTCCAATACACAAGCACCAACCATCAGTTATGCACTTATGTGTCCATCTCGAAAACAGACAGAGAGTCTTTTTTAATACAAAAAATGCAGCTGAACGTGCAAGAATACCTCCCCAAACAACACTAACAGCTTTTTTCGGGTTGTGTTCAGAAGATGAGTTTGCACGAACACTATTGTACCATCAAGTGCCAAGATATTATACATGGAACAGCACAAACAAAAAATGGAATCATCGCAGAATAGGACAAACAGTGGCAGGTTATCCAGGAATTCGTTCCAGCGATGCTCTTGGACGAGTGTATACTGTTCACCCGAGCAATTCTGAGTGTTTTCACCTGCGATTGTTATTGCATGAAGTTCAGGGTCCAACTTCTTTTCAAAATCTGAGAACGGTTGGTGACACGGTTTGCGCAACCTACAAAGAAGCTTGCCAACTTAGAGGACTTCTTCAAAATGATGACCACTGGAATATCACCCTACAAGAAGCAGCTTTAACTCGATCCCCAAAAATGTTACGTAACCTTTTTACTATTATGTTGTTAACATGCTCAATGTCTAATCCTCTACAGTTATGGAATAACCATAAATAAAGTATGTCTGAAGATGTACTCCATGAAATTCGACTTCAACAAGACAATACAAATCTTAATTATACTGATTCTATCTTCAATAAAATCCTAATCATGATTGAGGACAAGATGCTATCTTTAGGTGGATGTAGTTTAGAAATTTATGGCTTGCCAGAATGTACACGAGACCAATTTTCAGTGTTACATAATGAACTGCATGGAGAATGAAAGTACAACAGAGAACAGCTTGCACAATATTTGGAACAAAACGAATCAAAACTGGTTCCGGATCAAAAAGAAGCATATGAAAAAATTATGACAGCAGTTTGTACACAGAATGGCGGTATATTTTTCTTGGATGCTCCTGGTGGTACGGGAAAATTGTTTCTCATTAACCTACTTTTGGCCAAAGTACGTTTCAGAAATGAAATTGCATTGGCTGTTGCTTCATCCGGTATCGCAGCTACGCTCTTGACAGGAGGTACAACAGCTCATTCTGCCTTTTAATTACCTCTGAATCTAGCAATTTCAGAGACACCCACTTGCAATATATCGAGGGGATCAAATAAGGCGAAAATCCTTCAGCAATGCAAGCTTATTATATGGGATGAGTGTACCATGTCTCATAAAGCTGCATTTGAAGCCTTAGATATCACTTTAAGAGATCTCAGACGAAGCAACATAATAATGGGAGGTGTCGTATTGGTATTATCTGGTGATTTTCGACAAACATTGCCAGTGATTCCCCGAGGAACGAGAGCTGATGAAATAAAGGCATGTATAAAATCTTCTTATATTTGGGATAGCATAAAAAGGCTAAAATTAACAACGAATATGAGAGTTTACCTTAATACAGATCCTTCGTCGCAAGACTTTTCTGATATACTTCTAAAGATTGGTAATGGAACTATTATTTGCAATGAAGACGGTTTCATATCAGTTGAAAATATTGGAACAGCTGTACACTGTACAGATACAAGAAGAACTGAAACGAGCAGTTTTTCCAAATTTAGCTCAGTACTTTGCAAACTCTACTTGAACGAGCCATACTTGCTGCAACCAACGATGCTGTAAATTCCACCAACCAGCAACTGCTATTACAATTGAACTCGCTTGAATTACCTGGAGTACCATCCCATATATTACAACTCAAAGTTGGCGCACCCATCATGCTTCTAAGAAATTTAGATCCACCTTCATTGTGTAACGGAACTAGATTAATTATTAAGGAATTAATGCCAAATGTTATTAAAGCCACTATTACGACAGGATTCTCTGCTGGTCAAGACGTCTTCATACCGAAAATACCCATTATACCTTCAGATGTACCATTTAACTTTAAACGCATTCAGTTCCCCATTCGTTTGTGTTTTGCAATGACAATAAATAAAGCACAAGGACAGTCTCTAAAAACTGTTGGACTTAATTTACAAAATCCATGTTTCTCGCATGGACAATTGTATGTTGGATGCTCTCGAGTTGGAAATAAGGCAAATCTTTATATTTTAGCTCCGAACAGAAAGACCATCAATATTGTATACCCAGAGGCTCTTCAAGGATAAATGTTATGAAGGGTAAATACCTTTTGAAATTGTGCTTGATTTTTTTTTTTTTTTTTTTTTTTTTTTTTTTAATTAAAAGTGTTTATTTATTATATAACTTCAATTTTTATTTTTTAATGTAAATATAATTTTTACGCATACATACATTTGATACTATATTTATATGTTGTATATATATGTATTGCACATATATTTTTTGTGTTGTATATCATACCCATATCCTACTACGTATTGTATATATATATTATTATTTATTGAAAATGTATATACTATATTTATATATTGTACATATATGTTTTACACATATCATTTTTGTATTATATATCATATCATACTATGTATTGTATATATATATTATAATTTATTTATTGCAATGGTATATATATTATTATTTATTACAAATGTAGCAAATGTACAGTCACCCAAAAAAAAAACGCCACCCCCCCCCACCCAATTTCGCCGTAAATTATCGTAAAAACATGCGGCTGGTACCTATCGATCTGTAATAACGTCTAGTTTTTAATGGTGTAGTTATATTTCGCTTAAGGGGTCATCTACATATTAAAACACGTATTAACTTCATTTTTTTCAATGACGACCCCTATTTTTGACCTCATATTCAGATTTCTGAGATCAAGGCAGTTCGGAAAACTTACCTATTTATAAACTTTAAATCAATTTTAAACAGAGTTACACGTGAAAATGTGTTAGGGGACCGTCTATACATTTAGAAAAAATAAATCGTGATCAACTACCCAATAATCATTATTTATAAAATTTTACACCGGAAAAAAAGTTCAGGAATGTTTATTATAAAATAAAAAACGATTCAAATTCGCAGAACTTTTTTTTATTAGCTTATGAATTAAAAGATTTTTATTGGTTTCAATTTATTAAACATTATTATTGAAATTTAAATACATCACTTCGTACGAAGAAAAATAATAGCTTGAATGATATGAACCCTACAATATTGAATTACAAAAAAAAATTTAAATACCAAGGTAAAAGAACAGTAGTAATAATGATAATAATATTAATAGCAGTTAAAAAAAAAGGTGTTTAATATTTAAGAAAAAGAATTATCTACTTCTTAAAAGCAAAAACTGTTTTATTTAAGACACAAAAATTTAAGTTAAAATACATTTAAAAAACAAAAAATATATATAAAAACAATTAAAATCTACTAACTAACAATTATTATCTACTTCTTGTTGGGTATATTTTTATTTTATACAGTAAGCCTCGCATGAAAGTGTTACTATAAAGTTTTACATTTAATTTTAGGCGTACAAACCAACAATAGACAATATACAAAAATATACATAACAAGATTTAAACTAAAATCTGAGAAAGGATATTTAAAATTTTTGCGACTGCTGATGTAGTTTCACGTCATTTGGAAATCTGTAACTCCTCCAGTGGGCGTTTCTTTCACAATTTGTGTGTTACGATATTTCTTAAGAATATTCCTTATATTCATATTTATATAAACAAAATAGTATGAAACAATTTTTTTCAATAGAAAGAGTGTATATTCATATTATTGTGTATATTCATATGAAAATAAACATGGATATGGAAAAAACGGTTTCCAATTGCCTAGAAAGAATATTCCCCGTTCTGCAATCGTCTACTGTACTTGAATTCTTAATTATAAATGTGTAAAATCTATATCTTTAAAAGTAATAAGACATATTACTTTGTTTTAAATTCTTTTTCCGTAATAAATGTGACGACAGTTTTACGCCGTGATTAGAATAATAGAAAATAAATAATATTGCACTTTGTTTCAATAATAGATTTTAAAACTTAAAGAAAAAAAAAATACCACTTTATTATTCAGTATTAAAAAAACATTTAATAGAAGTTTCATATTTTATTATGTTACGTCATGCGATAAAATTTAAATAGCATAAACGGTAGAGTAAGCAAATGCGAAAATTTCACAAAATTAAAACAGAAAATTTGTTTTAAAAATTCTGATAAAAATTAATAAAAATCAATTATATTAATTTTAAAAAAGGAAAAAACAAAAGTATTGTTCACTGCGTATTGCTCTTTCAAATAATATTCCTCGTCTTAACGCGTTTTTTTACTGTCATGATACTTAATTGAGGTGCACGAATCCTAGAATATTCAAGTTAAAAACAAAAGACAAAAGGGATAAAATAGAATTTTAGCAGTGAGAAGCTAGAAAAAGTTATGTAATATTTAAGAACAAAGACTTAACATTTCAGAATCGAGTAAAATCCCTTCTGCAACGAAAGCCACGCCTTTACAGAATTTTTCTAAAACTTTACATTATAAAACAAAATTATTTTACATACTTCCAACTAAATCATTTAAATTTTGTCTTCAGCATTCAATGTAGTAAATGCCATTGACATTTATGCATACCAGCGTCACATATAATGTCATATACGAGTATGCAAACTAGGTTTTTTAATACTGTTTCCGCAATATAGAGGCGGGGCTACATTTCTTTTGGAATTCTTTCCTAATCTCTTGCCTGCATTGCGATAATTTTATAAAAAATAAGCCAATTTGTATAATAAACATCGAAATGTTCCTTAGAAAACAATTATAATAACATAAAGGTAAATTAAAATAGTTTTTCGTCAAAATGTATAGAAATATTGACTCACAGATGATACAAATTATAACAAGCGACGCCCCCCTAACAGCAGTAAAAAATGAAATATCACTGTAACTCAAAAAATAATGTTAGGAACGAGCTGTAAATTTGGAAACCCATGTTTTTGATGATGCCCGTTCTATTCGTGTAAAAATTAACATAGGTCATAATTCATAATTTTTTCAAATATGAATTTATTAAAAATTTTCATAATTCAAAAAATGTTTTTTTAGCAAAAATTTGCATGGAATATGTTTGGGTCACTTCATTCTAACGAATAAAAAAAACAGAATTTAAATATCATAATTATTTCGGAAGATATGATTTAATGTTTATCACATTCATTTAACATTAGCATCCCCAGATTTTGACAGCTTATAACTCTATCAAAAATTGAGCGAAATATATAACCTATACCATTTTCCGTGATGATTTGATCCAGAGAATTCAAAAATATTGTAAAAAAGGGGGGTTACCATTGAAAAAAATGAAGTTGATGTCAGTTTTAATATGTAGACGACCCCCTAAGTAAAATCTAACTATAACATTATAAACTAGACGTTATTACAAACTGATCGGTACCAGTCGCATGTTTCTACGATAATTTACGGCGAAATTAGGTGGGGGGGTGGCGTTTTTTTTTTGGGTGACTGTACTATGTATTTCAAATGCCAGTACAAAATTGGTACTGGATGACAGTGCGTAGTAATTCACATGTTGCTTTGTCACATGATCTACACTGTCAAAAGCAGCGAAGTTTTCTCTTCTATTTGTTGTAGAGGGTCTGCCCAGCTAGGCGGGCAAAGCCCGGCTAGTAATAAAATAAAATAAAAAATAATAAAAAAATGCGTGCAATTCTTGATTTTGGGACTCGGTTAAATATTTATAATTTTTTCTAACGTGTCTTTCCTGCAATAGCTTTATGTTTGAAAATGAATAATTATGTTACGTAAATAATATATGTATTACGTAAACAGCATCTGCACATGATTGTGAGGTTGAGCTTAACCCTTTAAGGGGCAAGCAAAATTTCTCATTAAAATCAAAAGCCACCCGAATTCACCAACAGTATAGGGAAATAAAGAAATGAGTCATCTCTCTGAATTATAAAATAAAAATTTTATTAAAAAAAAAGTAGGGAAAATTTTTTGTAAGTGGAAATTAAAATTTACATTTGCATTCTGCAAATGGCGTCAATGAAAGGGTTAAATCTTAGTTTAAGTGGTTATAGTTCATGTATTTGGGTAAATATAGAATATAAAACAATATTGTACGTGATATACTCAATTCATAAGTCCATGAAATATAATGTGTAAAAACAATTACTTCAGTGTTTTAACTTGCAATTTCTTATGTCCATATGTAATATAAGCAAGATGTTTTTAATTATTGATTTCTGCAACCTAGCTATTAAAAACTTAACTCTATTGGATATACTTTATTATATGGGAGCATATAAATGAATATCCCGATTTCAAATGTCTATTGAAAAAAAAAAAGTGAAGAAAGTGCAATGTTGCTGTTCATCATAAATCGAAAATAACAGTTGAAAATTAATGAAAATTGAGATACATGGCGATACAAGGCCATCGGACTGAGCTCTGAGAGTTTAACCTATGTAATTCATTTCTCGCTGAGGTGTTTACCGCGCAATATATATATATATATATATATACATGATCTATTTTTTGAAAAGTGATTTAGTTAGGAAAGTACAATGACCATTTCTTTATGAATATGGGATTTTTAAACTTAGCTATGGAGTATCTACTTTGTGATAAATGGTGCATTTGCAAAGGTAAAAATGCATGAGATGAATTATTATACCATATAGATATCCCTTGTGTAACTGAAGAGGTTTAAATTAAACACTTATGACTGTGTCGAATTTAAACTTTTAACCGTTATTTTGTATTTCTGATAAACAACAAAAATGTACTTTTTTAAATTTTCTTTCAATATACCTACAAAGTTTGGATGTTGATTTATGTACGCCCTGTATAATATATATTAAAAATTATTTAATTTTCTATGTAAGATATTAAAACGAAAGCACACACAAAAAATAATATGATGAAATATATTTTATAAAATTTATTGATATGCTTTTTTTAACTGCCGACTTTCTCAGTTAGAATACAAATAATTACGTTACATAAACAAAATCTGTGTAATCCTTGACTTACCTTAAATCTTCGTTCTATGGGGAAAGAAATAATTCTTCTCGTAAAAAAAGAGAAAGTCCGTTTTGTGTTACGATATCAGCAACAATGAAAGTAACTGCCCGTCCAAGTATTATCTAGAAGAAAAGTACTAAAAAGGAAGAAAGAAACGATGCATCATACTGTCACAAGCAAAGATACTCATTACTTTCTGTATGCTATAAAGCTAAAAGGCTAAATAGAAACCGTAGCTCTGCGGTAAACGTGAGCTATTTCCTAGAATTCTGAATAAGTTCTGACAAAGTATATACCATTCTGAATGGAAGTCATTATGGGATATGCTATTTTATAAATGGAATCCAGGTTCCTACCCATCTAAATTCCGAATTTGTATTGCGTGATTATAACTTTTAATGTTTAAAATGTGTATTACAGAGCACAACATATATTTTAGGAAAATATCCTTTTTTATGTATATAGAGCAGTATACTTAAAATACATATTCTTTTATGAAAGAGGAATCCATTTTTTAACATTTATATATTTTTTTGCTGAATTCAATACTTTTTTTTTCCACATCCATTAATAGAAAAAATTACTAATCGTTTGCTGCAATTATCTTCTAATGAATGAAACGGAAACTGCTTGTTGAAAATTGTGGTGTTTTAAAACGTCACTGCGCCAACTCCTAAATGAATCTGGTTTTAGGAGTCGGCGCACATTATTTTACATTATACTTATATTATATTATTATATATTCAGAATATATGTAATATTATGTATTTATATTATAATTCTTTTATATTATGAGATTTACAAAGTAATCTAATAATGTGTAAATTAGATTACATTAATCTAACTTACATATTAAAAAGTAAATTATTATTTTAATTATTCTAGTAAATAATAAAAAGAAAATATTATTTTTATAAATATTTACTTTATTTCAGGTGTAATATCAAGTTCTGACAGAAGAGGTCCATCCTTCATGGTTGAACCCGATTCCAAGGTAGAATTTATGAACTCTACCGGAGCTACAGTAGTGTGTTCTAGCCAAGGAAACCCTCTTCCTTTTATACGTTGGATAAAGAAGGATGGTTCATCTGTTTCAGATATAGCGGGACTCAGGCATGTTCGCCCTGATGGCACATTAGTGTTTTCGCCGTTTAGGGCTGAAGAATACAGGCAAGATGTACATGCTACAATATACAGATGCATAGCGTCGAATGTTGTTGGATCTATATCAAGTCGAGATGTTAACGTAAGAGCAGGTAGGTTGAAATACTTTAATACTATAATAAAATGGAAAAATATTTGTATCGATAAGAAATACATTTGGCAGGCTATGTGACGAGAATAGTTTTTTATAGCATGTATAGCAGAGATAAATTATTCCGTTTGTTTATACAGTCGATACTCGTTAACGTGAATCTCAAGAGAAGTTATTTTTTTTTTTTTCATATTATCAGTAGTTCATACTATCAGTAACTCATAAACTGTTCTTTATTTTGACGGGGATTGTAGAAATAGTTCATGTTAAAAGTAATTCACGCTAAGCATGTTCACGTTAACGAGGTTTCACTGTATTACGTTTTACTTTCAAGAATTAATTTGTCTTTATTTCTGGGAAATTTTTATCAGTGTCTGCTATGTATCATCTATCAGAAGGATGAATATATATATATATATATATTGTGATGTAAAGTGTATTTTAAGTCTTATGATTTGTTTCGGCCGTGTAAATGAAGGCGAATAAAATGATTTATATTTAGAAATTCCTGCAAAGTTTTTTTTTTTTTTTTTTTTTTTTTTTTTTTTTATCTAATAGACTAGTATTATATTAATCAAGTCGCGGTGCTAGGAAATATGTAATACTCGATTGATCTCCCAAAAATATTAACTCTGTGGATTAAAATTTTTGTATATTTCCTAAAAGTATCTTTATTTGAAGACGAACTAACAATAATTTAAAAACATTGATGGTTTATAAACTTTACAGTATTCAGACCGGATAATGCTTAATCGCATAGACAGCCGTGTCCAATGTTATTCTATGTGAATGTTATTCTATGTCCAATGTTATTTTATGCCCAAAGTTATTCTATTCCGTTCTCAGATTCAGAAAATTCAAAATCGTTAAATTAGTACTCTTTTTTTTTTATTCAAAAAAAAGGAAATTAGGGGAAGCCGGGGTAATAAGAGACAAAAGATGTAATAAAAAACAAAAAATATTAATTAAATCTATACTATTAATCTAAATAACTGTCTTGAAATAAATGTCTCGTATTAATTTCTTTAAATGGACTCCTTTAGTTGATTTTTGAACTTAATTTTTTTGTTAAATTCTTTTTTTAAATTTTCATTAAATCCTTGTCTCTAATAACCCCACGCGGGGTAATAAGAGACCAGGCTTGTAACTGTCCATATATAGCAATGTAAAATCATGTGAGATAATTAAAGATATCTGGAAACAATTCTGAATCAGCCAATAGTTTTAAATTTTTATTATTTACATCCATTCAAAAAATATGTTTGCTCGAAAATTAACTGTCATAAATGTGCTTTTGAAATTCATTTCTTTTAATATTAGGTCCTAAATAATATAATAGTGTACTTAATGATAGTTCTACATAATCAACATAACCTAGGGATTAACCAAAAACATCAATATAATTTCTAAAATGGGCAGAAAATATTTTACCCATTTTCTAAAGTGTAGTCGAAAACAGGCAAAAAAGACGTATCTTTGAAGTGTATACAAGCGAACAAAATGTTATAAAATATTTTTCTAGTAATTATAAATGAACTTATTGATTATGTAATGAAGTATTAATGACTAAATACTAACTTATACACAAACTAAACATAAATTTACATAATCATAGCAACTAAATATGGTCTAGCCTAATGAGTGAAACTGCTTTTTGATTTAAAGTGAAAAAAAAAAAAAAAATGTTCTCTTGGTAAACTTAGACTGGGCCTAACACTAGGTAAACTCTTCGTAAACTAGTCGGGCAGAATTAACAGGAACTACAATTCGGGGGGGGACACAGGAATTAACAGTGGGGGTAATAAGAAACTCATGTCTCTTATTACCCGCACAAAAAATAAAACTGGGGTAATAAGAAACATGCCTAGAACATGTAAATAAAGAATGCTTTCAAGGTTTTAAAAAATTGTACATCGAAAGTCATAGTCTTGGTCAAAAGGTTACACATTATTAAATCCCAAATATCTTACAAAAAAAAATAAAGAAAAATTTAGAAAAAGTCACGAACTTTCAGGGTAAGTTCAAAGTGAAGGTTTTTTTTTCGTCGTATAAAAATAATGCAAAATATGTTATAAACTTTTCAGTAAGTGTATTATAGTAACGAATACACATGATACTTAATATTACATATTTTTAATGCTATCTAAGTATATTTTTTGGTGGGTTTTTTGACTGCGTCTCTTATAACCCCTGTCTCTTATTACCCCGGCTTCCCCTATCACTAAATGCACTATTTTCTTTTTGAGCAGCAAAATTAAATACTAAAAAATAAAAAATAAAAAATTAGTTTTTGGAAAATAAGTTATAATTTAAACTATTGTGAATTTCCTGAATGTAAAAAACAGAATTTAAAAAGATACATTAATAATGCGTAATTGAGGAAACAAATTTTCCCATAGAATAGCATGGGCCACTGCTGTCGGCGATATTAGATATTGGCCGCTCTTAATACCAACAGCGCAGAAAAAAAGTGAGAGGACTTATGCGGATCAGGCTTTCGTTGATAATTTGAAATTAAAAGAATTTTCTCCTTGGATTATTGAAACAAACTAGGAAGTAAGCCTCAGCCCTTTGCAAACCACGTAAACTCCCGGCAAGTGTTGTGTCTCTGGTTGCGCCATTGATTCATATAATGGTATCTTTAAGGCTGTTTATTGAACAGAATATTTTTCTGTACTTTACAAGAAACATGTTGCATGAACAAATTCTAATGCTTATTAAACAAAGTTCTAAAAAAAAATAAAAGTACTTTATTGCCTTTAAACATAAACAATAATCATCATCATTCTATATTAAGTTGAACTCAGCCAGAATTGCATTAAATATATTAAAATAAAATAATTTATATATATATATATATATATATATATATAATTAAAGAATAAGTAAAGAATAAAGAAGAATAAAATAAAATAAAATAAAATAAATTCTTATTTAAAATATTTTTCAAAAGTTTTATCACTTCAAAAAGCATGATTTTCGATATAGACACAAATATTGAAATGAGATTTTACTTTATTTTAGAATTCAAAAACTGATTCTTCTTAGTTAACTATTACTATGGACATTTAGTATTTGTTAAATACCATATTTATGCTATTGTTTTAATATCAACATAATATTTTTGCTAACTTTTTATACTTTTTTTTTTTTTAAATAAAATAACCATTAAAAAAAGAAAAAAGAATGAAAGGAAGAAAGTGCCAGAAGCAAATATTAATAAATGGAATTTACTTTCATATTTAAAAAAAAAAAAAAAAATCATTGGTACTAAAAGAAAATTCTTATTAATATTATAAAAAAAATCAAAATCAAATTATTGTACTATTTTGTTGTTCTTACGTAGAAAAACAGCATATTGAGCTGTTTCACAAAAAATAGACATTTTATAGAGGACAAATCACCATACAATATTATATCATACTTATTATGATCATTATATGATAAATGCATTAAAAAATGGAGCAATATGTATCAAAATACAAAACTTGTCTCCTGTAATTAAATATATTTTATTTTCTACTTTAAACAAAAATCTTATCTTTCATCTCAGCAAATAAAAAAAAAAAAAAAAAAAAAAAAAAAACCTAAGACAGAAGAAAAATAAATAAATAAATAAATAAAAAAGCTGGACATTTTAACAAATATTCAAAAACATTCCGAAAAAAAAACCGCATATGAGGAAAAACGGACAATATGTGATATATTATTATCATTATATGATAAATGCAATAATAAAATAAACAATTACGATAATAACAATAATATGAGAATTTTTTACGAGATTTACAATCTGAGATTCAATTTAAAAGGATCAGAACTTCTGCGCTGTGAGAATTGGCAAGCTGCTTGAAAAATGGTAACGAGTGGTTGCAAATAATGGATTTTACAATATTGATTAAAGTATAAATAAACATTATTAAAACTGATTCAAACGTTTCATTTAAAATATACGACAGAACTTCCCAACAATCCAATAAATTATGAAATTTGCAGTCTGATGTTTAATATAAAACTTTTATTTTATTTTATTAATTAGTATTATTATTTTATTATTATTTAAGTAATTCTGTTTTTCTCTCTTTTCAAAATATAGAAAGAAAAACAATATTTTAACAAACATCAACAACTTTCCAAAGGAAAAGAAAAATGTATATTATATGATATAAAAAGTACGTTATATGATACATTATTATCATAATATAATAAATGGAACAATGTGAATGAAATTAACAGATTTATAGGCCTTGATTCGACATAAAAAAACTTTTTTAAGTTGTTCTTGTCTTTCTTCAAAGCAAAATATAACAAATATATTTTGAATATAAGGAATATAAGGAATAAAAATATGAGGAATATAAACACATTTTAACAAAATTCAGAAAAGAAACTAAGTGGCAGAATTAAATAATCGCAAAATAAAATATAGTAAATGCATGGATAAAATTAGATTAATTTAAAAGTTGAAAAAAAAGCAATAATTAAGTTCATATACCCATACGCAATTAAAAAAAAAAAAAAAAATCTTGAGTGACTCCCCTCGACTTTCCGAACATTAAAAAAATGTCGTTGATATAAATGTATTAATGTAAGAGAAGCCGTTAAATACACAAATGAGAAAATTATAATAGGATATTTGAGTATTTGTCTCTGTATAGTATTTTGTTTAAATTAACGATATTGCACTTTAAACAATTTAAACCCATAGATCATAATGATAAAGAAATTTTCATTTTGTCCCAGTAAAAATCCATATATGCTAGATTCACAAAAATCTATACAGTTCATACGACGGTGACATGTAACATGCACATTAAATTTTAGCTCAATCGGTAGAGGCGTTAAATCGCTTTCGCATTTCAAATAATATGAGCCCATAAACAATGACATATAAAAAACTATAAGTGCTATCTAGTCCAAAACTCATATAGTTATAGTGATATTGATCTATAACAATATATTTCAATTTTCCGCTCAATCCGATATGACGATTAGATGCTATCGCACATTGAAGAATTTCATTCTATTGGGCATAATTATAAAGAATTGTTTGTTGTGTTCCTGTAAAAAAAAAAAAAAAAAAAAAAAAAAAATATATATATATATATATATATATATATATATATATATATATACGTGCTATATTCACCAAAATTTACGCACTTCGTATGTGCATAAATTTTTCAGCTAAATCAAATAAGGCTTGTAGACGCTATAGTAGTTTAAATAACTTGGACCCATATAGGCCATAGTGATCAAGAATTTGTCTTTGTGTCTCTGTAAAAAACTATAGAAACCTGATTAACCAAAATTTAAACAATTCATGCGATGTTGAGTAGTAACATGTGTATACATTTTCAACTGAATCGAATACGGCATTTGTACCCTACCACGCTTTATAATCTTGGACGCATAGACCATACTAATATTATTTTTTGTATGTGTGTGTCCCTAAAAAAAAAAAAACTATAAGTACTAGAATCACCAAAATCAATAGGGTTTGTACTATGGTGACCCGTAATATACGCATCAACTTACAGACCATTCGAACAGAGCGTTTAGACTTTATCGTGTCCACTCACATACATGCATAAACACATCATCGTCAAAATAATAAATAAGAATTCAGGGGCCGGAAAACGTGTAGAAACACCAAAATCTCAATCTCGGATTTTTGACATGATTACAATACTTTATTTACATACATGTGTTCGGAAAGTAAATATAATTTAACGTTTCATAAAATATTACGTCAGTTTAGCTGACTTACATTTTTTAGAAATTTTATGCTAACGGTCATTATTTTATTAATGCTTGCTGCTAAAAGTAGAATACCACACTGTTAAAAATTTCAACAGAAAACTATTATCTTAAGTCTTACGTAAAATTACAGAGAAAAATAAACGGAGATGTTAGAAACTTATTTTATACATTCATTTTAATAACTAATATTGATTTAATTAATTATTGCTGAGAAAATATTTTGAACTTAGAATGCTTTTCTACTGCAGAAACAGTCATTTTTTATTTTAATTTAAAAAAATGAAGAATAAAGTTTAGGTAAAAATAAAGAATAAAGATTGGGAATCTCGATTATTCACTTTTAATTAAGTATTACTGTAAATTTACAGAGATTCTGCATAAATATTTACATTAAGTTTACAGAAATTTTTAACAGTGCAGAATGATAATACTTAACCAAATTTCTGGTTACAACTAAATTTCACATTAACATCATTTTTATGGGGAAATTTTGAACTTTATTTTAGTAGAATTTTATTTATTAGAAAATTTAAGAGAACAGAATCGATCATAAGTTGAACCTAATGCACGTATTAGCCTTCAGTATATAATCATTTCTTGCATCTTAAACGCCTAAGAGAACAATTTTGTAAATCGAAATTCTGCAGTCTGGGGAATTAATAAAAGAATAGTATTCACAGTGATTTAAGGTACTTCAAGGATGTATGGATGCAGAAATAAATTTTACACTTCTATAGATAACTTCTATAATCATACGTCTATTGATAAGAGATACATCTTTTATATTTCCAAATTTCATCAGATAGTAAAATATTTGCAGAAAACCTGATTTTTATCAGTAAATTTCCGTGCATGTGTTTTATTTCTTTTTATTGTACATAATGTATAAATGTTTTCTTCTTTCCTTTTCTTTTCTTCCTGCTCGAAAATGAAATAATTTCAAGTGATACAAAAATATAATTTTCTTAAAAATATATTTATTTAAAACTACATAAATATGCGCAACTTTATAATGCTGTTCACAAAACCATTTTAGGTCTTTTTTTTTTTTTTTTTTTTTTTTTTTAGTCCTGATATATTTTTTTATTATTGAATATTGAATATACAATACAAAAAATGATTCTCTGCTAAAACCATGCTAATAAATTATATTTTTTTAAATTACACATGAATATTTCCACATTTTGAATATTGTATATGTTATATGTGTGTATGCGCGTATGAGGGATCGAACATATGTATATATTCAAAGATTGTTATAGATTTTTAACTTCATTTACTACTTTTTTTTTAAATTATATTTATAAAAAACAGAACACGAAAATGTACTACTACATAACGAAATAAATGTTTGTGCATAATATCAGAAAAATAAATTAGTAGGCAAATGTAAAATAATAATATAATGAATTAATATATTACAAATTAAATAAAAATGAATGTTTTATTTTATGCTGCGCGAAAACATATATTAAATTTTTCTATAAAATGTCTACTTTCGTTTTTGAGTTTTCATAATATTAAAAATAGCCAAAATTCATACTTTCACTTAAAATTGTGTGCATCTTCTAAATTTCAGAAATTGTTTAGTTCATAATCCGTTCTCAAAATATGTATAAAGAGCTTTGAAACTCTGCCCGATCACGCAGATCTCTAGTACCTTTAGCCATGCACATTATTGTGCGAAAATATTTCTTCTACAACTCAATGCAGCATAATAAATGTAAAATGAACTCGTAACTTTTTTCAACAATGTTGAAAAGTGTTTATGACTTCGATTTGTCTGTCTGTCCTGTCTTTTTCTCTCTCTGCGCTCTAACTCCCGAAAATATTTGTGAAAGTTCTGTAAACTGACTTATATTATTTACGTTTACTGTTGCATTTTCAAAATTGAAGAGGGAGTGAATACTGTTTGTGTACAGAGACATCCGATTGTATTCCATAGCATTGGATTTTATAAGATATATTTCCATGAACAATTTTTCAATAACTTCACACAAAGCTTAACGAAATTAGAAAGTGTTATTATATGCTGTCTATAGAATATAGTATGGCTAGCATTCAGTTTTACAGGGCCACATAAAAATATTCAATTGCATTAAGGAATATTATTGGACTTTTTCTGGAATTGTATTTTCTTATTCATTAAGCTTTTTTAACACTTTCTAACACTTTCTAGTGTGAATATGATTTAAATTAAATATCTGTCTGACTGTTCTTCTGTCTAGATGTTCATCTGCCAGTCCTAGTGTCAAAGAATATATTTAGAATTTCTCGAAAATGATGCATGTTATACAAATTCAATATGTAACTTTCCTTATTGAAAATGGGATTAATAGGCTTATAACAACTGGTTTTGTACAGGGAAACTTAAACACATAGCAGTGCATCGCATTGTATATGAGATTATTTTATAAATCACATTTAAATGATTTTTCATTGCAAAAACCATGATTTACTAGTTGGCATTTATTGTTAATATGCTAAAATAATGTCTTGTATAGAATATGACGTGCTTAGTGTTCATATTTAAACGGCTCATTAAATTATTCAAATACATTAAGGGTTGTAATTGGAAATTCATAGAATTGCATTTTCGTTAGTGTTAAGGCTTTTTAGCGCCTTATAACAATGTTTAAGGGTCATTCTGAATTTCGTTTGCCTATCTGTATGTGTTTCTGTCTTTATATTGTGTTATGATAAGGTTGTCAAAGAACATTAAAAAATTAAACGATGCAATCAGTAAATACAGTTAAAAGTGTAACAATCAATGCCTATTGCATGATTTTTCGTTTTTGTGATTGTATACAAAGAAAGTGTACTCAGATGGTAGGTAATATATGTATATATATATATATATATATTATGATAAAATATTACTTTACTAGCAAACCCGTGCGAAATTTTCGCACTTTTTTTATTTTATTTATTTACCTTTATATGTTTAAACTTATACATATTATTCCAATTTCACCACCTAATTAAAATTTTAATTTACCAGAAGCAAAATTATTATTAGAAAAAAAAAATCTTGCGCAATAGTGAAACCAAAATCATTGAAAGAAATAGAAAGATATTAAAACTTCTTAGTCTTGCTTTTGCCTCCAAGGCAGTAGCACGTGTGTTTGCACCTGATTAAGAAAGTCTACGTCCTTTCGAAACCGATTAAGCTGACTTAAAATTTATGGTGTGTGAAGAAGTTTTAATATCTTTCTATTGACTGTACGCCAGTTTTTGATTTTAGTTTTGGTCATTGAAAGAAATGTTTCATAATAAAATTCATGGTTGATGAGCCAGTTTTCATTCTTCCGCAAGCAGTACAGTTTTAGTAATAGGACCCATAAGACTCCTTTTAAATTTTTGCCGCCATATTGTCGATGATATTTTATTTATTAATTTAAGCATAAGTTTTTGCTAAAAAAAAACTGATTTCTATTTTCTTTATACTTTTTTAGGATTGCGATTTTTAGTCAGTTTATAATAATAATTCATATTCTGTATATAACTTACAAAGAGTTTAAAAAAGCATATTTTACAAATACATTTTTCCATAAAATGGTTTCATAAGACAAATGTCATATTTTCTTATTAGATCATTAAACTGAGACCGCGTGCATAAATATTATCCATTTATAAATATAATTCTTTTTATCCTTACGTATTTTATTAATTTCATCGTTATCGTATCGTTTCGACAAAATGTATTCGTAATTGGTCAACGTCGGAGAAATATTCTATAGATTTTTACACTATTCAAACAAAAATTCGAAAAACTATGTAATATTAAAACTAGCAAGAACGAATGTATAAACATGACTGTGTTTCTCATGTGGAAATAGATTCTTGAAAATTTCTAAAGTTTAAACAAACAAAGAATTTAAAAAACTGTTGTCATAAAGAATTACTTTTATTTTTTCTAAATAATCATTTTGCAATACTTTTAGAATGCCAAACAATAATGTGACATTTCTATTACAATACAAAAACTTCCATATTTTTCGGCTTTACGTTTCAAGATGGTGTTTTACTTCAGTAACCCGTGTTTCAAAACGTGACAACCATTTAAAGAGGATATTATCCTGACGTGAAAAGAAACTGAAATAGTTATGTCAGGAAAATATATTGTGAAAATGTATCAGAATTGTGGTTTTAAGGGAAATAACATATGAATGCACAATATAATATTTTTTTAAAGTTGTAAATAATTCATTTTTATCCTATCAACTAACCAAATGTACAACTACACCAGATTGACCATATTTTTTTCATTGAATTTGGGGACAAAGATGGCGATGTCCTCAAATTTCAAGGACAAAAAAATTAAAAATTAAAAATTAAATCACCTTAAATTGTAACATTTTAGTATTTTTTCTGTATAAAGCACCTAAAAGAATTTATTTCAGCTTATTTATTATACATATAATAAATTACTATAATAAAACAGTAATAACTTTATAACCGGCATCCCCAAATGTGTTCTATTATTTTAGGGACGAAGGTACTTTTGTCCTCGAGATTCGAGGTCATATGGTCAGCCTAAACTACATGCACATTCCGCACACAAATATATAAATAAAACTAGTTGGCATAGGTGGACTCTGCTCAGTTCCCCATCATATTTATGTTCTCATAAATTTCTAGTGGGAGACATATTATAATCATGTTAAAAGAAATGAATTTGACCAAAGCTTGATACAGTGACAGAATGAAACCCCCGCCTAATAGGCTATCCACCGTTCACTTCGATATATTTATCTTATTCTAATCTATTAATTTATTTTATCATTGTCAATTCCGTTGTTTAGTTTTCATGCTACTATTTCCAATGCAATAATCCTAAAAATTAATATTTTTATGAAAAATTTACAATTTCGCTATTTTGATAAAATCGTAAATTACGAATAATTTACGAAATTTTCCTATTAGAATATTTGTATTTAATCATGTTCAAACAAATACCATAAATGTAATTTTGAAGTTGTCTAATGTATTTATGATCCTCAAAATGGAAGTTTATGCTCAATTTTGCCTTATTCTGCCATTTTAAGTAAATCGTAAATTCCAAATAACTTACGAATTTTTTAAATTGGAAAAATCATAGTCTATGATATTCATGCCAGTATCCAAAATAATATTTGAAAAGTGGTTTGGCATCTTTACGATGAAAATATCCCTCAAGACTAACGTTTACGTGAAATTTTGCTCTATTCTGCCATGTTAAGAAATTCGTAAATTTCCAATAACTTATGAAATTTTTATATTGGAAAATTCATAGTCATTAATATTCATTCCAGTGTCCTAAATAATATTTCAAAAGTAGTCTGACATCTTTACGATGAAAATATCTCTCAAAATTTACGTTTATGTGAAATTTTGCCCTAATCTGCCATGTTAAGAAATTCGTAAATTTCCAATAACTTGCGAAAATTCCAAAGTAGCATATTTATAGTTACTGATGTTCATTCCGGCATCAAAACTGATATTTCAAAACTGGTCTGACATTTTTACAGTAAAAAGTTTCCTTTTAATGCACATTTAAGTGAAATTTTGTCGTATTCTCCCATGTTAAGAAAATCGTAAATTTCTAATAACTTACGAAGTTTTTAAATTCGAATGTTGCAAATAAACAGGGTTCTTGCAAGTATCGAAAGTAATATTTTAAAACTGATCTGACCTCTCTGCGATCATTTGTTAGTGAGATATCGTGTTAACAGACTAACAAATTAATGGACTAACACACTAACACACTAACGGACTGATACGCTAACGGACTAACACACTAACACACTAACGGACTGATACACTGACGGACTAACACACTAACACACTAACGGACTGATACACTAACGGACCAACACACTAACGAACTAACACACTAACAGACACCCTACAGACAGACACCATATAAATTTTGTCATTTTCGGATTCCTCACACCTGAAAACGTATAAAAAAGTCAAAAAACCGAGTTCGAAATTTTTCACGATTACCTAAGTTCCCCATACCTATAGTATGATGGGGAACTAATATAGTCATATATGTCAATTATAGACGACAATCTTATAAAATAGATTTCTGAAACAATACGATTAGTGTTTATTTAAGTTTCCTAGCCCGTTTACTTAGTGTATTTTACTTCATTCCTTTAGTATCCCTGTATTATGTTTTTAATATTTCACAATTTTATGTTGAGTTTAGTTTATCTTTTAATGTTTAATTATAAAAAATATTATACAATCACACGATCATACTTTGACAAATATAATTTATTATTATAATTATTTGCATATTTGTGGACAATTATTCATTGCAATAATATCTTGAATAAAATTAAATATGAATAAACTAATTAATTAATAAAACTTTTTTTCATTATTTGATAACTTTTCCACCAACAGTGGTTACTTTCTATACATCATTACATTGAGGTGTACGACAATGAACGGGTTTCGATGTAGAGAGAGAGAGTAGTCTGATGTCTGGGGCATTTAAGTCTTTGGCTGTGCCGTACGACCAACCGATTCTATTATTCATATCAGTAATATAGTTTAATGAGCATAATTTAATGAGTAGCAATAGATAAGATATAATAGGTAGAGTCCTGAGATGCCATCCGATTTCCATTAAAATTAGCTTAACACTATTTATTGATCCTGAAGATTTATGTATTAAATTTTAAATGCAATAAAATCTTTTTGTAAAAAAAATAGAACCGACTCCAAAAAGAAACTACTATTCAAACAACTAAAAATGAAAGAAAATTGGCAGAAAATAGAACTATAAATTGCGCCTAAAAGTATAAAATAATTTCCTTCGCCAAACAACCTATAACACTACAATTAATCATAACTTTTGAAGACGGCGCAAAATTAAATAAAATTTAATTAGTTTTTAACGATATGTCTTTAGATCGGTAGCAACAAATGCTGTTGTCTCGAATGATCCATTTTCATGTTTCCTTTATTATTTTATCACTGTATACAATTGGTCCATTAGTAGCATCTACATAGAACAGTGAACATTCTTCACAATGCGGTATTTATTTTTCTACGAATTTAGAGTTTCCTTTGCAAATTTGGCATAACTTTGATAACTATCATCCTTGAGGACTTTTGGATTTGGCGATCAAAACGTAAGGCAAAAATATACACGCAAGATGTATATTTTTATGATATATATATTGTACGATGTGTTGTTTCATATTCTTGATTACTCTCTTGATATACCTTATCAAAATAATCATGATATTCCAAAGAAGTATGTTTGCCAGATAATTTTGCGATTTTTCATTCACCAAGGACGTCAGATACCAGCATCTTCACTAAATTTTGCTGCTTACGAAATCTTATTTGTTTTCTTGAAACAAAATACTTTTCGGCTGCGTTTTGCAGGTAACAATGTGAGATGTGTATTTTGAATAGGATTTGATTTTTGTATTCAATAAAGGTATCAATTTTTATTTAATTTTGCGCTGACTTCAAAAGTTATGATTAATTGTAGTGTTATAGGTTGTTTGGCGAAAGAAATTATTTTATACTTTTAGGCGTAATTTATAGTTCCATTTTCTGCAAATTTTCTTTGTTTGAATTGGAAATTTTAGTTGTTTGAATAGTAGTTTCTTTTTGGAGTCGGTTCTATTTTTTTTACAAAAATATTTTATTTTTCTTTTTTCAGTGAAAACTTATTTATATAGCAGAGCATCAGAAAACGTTTGACGGGAGTTTCACAAATCACAACTTCCAAGAAAAGTGACATTACTCAATAAATGGTTTATGTCACTGAAAAATACATGAAATGCACCCAATGTGAACAAAAAAGTTACATCTCTATCTAGAAAGTTATCCACTCGAGAAATAATTGTGCCAGTTTTATTCTAGTCAAGTTATTTTTAAGTTGATTTTTCTCAAATGCTGCATTTTTAAGTTGTGTTACTTTTCTTGCCTTTATCGGATATGAGCAAAAAACTATCTATTCAACGAACATACGTTAAATTAAAAAGTTTTTAGAAATGTAAAGAACGGATACTCTGTATTCGTAACCGAAAATTCTCTTAGGCATATATGTTGAACTTTACAGTGAATACGTGTCACCCGCTGCGCTGAAAATTGCACAGTGTAAAGTTTAAACAAAGAGCAAAATATGCATTGCAGATGACGGACAGAAGTTTCAACATCGATACTTACATACTGCTTTTACCAGTGTAGCTGCATGCGTTCAGCAGTTAGAGTGAGAACATAATTTTGTGAGTATCCTGTAATTTGTTTACATCTTAATGAAATCATAATTAAACCTATTCAGGCCAAGATCATTACGACAACAAAAAAAGTATTAAAATTAAATCATATCTTACGAAGTTATAATCTAACAAATTTCAACAACAACAAGAAGAAACATTGTTTATATTGAGAACCTCTTCCTTTATGAAGTCGGTTTAAAACGCCTATGCGTTAATCGATGTGACCGTTTACAATAACCATACTTTGAATTTTACATAGCATAAATGTCACCCGCTACGTCACAACATATACAATGTCGTTCAAGTGTGCACAAAATAGGAAATTGTGAACAAATAAATGCACGTTTTAAGCATTCTGTTTTTAGCATTAATGTCTAAACTACCTTTGCGTACTACATCGATGATGCTCTGCAATTTTATAATTCACTTTTTTTTCCTGTCTTGAAACGTTTCCGAGATAGGATCACTAACTCCACTCTTTTCGACCAGGTGGCGCTTTAGGCGGTTGAATCGCGTAGCACATGTCCACTGTATTATACCTACATACCACTTTTATGACTATAGCTGCAGCTGTTCAGCTGTTAAAAGAGTTGGGACTGACGTTTTTGGGCACCCTGTATTTTCTTTTGATCGTAAAGATCTTACAATGGGACCTATTTCAGGCCAAGACATTTACAATAAACCAAAAAATTATCAAAATCTGATCATCCGTTCAGAAGTTATAAGCTAACAAACAAAAACAAAAACAAGAAAAACATACGCTCTGATTTGAGAACCTCCTCCTTTATTCAGTCGGTTAATTAAAGCATTTCTTGCGAAGTTATAAGCTTACAAACAACAACACATAGCTCGAATTAAGGACACCCTCCTTTCTGAAGTTGGTTGAAAACGACTTTGCGCTAATCAATGTGACCGCTTACAGTAACAGTATTTTGAACCACATAGTATACGTGTCATTCTCTACGCTGCAAAGTGTGCAACGTAGTTCAAGTTTGCACAGTGTAGGAAATTGCGGACTAACAACTGCACGTTTTAAGCGTTCTATTTTTAGCAATAATGTCTAAAAACTGCCTTTTCATAGTGAACCGTGTCACAAAACAAGATTAAATTGACATTTTGTGTGACCGATAATTTTCATTTTAATCAAGAATTGTCTTAAAGACTATCAGTTATCCCGAGTAAATTTCAATGCAGACGTAGAGAGAAAAATACGTGGCACTCCCAGTTAAAGGAGGAAGTAAAACTGTCCAGTCATCATTTTATGAAACTCTCTTCTGCTCGATTTCAATCTCCGATGTATATGTAATGTTGTCTTTCTGTGAATATGTAGCTTTAGTTAAACAGGGCGTTTGAAAACGCTCTTATATATTTTATTTTATACATTTATTATAAAGATATGTATTTAATCAAGGAAATTAAAGTTACAAAAGAAAAAGAAGAATTATAAAATCATTCATCATAATTTACACAACTAAATAATAGTTTAATATGTTCATAAGTTTATTTTTCAGCCTGTTGGTGAATCAAGAATGTGGCTTTCAAATGGATTAAATAATTAATTGGACGCATGGTGTACCAGTGCTGTTTGTCTTATCCAGGTAAGTGAAATCTTACCTATTCATTGTCAATATTATTTAATATAAATAAAATATTATACATGCGCTCTATATTAAAAAAATTATATATATATAATTTTATAAGAGATGCTAATAATTAAGAAAGCGCAATAATTTGCACTACCGAGAATCCAGTATTAAATTTAGTTATTTTAAAATAGATTATGAGACTGATTCTCTTAATTAAAGAGGTGTCTTAAATAAAAGAGCGCAAAATAAAATTGCAGCACTGGGACTTAAAAAGAAAGAAATTATAAAATATAATTAACATATGTGTTTGAAGAAATTCAATATTAAGCATATTATATATATATACAAATAGTATAAGTGTCTGTGAATGATTATATACTGAAATCAACCTGTATGTGCTCATAACTAAAAAAAAAAAAAAAAACTCATAGCTGTTATCTCAGTAAATACTGTCTGTGAATGATTATATACTGAAATCAACTTGTATGTGCTCATAACTAAAAAAAAAAAAAAAAAAACTCATAACTGTTATCTCAGTAAATACTCTCTCTCCAAATATTATTTGAACTTTTCAAAGAATTAAATATACGTGGTATATAAAAATATGTTTTGATAAAAATAAAAATAAAGATAATAAATAAACAAAATGGCAGCTCCCGCAAAAGAAAAAACATTAGTTGAGAAATTGAACTCCAGTAATTATGATAACTGGAAGTTCAAGATAGAGATGCTCCTCACTAAGGAGGATCTCTTCCAGGTTATTATAGAAGCGCCCCCAAACCCATTAACTGATGAATGGCGATCTAAAGATCGAAAGGCGCGTGCCATAATTAATTTAGCTATAGAAGACACACAAATAGTATATGTTAAGCATTTGTCCACAGCCAGGGAGACATGGGATGCACTTAAAAATATACATGAGAGGGCTAATCTGAGCAGCAAATTATTCTTACTCAGAAAATTATATTCCACCAAACTAACAGAAGGGGGAAATCTGGTAGAACACATAACTAGTATTTATAAGTTAAGGGACAAATTGTTAGCGATAGGAGAAGAAATAAATGAGCAGCACTTATCAGCGTTGATGTTGTGCTCGCTACCTCCTAGTTATGATACCCTGATAACGGCTATCGAAGCCAGAAATGACGATGAACTTACACCAGAGTACATTAAAAGCAAATTGTTTGACGAATATATTAAAAGGACAGAAAATCACCAAACAAAAGGTGAAAACGCGTATAAAACTCAAATTAAGCGTAAAACACCACCAAGTAAACATTGCAATTTTTGCGGAAAGAATTCACACACCCGTAACGAATGCTGGCATTTAAACGCCAGACCAAATCATAACCAAAGGAATTATAATAATTTTCATAACAGCGGTAACAATCCCAGCAAGTACAAAAACAAAAACAAAACACAACTCATAACGGAAACTGAGAATAAATTAAAGAATCTTACATTTATCATTGATAAAACTGAGCATAACTCATGGATAGTCGACAGTGGGAGTAGCAGGCATATCTGCAACGACATAAACCAATTTACAAATCTGAAAGACAACGAAAAGGTTAGTGTTATGCTAGCGAAGGGGCACTCCGTAGTCTCACAGGGTTGCGGCGACGTAAATCTTAAAGTAATTAACTCGGATAAGGAAATAAACAATATTACTTTAAAAGAGGTTTTATACATACCCAATATAGCCACAAATCTAATATCGGTAAAGAAAGCAACAGAGAATGGTTGTGTTGCCATATTTAAAAATCATGAATGTAAAATCAAATTCGGGAATAAAACTTATATAGAGGCGAACTTGACAGATAATTTATATGAACTACAAACGAGCGAAAAATTTTCCGAAAGTGTAAATATTGTAGAAGCTTGCGAAAACAGGAATTGTACTAAATTGTGGCATGAAAGATTAGGGCATAAAAATCTACAACAAATAAAAGAACTCGTCGACAAAAATATGGCAACCGGAATAGAGCTAAATAAATGTAAACACAACACAGAATGCGAAATCTGTATCATTTCAAAATTGGAGGATGACACATATCCGAAAAGGGCAACTTTCAGGGCAGAAAAACCATTAGATCTAGTTGTTTCAGATGTTTGCGGACCCTTTCAAACTTCCACAATAGGAGGGAAAAATTATTTTTTAACGTTTATAGACGACTACAGTCGTTTCACATTTACATACTTATTGCGAAATAAAAGTGAGGTGTTTGATAAATTTAAACAATATTATGCGTTGACTTTAAACAAGTTCGGCAGGAAAATAAAAATATTGCGTACCGATAACGGCGGAGAGTATACAAGCAATGAATTTGAAAACTTTCTCGCGAATGAAGGAATCGAACACCAATTAACAGTACCGCATTGTTCTCCTCAAAATGGCGTGGCGGAGAGAAAAAATAGAACATTGGTTGAAATGACCAGATGTTTGTTAAGACAAAGCAGCTTGCCAAATAAATTTTGGGGTGAAGCCCTTATGACTGCTAATTACCTGCAGAATAGATTGCCAACGAGTGCATGCGATAAAACACCATATGAAAAATGGAATGGAAATAAACCAAATCTCTCGCATATAAAATCATTTGGTTGTAAGGCATATGTGTATACTCACAAAAACACAAGACGGAAGCTAGACAACATTGCAAAGGAAGGAATACTTGTTGGTTATGACCTTAGAAGTAAAGGTTATAGAGTATTTATAGATAATAATGTTAGGATATGTAGAACCGTAAAGTTCGTTGAAACAAAAACAAAGGATAATAATTTTGAGTCTATCGATAATGAACTGTTAGAGACAAACAATAATACAAATGAAGGGAATTCTAGCGAAACAAACGATCATAAAAATAACTTCCCGGTAATATTAAATGAAATAAATCAAAATTCGGACCAAACTGAGGATGTTAATCATGACATGACAGATCGAACAATTCCGAGAAGGTCGGAAAGAGCTAACAAAGGTGTTCCACCTGACAGATTTGCTTTAATGACAAATACTATGAACGTAAACGAACCCAAAACCTTCAATGAAATATTGCAGATACAAAATTCCATAGAAAGGGAAAATTGGCTAAAAGCAGCCAAAGATGAAATTGCTTCTTTAAACGAAAATAATACATGGGAATTAGTAGACCCTCCCCCTAACACACACATAGTAGGCTCAAAATGGGCATTCAAGGCGAAATATAATGATAAGGGTGAAATCCAAAAATATAAAGCCAGGCTTGTCGCCAAAGGCTTTAGCCAAAAGTATGGGGTAGATTATGACGAGACGTTCGCCCCGGTAGCGTCTCATACGACAATTAGATCTTTTCTTGTAATGGCCCTATATAAAAACTTAGAATTAAACCACTTGGATGTAAAAACCGCGTTTTTACACGGTGAGCTCGAAGAAACAATTTACATGCAACAACCGGAGGGATTCATAAATCCCGGTGAAGAACATAAAGTTTGTAAATTACACAAAGCCATCTACGGGCTGAAACAGTCAGCCAGGGCTTGGAATTCAAAAATAAACGAAACATTAACAAAGTTGAATTTCACACAAAGTTCCACTGACAAATGCCTTTACAAAAGAAACACAAATAACAAAACCGTCTACATACTAGTGTATGTAGACGATATATTAATTGCTGGAACCAAACATGATATAAACAATATAATAGAAGAACTTAGGCGTGAATATAGTATTACCAACCTTGGGAGCGTTACTAATTATCTGGGAATAAATATAACACGACCAGACAGCAATACTTTGCTAATAGATCAGTCAAACAAGATTAAACAATTAGTAAATAAATTTAATTTAGAAAATGCGAAACCCACTAATACTCCCATAGATACAAATTACTTAAAGGATTATAAGAATGAAAATTATTTAACTGACAATACTGATTATAGAAAGGCAGTAGGGGCACTTCTATATATAGCCACTGTCAGCAGACCTGATATCAGTGCTGCCGTCAACCTTTTATCTCGTCACAACGAAAGACCTAGAGTGTGTGACTGGGAAAGTACCAAGAAAGTCATCAAGTACCTAAAAACTACAATTAATTTAAAATTAAAATATGACAATGAGCATCCTGCTATACTAACCGCATATGCGGATGCGGATTTTGCGAACGACCCCCAGGACAGAAAGTCGATTACAGGAAATATATTTTTTATTGGGAAAAATCCAATTTATTGGTATTCGAAAAAACAAAAATGCGTCAGCCAATCCACCGCAGAAGCGGAATATATAGCAGCAGGATGCGCTGCTCAAGAAAGCATGTGGATCATTAGACTTTTAAATGACTTAGATTTAAATAAAATAAAACCAATCACAATTTATGAAGATAACCAATCAGCGATTAAATTAATTGAATCTGACAAATATCAAGCGCGGACAAAACACGTCGACGTCAAATTTCATCTAATCAAACATTTGTATGAAGAAGGAACCATCAGACTACAATATATCCCCAGCAACGAAATGATTGCCGACATCTTTACAAAACCCCTACCAGGGCCGGCTTTTAAAACTTTAAGAAACACACTAAATTTAGGAGAACATTGAAAATACCGGTCAAGTAGGGGTGTCACAAAACAAGATTAAATTGACATTTTGTGTGACCGATAATTTTCATTTTAATCAAGAATTGTCTTAAAGACTATCAGTTATCCCGAGTAAATTTCAATGCAGACGTAGAGAGAAAAATACGCGGCACTCCCAGTTAAAGGAGGAAGTAAAACTGTCCAGTCATCATTTTATGAAACTCTCTTCTGCTCGATTTCAATCTCCGATGTATATGTAATGTTGTCTTTCTGTGAATATGTAGCTTTAGTTAAACAGGGCGTTTGAAAACGCTCTTATATATTTTATTCTATACATTTATTATAAAGATATGTATTTAATCAAGGAAATTAAAGTTACAAAAGAAAAAGAAGAATTATAAAATCATTCATCATAATTTACACAACTAAATAATAGTTTAATATGTTCATAAGATTATTTTTCAGCCTGTTGGTGAATCAAGAATGTGGCTTTCACATGGATTAAATAATTAATTGGACGCATGGTGTACCAGTGCTGTTTGTCTTATCCAGGTAAGTGAAATCTTACCTATTCATTGTCAATATTATTTAATATAAATAAAATATTATACATGCGCTCTATATTAAAAAAATTATATATATATAATTTTATAAGAGATGCTAATAATTAAGAAAACGCAATAATTTGCACTACCGAGAATCCAGTATTAAATTTAGTTATTTTAAAATAAACCGATGATGCTCTTTTCTCCCATCTTGAACCGTTTTAGAGATAGGAGCGCTAATTCCGCTGTTTTTCACCAGATGGCGCTCTATTTTCTTTAGATTGTAAAGATATTATAATGGGACCTACTTCACACCAAGATCTCTACAACAAAACAAAAAGTATCAAGTAACCGTATTTTGAACTATATTGCGTATGTCACACCAGCAACGCTACAACGTGAGCAATGTAGCTCAAGTGTGTATAGTCTAAGAAATTGCAAAAAAATGCGCGTTTTTATCCTTGTATTTTTAGCATCAATGTCAAAATTATCTTTTCGTACTAAATCGATGATGCTCTGCAAATTTATATTTCATTTCTCCCCCCTGTGTTCAACCGTTTCCGAGAGAGGAACACTAGCATGAATGTCTAAACTATCTTTTCGTACTAAATCGCTGAGACTCTTCAGTTTTGTAATTCACTTTTTCTTTAGAACCTTTTTCGAGATAAAAACACTAACTCCGCTATTTTCCACCAGGTGGCGCTGCAAGCAGTTTAACCTTGTACTGCATGGCCTCTTTGCTATACATACATACCATTTTTATCACTATAGCTGCAGCCGTTTAGCAATTAAAAGAGTTGCGACTGATTTTTTTGGGCAACCTGTATTTTCTTTAGATCGTAAAGATATTACAATGGGACCTATTGAGACCAAGACCTTTTCATCAAAATAAAAAGTATCAAAATCGGAGCATCCGTTCAGAAGTTATAAGCTAACAAACATAAAAAAAAAACATACGGTTTGAATTGAGAACCTTCCTTCTTTTTTGAAGTCGGTAAAAAAAAAAAAAAAAAAAACATTTAATACAATGTTGAATGATATTTTTACTTATTATTATAACTCGATTTTTTGGTATCATATTATCCAACGTGGTTCTTAAGTAAGTCGAGTTCTTAAGTTTTCCCACATTTGGGAAAACTTGGTCCACTTTGCGACGTTCTGCAATAAATAAATAAAATATTAATAAAAATATTAATATTAATAAGGCACAGTAAAATATATTCCCCCATTTAGGGAAGGTGGGTTCTATTTTACTCCACTGAATTTTAATTCGCAACTGCTAAAACACGTAAAGATTTTTTTTTTTTTTTTTTCAGAAATTTACTTTAACACGTTACCGCCCAGTGTTCTTATTTGAGGGCAGCTAATAAAATTGCACATATATTTTTTGTGGTTTCTTGGGATGTTTTATGCTTTTTAGTAACAGTTTATAGCGTCACTCTAAATGATCCCTGAAAGTTTTATGTGCCTACTATTAAATATTATTTCATAATTTGTATAGTAATTTTATGATTTTTCATTCGTCGCACATATATTTGTTTTTTGCAAAGGTACACTAACTTAAACCAAGTTGAATAATAATATATATTATAATACTTTACTTTCGAGATCTTTGTCAACATATAATAGGAAATTAATCTGTTATCTCATAGTTTTTCTATCTCGAAGTTTTCTCGCTAGAAAACTAAACGTCAATAATTGAGGTTTGGCTTTAAATTTAAAACTATTAGAAGAATTATTTAAGTTAATATATTTTACTGTCAGTTGTCTATATTAATTTTGAAGTGACCAGCTAATAATATTTTACAAAATTAATTCGGGTGTTAACGGGTTAATACAATGTTGAATGATATTTTGACTTAGTACTATAACTCGATTTTTCGGTATTATATTATTCAACGTGATTCTTAAGTAAGTTCAGTTCCCAGACTTGGGGAACCTTGGTCCACTTTGCGACGTTCTGCAAGAAATAAATTAATAAAATTAATAATAATAATAATAATAAAGCACTATAAAGTATCTTAACTTCTTAAGGGGAAATTGTTTATATTATAATTCACCTAAGTTTAATCCCCAACTGCTGAAACACGTAGCGGATATATATATATATATATATATATATATATATATATATATATATACATACGTTTTTCCAGAAATTTACTTTGATAATTCAGGAGATCTCCATTTATTTCCTTTATTTCAGTTATATTCGTAAATTCTAGTGATAGTTGATTTTAAATAAGCTAAAATTCCTTGCCACATGTAGGCCTAATCAGTCCCATACAATGAATTGAAAAAAAAAAAAATTAGTTACATTTATCACAATTTAAATGAACCAAGCAAATGTAAGCTAAATTATTTCTAATCTATTAAACGTGGTGTTTTCTGATTTTTTTTTTTTTTTTTTTTTTTTTAAAGGCTTAATTACAATCCATATTTTGTTGACACTTTTACTGACAATCTCTTTAAAATATGCAGTAAATAAAATAAAATTGTGAATATCAATAAATGTTTTGTAAAATATTTTTTTTTTTAAATTTATATAATTAAATATAGTATTGTATAGTTTGAGATATTTCATAATTTATATGTTGTTTTATTGTTGAATATTTATATAATGATAATAAAATTACAGGTATGGAACCCTGGCGCAGAATTCATATCTGTATTTGTTTAAGAAATTTCTCTACCTACATTATCATTGATTTAGGAAGTAGAATATTTTATTCCATTGAGAGTGTCATGAATTCATCAGTGTTTCATCACTGATTTTAATATATATCTAATTTATAGATATGCAAAGAAAATGTTTTTTTATAAATTGTTGACTAATTATAACTAGACTCATGCATAAAGAATTGACCTGCATCAAAAACATTTTACTAAAACGAAATAAGTTTCAGCATGCATAATATTAAGAAAAGCTAACTCACCTGTCTCCTGCATTTCCTGTAGTCGCTTGAAAAAACATTTTAGGCCATACAAGTCAATAAAGAGGAAATCCGATTGCTTACTATAGTTGTTTTTAATCAGAGAATTTCTTTCAGAAGTTTATGAATAAAAACAGAATCTTTCACAAATTTTAGCACAGGTTTAAACATTCAGAATACGGATAAAGGCATTTTTTTATGCCTTGAATGAATTATAAGAATAAACAGAAGAATACTTATTGTTTTAATAATATAACAATTAGTGGATTACTTGGCTGTACGAATTCAGCCTGAATATTAGAATGTCAATTCAAGAAGAAAGTTACTTCAGTTTTTCGAATAGTTCAGAGAGAAAAACAGAATCAATAATAAAAAAAGAAAAAGAATGAGTTTTGTTTCACTTTCTGGTCACATGACTGTCTGCTTCTGATCGGCTGTCGCCTTTACCGCTTCCCATGAATCAACAGGCTGGGCGGGGCGGTAAGGCACCGGAGCAGGAGGCGAAATACTTGGAAAAGGGATCACCTTCGTAACCGGTCGAATCAGAGTTCCAGCAGAAGAGGTCTTAAGTTGCAGGACCCTGGCGATTCCGTCAGGTCCGGGAATCAACTTGATGATTCTGGCGAGATCCCAATGGAGTGGAGGTGATACTTTATTTTTCAGGATGACGAGTTCCCCTGGAGAAAAGTTGTGACGGTGGTTGTTGGTTCTTTTGGATCTATACAGCAATGTTGGCAGGTATTGTGCTTTCCACCTCTTCCAAAACGTTTCCTTCATCTGCAATAAGAGCTTATACCTAGAAGAAAGACTAAGATAATTGTTTGTTAATGGCAGTTCTGGCAATTCTAATAATGCAGTTCCAATCAAGAAATGTCCTGGTGTTAAAGCTGCGATATCATTAGGAGCATTGGACAATGGTGTTAGAGGCCGCGAATTTATAACAGCCTCTATTTGACATAGAAGAGTGGACAGTTCCTCAAAATTTAAAATTGCGCCTTGTGTGATTTTTACCAAATGATGTTTGGCTAATTTTATCGACGCTTCCCAGAGTCCCCCAAAATTTGGAGCATACGGGGGAATAAAGTGCCAGGTTATTTGGTGTTGGGAAGCAAAATTTTGTAATTTTTCTTCTTTGAATAAAGAAAATAGCTGTTTTAGGTAAGAATGGGCTCCGACAAAATTTTTGTCCGAAAATATGTCAGAGGGGTATCCACGCCTACCTATGAAGCGTTTCAAGGCTGCGAGAAAGGCTTCTGTAGAAAGATTTGAAACACATTCAAGATGCACTGCCTTTGTCGCCATACAGATGAAAAGGGCAATATATGATTTAAAGGTTGTCGCTTTTCGTTTATGTTGACATTTTGTCATTACTGGTCCCGCGAAATCGACACCAACCTTCGAAAAGGGCCGAATGGGTGTGATTCTTTCTGAGGGTAGATCCCACATCTTTGGAATTATTGGCTTAGCTGACAGTCGAAAACAGAGTATACACTGTCTTAATACTGATTTTACGGTGGAGCGTCCGTGGGGAATCCAAAATTTGTTTCTAAGGAGTGAAAGTACTAAATTGGGACCAGCATGGGATCTTAAGTTATGATAATATGTTATTATCAAGGAAGTAACGTGATTTGCTTTGGGAAGTAATATGGGGTGTTTTTCTTGAAATCGTAAGGATGGGTGGTTCCGCAGGCGTCCTCCAACACGAAGAATGCCTGCTTCATCCAGAAAAGGATCAAGACAGAATAGATGGTGTGAAGGTTTTAAAAGTTTGCCTTTCCTTAGTAAGGCAATTTCATCACTAAATTCTGCATTTTGAATAATTTTTACAAGCCACATTTCCGCTTGATTTAGCTCTATGGCCTTTAAAGGACCACTTTCCTTTGATTTGGTTTTAATTTTATTGATAAATCTCAAAACATAAGCTAGAATTCTTAAAAGTTTTAGATAGTTAGAGTATTTCGTGATATGTGATATGAAAGTGTTATTAGAAAGTGTAGGCTTAGAACTTGAATCTGTCGAATGTTGATGAGTTTGTTTCTGAACGGAAACTGAATGTAATGTGCACATTGGTGGTAGCTCAAAACTATGGAGCCATTTTGGCCCTTCCCACCACTCAGTTCTAGCTTTCAACTTAGCCGGGGACAATCCGCGTGTGGCACAATCGGCCGGGTTTTCTTTTCCTGGGATATGTCTCCAAAATTCTAATTGAGTAAGAGCTCTGATTTTGGTAGCTCTATGGGCCACGAAACTATTTCCTTTGTTTGAAGGGTTATTTATCCAGTTTAATACAATAGAAGAGTCAGTGTACCAGTATGTCGAATGAGTAAATTTAAGGGATCTTTGAATGTTGCAAATTAACTCAGCTACGAGTACAGCCCCACACAATTCTAATTTCGGTAAAGTGAGTTCTTTTATGGGTGCGACTCTAGTTTTAGCAGCAATTAAATATACCTGAATCGTGTTCGTTATGATCTTTAAATATGCGACTGCCGCATACGCCCTCGGAGAGGCATCACAAAAGCCATGCAGTTCAACTGTACAATCTTTAGTATTTGAACCTACATAGCATGGACATAGATTTAAACTCATTAATTTCATTATAAAAAGTTTTCCATTCTTGCAAAATATCTGGAGGTATAGGCTCATCCCACGTTGATTGCAACTTCCACAATTTTTGTAGAATGATTTTTAAGATAATAGTAGATGGCGAAATAATTCCGATGGGATCATAAATTTGCGCAATTACGGACAGCAACTGTCTTTTTGTATTAATTTGTTGATCAGCTAAGGTTCTAACTTGAAGAGTATCTTCACTTAAATCCCAGAACATTCCTAGTACTCTTTGATTTATTTTTTCTTTATCCTCAAAAAAATGAATGACCGAATTAGCCTTATCTTCCTCTGGAATATCAGAGAGCGCTTCTGGATGGCTACAAGCCCATTTCCTAAGTTTAAACCCTCCAGCTTGCATTAGAGCCTGCAGCTCCATTATTCTATCTTTTGCTAATTGAAGGGATTGTGCCCCTGACAATAAGTCGTCGATGTAAAAATTTTCCTTGGCAATTTCTGCTGCCAATGGAAAATTTTGTCCCTCATCCTCACATAATTGCTTAAGGGTGCGTAACGCTAAATAGGGTGCACAAGTTGTTCCGTAGGTGACAGTATTCAATTCGTAAAAAGATAATTGGTCATTGGGAGATTCTCTCCAAACAATTCTTTGGTAGATTCTATGTTTCCTTTCAATTAAGATTTGCCGATACATTTTAGCTATGTCTGCACTGAACGCTACAGGGTTGGCTCGAAATTTTACTAAATTGTCAAAAATATTCGACTGCAGTTTAGGACCAATATATAGAATGTCATTTAAAGATTTGTTATTTGTTGTTTTAAACGAGGCGTCAAATACTACACGTAATTTTGTTGTTTCAGAGTTTTCATTTACCACCGCATGATGCGGTAAATAATAATGTGGCGTTTCATTAATTTCAGTTGGATTTAATTTTGTCATATGACCCAAATTTATATATTCGTTCATGAAATTCGAATACTCCATTTTTAATTGTGGGTTCTTTTTAATTTTATTTTCAATGGAAAGAAATCTTGAAATAGCACCTGACTTACTGTCACCTAGTGTCTTATCTAGCTTAAAGGGTAGGTGAACGACATATCTTCCCTGACTATTTCTTTTAGTTGTGGTCACATAAATATTTTCCACAGGATCATTTTCTATCTTTTTTGATTCTACATTTGGAATTGATTCTGTATCAAAAAATTGTTTTAAAGTGTTGTTGATATCATCATCAACAGTCAAATGACACGTTAAACTGATATTTGTACATTGAAAACTGTTTATTCGTCCTGAAAGGAGGTAACCCAGCTTTGTGGGGAATGCTGTAGGAGTTCCTGCTGGCCCTTGAATTGGACTGCCATTGCAGATTGAGGCGACTATTTCTGCCCCAAGAAGAATATCGATTGGACCACTGACGTCATAATTGGGATCAGCTAGTTGTAATCCCTTTATGTGTGGCCAATCATGTTGCGGTAGTTGGAAATTAGGGAGAGGTGAGGTAACCCTATCAACTATAAAAGCGCTGACTGAAAATGACTCCGACGAAAAATGCGGAGTGAATTTAAATTCTGTTTCGTTGAGAGCATTTTCTGCTAAAACGCAATTAATCCCTATTATACTATGCGACGTGCTCCGTAAGGGCAAATTTAGTCGCTTAGCACATTCCTTAGTAATTAATGAATTTTGACTAGCATTATCTATCAAAGCTTTACAATGCACAATTTTTCCTTGATTTGATTTAACCTTAATTAGTGCTGTAGATAACAAAACATTACTAGAATAAAACTGAGCACTATTAGAGACTGATATATCTGGCGATACATGATTCGCCCTTTCATAATTTATATTTCTACCATAAACATGTAGCAATGTATGATGTTTTTCTGCACAATTTTTACAATTAATGTTTATCCTACAATTCTCCAGTCTATGATTTTGGCGTAAGCAATTTTGACATAACTTATTTAATTCAACAAATTTCCATCTTTCTTTAACCGGTTTTGAATTAAATGTCGGACATTTAAATAGCGCGTGACGCTCATTACAAAGAATGCACGTATTTTCCTTTTTTACAATTGTGCTCAATACGTTTGATTTCTTCGAATTAGTGAATTTTACGTCTTGTTTACATTTTATCTCTTCAACACCGCGCGCTTCGCGCTCAACGAATTTCCTAAAAAGATCAAGATCAGGCAATTTATCACTATCCAACATTAATTCCCATCTCTGTTTTAACGATTCATCCAATTTCCCCATCATGAATTTTATTATAATTAAGTCGCTTAACGCATTAGAATCTAAACCCAAAGTTTTTAAGTTTCTGACGGCTTCGTTACAAGTATCTAATAACTCAAGGAAAGTTTTAGCATTGTTTGCTTTTACAATTTTCATAGAAAATATTTTGTTAATTTGACTCAATGCTAATTGTCTCTTATTTTCATATCTTTCATTTAATATTTCCCAACATTGATCTAAATTTTCCTCTTTTAGAGCGAATCCTCGAATTAATTTAGCTGCGTTTCCGCGCACTGAAGAATGTAAATATTGCAATTTTTCAATTTTGGATAATTGATTATTTTGTAGAATTGTCGAATTAAAAATTTCTTTAAAAGAAATCCAATTTTCCGTTTCACCAAAAAATTTTGGAAGATCAAATTTAGGTAATTTAATAAGAGACGATTTACCATTTTTCTCATCTTTATTTTCCGCGTGAGTATCTGAATCGCACGCATTTACTTCTGTTTTGTCCTCTAACTCCACCAGTAAATCAAAAACCCCTCCCTTATATCTCAAATACATATCCATATAATCCTCATTCTCTTTAGCGGATAAATTTTTAAATATTCCCGCGATTTCATGATCATACGATTGAACTTTGTTTTTTAATAATTTAACCTTAGATTGTTCATCTTTACTACACCCCTTTACTCTATCTCTAAAACTATCGATTTCCTTACATAAATTTTCAAATAATAAAACTTGCTTAGATAATTTCGGCATTTTAGAATATATAAGTTTAAATACACATAACTATAGGCCTTCGAATTATAGAACAAACATTCAAGAACAAAAATAAATCATTTTAAGAATAAATGATTACGAATAAGAATAAGAATAAGAATATCAAATACATATTAAATATATATAGTTTTTTTTTTTTTATATATATCTATATAAATCATCGATAGACTCATGGCTCTAGGACGGACCAAAAACTCATGTTGATTAATTATAACTAGACTCATGCATAAAGAATTGACCTGCATCAAAAACATTTTACTAAAACGAAATAAGTTTCAGCATGCATAATATTAAGAAAAGCTAACTCACCTCTCTCCTGCATTTCCTGTAGTCGCTTGAAAAAACATTTTAGGCCATACAAGTCAATAAAGATGAAATCCGATTGCTTACTATAGTTGTTTTTAATCAGAGATTTTCTTTCAGAAGTTTATGAATAAAAACAGAATCTTTCACAAATTTTAGCACAGGTTTAAACATTCAGAATACGTATAAAGGCATTTTTTTTATGCCTTGAATGAATTATAAGAATAAACAGAAGAATACTTATTGTTTTAATAATATAACAATTAGTGGATTACTTGGCTGTACGAATTCAGCCTGAATATTAGAATGTCAATTCAAGAAGAAAGTTACTTCAGTTTTTCGAATAGTTCAGAGAGAAAAACAGAATCAATAATAAAAAAAGAAAAAGAATGAGTTTTGTTTCACTTTCTGGTCACATGACTGTCTACTTCTGATCGGCTGTCGCCTTTACCGCTTCCCATGAATCAACATAAATTTTTTATGTGTTTTAGAATTATTTCAAAGTATGTAGTGCATTTGTAACATTTTTTTTTTTTTTTTTTTTTTTTACACAAACTCTTACTTAGCAATAATGTTTTCAATAAAAGAAAATATAACTTGCAAACACAGTAAAGAAAAAAAAAAGAGTATTAATAATATTTTTATAAATATAAATATTCATCATAGGAAACAATCTCATTTTTTTTTTTTTTTTTAGAAGTCCTTAAGTTTTAGATTTAATTTAGTGGCATACATTAAATTTCCAATTGTTACTTGTGATAAATAAATTTAATTGCAAGAAAGTACGAAAGTTTTTCAGAGTAACGAGGAAAAAAAAAAAAATAGCTGATTTCTTATGCATTTCTATCAGAAATTTGTTGCACAAAATTTTAATTTTTAATGTCTGTCAATATATTAGTTTAATAAATATATATATATATATATATATATATATATATATATATATATATATACTTATGAATTGTTTTACTTATGAATTGTTTCACTTTTATTAATTTTCTCGTAAGTTTTTCTTTAGTTATTTTTGTTATATATTTTCAACTCTTATATGACTGAAAATATATATTATAATTCCATATATATATATACTATATATATATCGCTGGTCACCACTTTTAAATGAATCATTATAATTAATGAATTCTCAAAATTACGTTAATTTTTATCATGTGAAAAAAAAAAAAAAAAAAAAAAAGGAAAAAAAAACTTTGATCGGGAAAAATGTCGCACCGGGTCCCCACTGCCTTCGGCAGTGTAGACCCGTGCGCGATGCACATATATGAGCGCCCTAATAATTTTACAAATTCAAATATATATCCGCAATCGATTTGTAAGTATCAAAAACCTCTACATACCAGTTTTGAACGATCTATCTCTATTTTTATTTTTTTACCCTTCCGCTCCCTCCCCCCTTCCCGCCCCTCCCAATAATTTTAAAAATTCAAAAATATCCGCAATCGATTTGTAGGTATCGAAAACCTCGATGTACCAATTTTGAATGATCTAACTCTATTTTTTTTTACCCTCTGTCCCCCCACTCCCCGGCCCTTCTAATAACTTTACACTTTCAAAAATATCCCCATTCGATTTGCAGGCCTCTAAAACCTATCTGTACCAATTTTGAATGGCCTAACTGTATTTCTATTTGTTTTTGCCCATAGCTCCGCCCCCCCTTACCGCCCCTCCTAATAATTTTACAAATTCGAAAATATCCGCAATCAATTTGTAAGTATCGAAACCCTCTATATACCAATTTTGAACGATCTGACACTATTTTTATTTTTTTTTGCCCCCCCCCTCCCCTCCCCCCTTCTCGCCCCTCCTAATAACTTTACACAATCGAAAATATCCCCATTCGACTTGCAGGCCTCTTAAACCTATCTGTACCAATTTTGAACGGCCTAACTGTATTTCTATTTGTTTTTGCCCCATAGCCCCCCCTTGCTGCCCCACCCCCCCTACCCGCCCCTCCTAATAATTTTACAAATTCAAAAATATCCGCAATCGAGTGTTAAGTATCGGAAACCTCTATGTACCAATTTTGAACGATCTGACACTATTTTTATTTTTTTGCCCCCCCTCCCCTCCCCCCCTTCTCGCCCCTCCTAATAAATTTACACAATCGAAAATATCCCCATTCGACTTACAGGCCTCTGAAACCTATCTGTACCAATTTTGAACGGCCTAACTGTATTTCTATTTGTTTTTGCCCCATAGCCCCCCCTTACGCATGTGAAATCACGTTTTGCCCCCCCCCCCCGCCCCACTTGGGGACCGAATTTCAAAAATTCCAGAAACCGATTTTTAGACATTTGCATTAGCTATATTTAAAAGCAAAAATTTTACGGATATCTGTTTTTTTGTTTGAGATACGAAGGATTTTGTGAAATTACGTTTTGCCCCACCTCCCCCCCTTGGGGGGCGAATTTTGTAAAATCGCTTGCGGCGTTGTCTTTCTCGGGTCGTAAACATTAACCGTGCCAAATTTGGTCCCGCTCGGTGAAACGGCCTAGGATTCTATAGCGGACACACACACAGACTCTGCTCTTTTATATATATAGATATATATATCATAAATATATATATCTGTAAAAGTAATTTTAGAATTTTTTTTAAGATGTTCATAAATTTCAAATTTAAATAAATTATATATATATATATATATATATATATATATAGATACATAGATTTATATAGATATATATAGATATATAAGGTAAACTAACGAAGAAAACTGATTATTTATGTATATCATTATAAAATTTATAAATGACTAAAATATACGAACTAGGGAACTATACTATTCCATGGGAACACATTATAATGGATCATTATATCTGGTTTCGCATTTTAGTCATGTGACTTTCGATGTAATTCATCATATATATAGTATATTATTGTAGTTGTATAATATGTACAGTCAGCAACAAAATTATTCGAGTGATACCAAAAATTCCTATATTAAGAATGTACACTTAATATTTTTCTTGTTAAATAGATCCTTGTCGAATCATTTTCTTAAAAAGACAAAGAACATGACTCAACAAGGATTTATTTAACAAAATAGTATTGATTGTACCTTTTTACTTTCCGAACACTATAGTGAGGAAAGTATTGTAATCATGTCAAAAATTCGAATTCGAGATTTTGATGTTTCTATACGTTTCGAGGTCCAACGAGTCCGTTTTCACTATTTTTACGATGATGTATGTATGTATGTGTGTATGTATGTGTGTATGTCTGTGAGTGAACACGCTAGCGTCTAAACGCTTTGTTCGAATAAGCTGAAAGTTGGTACGTATATTGTAAGTCACCATAGTACGAACCCTATAGATTTTGGTGAATCTAGCACTTACAGTTTTTTTACAGGGACACAAAGAAAAATTCTTTATCATTATGGCCAAGGGACCAAAATCTTAAAAGTGCGATAGCATCTAAATGCCTTATTCAATTGAGCAAAAACTTTATACACATATTATAAGTCACAGATACTCAATCTGTATAGATTTTGGAGAATCTAGCACTTATAGTTTTTTTACAGGGACATAAAGAAAAATTCTTTGCTAATTTTTTAAAAGTGTGATAGCGTCTAAACGCCTTATTAATCTCAGCAAAGAATTTGTACACATGTTATAGGTCACATTTGAACCAACTGTATAGATTTTGGTGAATATAGCACTTACGGTTTTTTTACAGGGACACAAAGAAAAATTCTTTATCTTTATGGCCTATGAGACCAGCGATAGCATCTAAACGCCTTATTCAATTGAGCTGAAAATTTGTATGAATATTATAAATCACTGTTGCACTAACTATAAGCATTTTGGTGAATCTAGCATTTATAGATTTTTACAGGGACACAACGAAAAATTCTTTATCATTATGATCTAAGGGCTCAAAGTTCAGTAGCGTTAAATAAAACCTCGTGTGATATATGGAGAAAATTACTCAAACACTCTGTTATGGTTTTCTCTTTTTTGTTTGTTTAGCAACTCCTCTTTCTTTATTTTATCTACAAAACTGTTAGTTACTCAATGTTCGGAAAGTCGAGTGGAGTCACTCCAGATTTTTTGTATAAGAATCATTGTTACCGCTCGAATAATTTTGCTGCCAACTATATGTTACTAAATGTAAGTGCATATATATGGTACATATGTTACACCATACCATATATACCATACTTCATTGTACTAAATGGTAACATATTGCTTTAAATTTGGCTCTAATATCTTCCAATGTAACCTGTGATTTTAAATAGTTTTAATATTGTTTGTATTTAAAATTTTTGATATTTTAGGTAGTCATTCTATATATACCATATTCCATAGTACTAAATAGTAACATGTTGATTTAAATTTGGATATAATATCTTCCAATATGAACTGTGATTTACAATTGTTTTAACATTATTTATTTATTATTATTATTATTATTATTATTATTATTATTTGTGCATTCATTCCAAAGTACTAAATGGTTAATACTATTTAGTAATATGAACTGTCATATCATTTATAAAATATTCCATAATACTAAATGATAACTTATTTTTAGAAATTTGGAGGTAACATGTTCCACACTAAAATGTGATTTAAAATAGTTTTAAAATTATTTGTATTTGAGAGCTTCCAACCTAATCCGGCAAATTGTTAGTATCGCATCTTTTCCTACACCACTTAGTTTTTAGAACAATTATCTTCAAATATATCTACGATGAATTAAGAAGAAAAATACTCTAAACACTAAGCGGTGTAGAAAAAGGGGCGGTACTAACAATTTGCCGGATTAGGTTGGCAGCTCTGGTATTTAAAACTTTTGATATTTTAAGTAGTTAAGTCTTTTTATAACATATATTCATACATAGATCTTATAAACAGATAAATAAAAAATAATTATGGATATAAATTGATAGAAAGGCAGATTGTTATGAGTATGTGTGTGATATTTTGATAGAAAAAAAATCACAGAGATCATTAAACAGAATTGTGTATAATTAAAAAAAGCATTTATCGTATACTAATTTCATAATATATTATTTAATACACATGTATGAAAACAGAATACAGACAGATTATTTTTATTACAACTTTGTAAACAAATCCCTAAATTCGACATAATAAAACATTGTTCGCACAGACCCGCTTATTCGTAAAAAACACTTTCCTCAGAATTTTTATATAATAAAAAATAATTAAAAATACAAGCTTACTTTTCGATAAAATTACCTTAAAATTTTACTGGTGCCGAAACATAAGGAAAGTAAAACACTGTAAAATTATTAAATTTCCGCGTTTTTTTTTTTTTTTTTTTTTTTTTATTTTAATGATGTTTATTTAAAATACTTTTATGCAATGCTTTTTGAAAACAGTTTCACGATATATGTCATTACAACATTACTGATATCTCCATTTAATAACCTCAAAATATTTCATAAGGTTTCAGGAAAAAAAAAAAAAAAAAAAAAAAAAAAAAACAGGGCTGAAAAATTCACACAGAACTCATACCAGAAATCGTTTAAATTAGTTCACTACTTATAGTATCGTTGGTTTAAGAAGCAGAAAATGTGTTTATTGTGGTAGGAATTCTACACTAGTTCCCCATCCCCTCCTGAAAAAAGAAACCCTCTATTATACTGTATGAAAAAGTTTTGGACAGAACTATTAATTTTGAAATATACTTTAGTTTATAGAAAAAAAAATCCTTTATTACAGTTTTCTCAGCAGTCCGTATATATTTAGTACATTTTTTTATATAAAGCAATATTTGTATTATTATTTTAAAGACACATAATGTAAATAGTTAATGAAAATTACTATAAAAAAGTAGTTAACCCGTTAGTAGTCGCTATAAACAGCGCCACCTATTACAGATTGCGCATTTTTTATTTAACTCGCACCAATAATTTTAAAAAATGATGTGATCAACCTTTCTTTGATTTTATTCGCGTTTTATATATATCAAATGCCACTTCTAAATATTTTTTATGGCTATTGAATAAAAAAATCTGGCAAAACTGAAGGATGGGCGGCAGATCGACCAACTAGTGACTACTAACGGGTTAAATAAATAAATAAATAAATAAAAGGTTACTTAAACTTATTTTTGACAAATCATGCAAAATTAAGTTTAAATTAACTCAGTCCCAGGGGTCATCTCAGTTACTTTATTGAATACCGCTATTTTTACAAAGCAATCTCCGAACTATTGTATCGAAAGTAACTACTGAAAATAATTACTAAATTTTACTATTGGAAAAAAGTGCTATTCAAAGACGTGACCACACTAACGTCTGCAATCCAGATGGCCACTTTTCTTTCTTTTTTAATGTCAATAATTTTACTAATTATCTTGTACAATAAATTATATTTACTAGCATTTCGTACTAGTTTTATTTTATTTATTTATTTATTTATTTTGTATATATACACATATATATATATACTTTTATAATGTTATATATATATTGTTATTATATATATTATATATATAATATTATATACATAATGTTATATATATAATGTTATATATATATATATATATTATAATGTTACATGAATGTTATTCGTCTCTCAAATTTAACTTACATCAACTTGAAAAATACTTATTTTCCATCTTTCTTCTTAAAACACTTGTACTTACTCTCAGATTTCATTTATTTATTTGTTTTTATTTGACTTCGAGAGGAAAAGTACTATTACTACAGTATTCTAAAAAACATATAGAAAAAATGAACAAAATCTTAAGTTAAAAAAGTTAATGAACGCATGAAAGATCTAGAAAATATTTCAGTAAAATTTTTTTAAAAAGATCTAGAAAAGAAAAAAAAAGTTAAACGACTAAAGAATCGTTATTTTTTAAAATATTGTTTCCTATTACTTCATGACGGAAATTTTTTGAGTTAATTTTTGACATTGCCAGTATGAAACTTCTTTTTAAAAATTTAAAAAATGTAATGCAGAAAAAAAAAAAAAAAATCTTATCCCAAAAAAGCAAAAGTTAAACTCCATGAACGAAACAAGGAAAAAAGAAAAAAAAATGCTTTTGTCAACACAGTACACGCTCTCACAAGATAAATGAAGCAAAAGTCTGCTTGAGACGCCCATTGTGCGTGAAATGAAGCTAAAGAAATTTCATTTCTGTTAGAAAATAAATGAAAATGTTACTATCCGCCTAATTCTATAATCCATAAAACCTTCATTGTTCCGAAAAAAAATTGTATTATTTTTCTTTACAAAAGATCAACATTCTTTTCCCTGTTCGTCATTATTATGAAATAAATTCTTTTCAGAAGAATTTCTTTTGTGCCTTTTAAGTTAATATCGAAGTATTTTCTTTTCCAATATTTTATATTTTTACATAGATGAAGCTTCATATGTAGGTACGTCATATAAAAAAGCGTCTGAATTAATTTAATAGGGCATTTCTTAAATAACAAACTTTGTGAAATCGATAATTTAAATAAGTTAAGCCTTAAAATCAATCTGTATTTCCTGACATATGACATATTATTGTGCTTTTATTTTTAGAACAGAGAGTTATGTGAACAAAAATTGTATATTTAATATTACGTACTTTTATAGAGTTATGTTTAACACGGGGGAGTTTGTTATTTGTAAAAGTATTTCGCTTGTAGATCTTAGTCGTTTTATACATTTTAGAACTGATCTCATTTTAGCTTTTTTTAAAATTACGTCTATTGGACGGAATATGGCCAATGACAAAAATAAATAAATAAATAAATAAATAAAAAGACTAGCTCATTTTGCATGCATATAGGTCTGACAGAGGTTCCTTCTATTATTGACCCTCTGTGTAAGTTTCTAAATGGCTATATATCAGAATCTATTGGTTTTGAAATTAATGCTGGTAAATTGAACTGTATTAACTTGATCGATTAATTATGTATCCAGGCAACAATTCAAACGGTTTTTTTATATATTGTTTACAGATTTGGAACCTTTAAATTGAATTTTCTCAATTTGAAATTTTGCTTGAATTCAAGAGGTTCAAAGTGATAAAACTTACATAGATGTTTAAGATAACACGTACTACCTTTTTGGATGTTTAATAGAATTTATTATTTCCTTTTTCAGAAAAAAAAATAAGAATAAAAAGGGCATGTCTAATAAAAAAATTGAAAAAAAAAAAAAAAAAATTATATGTGTAGATTAGGTGCTCCAGTGATTGACATCTATCCCAAAATAATTTATAAATAAGAAAAATCATAAAATCATATATTTTACATATAAGAATTTTAACATTGTATGTCAAAGACAGCCTACGGTGCTAATAACTGGTAAAATGAATAACTAGCAGTGTCAAGCACTGGAATATAAGATGCCAATTACTGATAAAATGAAAAACTGGCAGTGTCAATTACTGGAACATTGAGTGGGTGTCAAATACAAATTCATAAAAAAAATGTTATCAAAGGTATAATTTTTTACATATATGTGGTTCTGAATGTCTTTCATGCCATATGTACTAACTTGAGACTTCTAAAAATATTTTTTTATGACCAGAACATTACAAACATTAGAGATTGCTCTAAAAGTGTCAATCACTGGTGCACTTACCGTATATATATAAATAATAATGCAAAATCAATATATCTTTTTTTTTTAGTTAGATTTTATTAAACATCCACACATATATTAATTCTCTCCTAAAATATTCATAGAAGTTTTAGCATTTTGTAGAAAATGTATTTATGAAAAAATGCAAACAGAGAAGAAACAATTTAAAAAATTCAAATCTGTAAAAGAATATGTCAAGAACCATAAGAATTATTGCTTGTATATATATTTTATCGAACAAACCTCATTTAACTTAATTTATAAATGTTAAACGGATGTATAAGATTTTATATAAGAACTTCTTCAGCGGTGTCGTCAACAGTGTTGCGAGATCTGGCGGAATTTTTAATCAATAATCACCAATAATTTTTAATTGTAACGTTTGCGTAATCAGTTCAAAGACTCATAGTCTATTATGTATATCAAGTATCACCACCCGAAATTTGATTGGTGATTATTTAATAAATAATCTGGTTGTGTTACTCACACGACTTTCTCTTACCCTGAAATTTAATTCTATAAATACAGGTTGCAGATTAGGAGGTAAGATAACGAACACTGTTATGTAAACCTCTGTTAAATAATTCAAATTAGGCTTCGGAAAAGTTTTATATGATAATTAGTTCCATGCTGGGGGAGGGGGGGGGTACCGCCCCTTTCAACTCCCCGTTTCATTAATGAACCTACATTTATATAGAATTTAATTCGGTTATTAAAAAATAATTCTGTTTTTTTTTAAATAATTTAATAAAATTATTATTTAAAAAAATTATATTTTATGATAATTCACACGATTTCCATATTAGAACACTAAATATGAAAAAAAAAAAAAAAAAAAAGTTGAATTTGTTCTGAATATTACATTAAAAATAAATAAATAAATAAATAAAAAAAAAAAAAAAATCGATAACTTTATTTTAAATTACCGCAGATTGATGGTTGAACATTTCGTTTTAAAGGTATTGGCAAGCTCATTTGAAAGATACCCATGCTGGAAATTTACTCCCCTTGAGGGGGTATTTCCCATCCAGGGTGGGGGGAGGAGGCGGGTCTCCTACATACACAAAATAAATTTCCAAATTGACTATCTCTATTACAAAAAATATATATTCGTTTCATTTCTTTTAGTGCAGTCTATAGATGTTAAACTCTACTTACCTCCAATTTCCCCCATAGAAGTAATGTATTTGAATATTTTTGAGTGTACGAACCATTTGCTTCATCTCAACGAAAAGCTTCATCTCAACTGTAGCATCCCTATATGATACTTATTTACAGTACCGAGTTTGGCATTTCTGCTACTATTTTTTCTTGAGATATACTAATAACAGACACACAGACCATTCACTAAAAACATGATTTTCGTAATCAGGGGACCTCAGAACATGTAAATATAACATAAACTCACGTTCGAAAATTTAACCCTAAAACAATACTTTCTCGACCCTATGGGTAAGAGGAAGTAAAAATCCGCCAGATCTGGCAACACTGGTCGTCAAAGATGCCAAGCCCTTTTTATACGCATGTAACGCTGCTATATAGAATGGCGTAGATGATATAATTTTTTAATGACCACGACATGAAATACAATGGTATTATCTATTTATTTTTAATTTTAACTTGCTAAATTTATTGTATGAAATTCTTATTATAAATCAGAATACATATGAAAAGAAAAAATTAAAATGCAAGTGAAAAACTTTTTGAATATATTAATTCCCACTTGAACAAATTGTAAATAAATGTTTTCGAAACTTTATATTAATACTTTATGAGTGAAGGAAAATTTAAAGTTTTACGATGTATATGATGTTCGTTCCTATACTTATTTTAAATATGTAAATATATTTTAATAATTTATAATTTTGCTTTTACACTTTTTTTTTTGTGCTTATAGTTTATTTAATTGCCATTTCTTTTTATTAAAACTTAGCAGTGTTTTTAATAAGTAAAAATCCCCAAAAATTAAAGTCTTTTCAATTCCATACATCTTTAAAGAATGTTGATAAATAAATAAATGTCTACTTACTCAAGAAATAGAATTCGGCACGAAATAATGCAATTGTCATAGAAAAGGCAATTCCCAAATGCAATTTCCAGGATTATTATTTTATTTAGAGTTTTCTTTCTTTCTTTCTTTTTTTTCTTTTTCAGTACATGCGAGTGTTTTATAAAGATTAATGTAGGTAAAGTATTTCTTAGATATTGTTTACAATAGTAAATGTATATATATACATATATTAATACGTTCACATTAGAAATCGTAATTTTACGATTTGAGGATTACGAGGGTGTGGTTTTCTATAAAAGTCCACGCTAGGTATCGTAGCCCTCCGCCATTTTTCAGTTCATATTCATGGATGAAAAATTTTCACCTATTTTCCTGCCACTATTTTTAAACTGTATTTTTTATCATATTATTCACAAAACTTTAGAACAGAAAATTCAGATAAAAATGTATCATATTTTTATAATAATCATAATAATACGATTAATTTTTCTGTATGAAAAAAGTGGCATTTAAAATGTTGAAAATGTCTCATCTGTTAAAGTGTCCGGGAAAAGAGAGGGGACGATAACCCAACGCTACTATTTACAAGCAATATATATATGTGTATATATATATATATATATATATATATATATATATATATATATATATATATATATATATATATGTATATATATATATATATATATATATATATATATATATATATATATATATATATATATATATATATATATATTTCCTTAATGATGATTTTTAAATGCAGAAACTCATTGCGATAGATTACTAAGAAAAATTGTTTTTCCCACAACGGCTCAAAAGAGGCAGCTTGACCTTTATTACGATTTATATTAACTTTTTTTTTACCACTGGAAACGGCTTTTTCCGTCATTAATTTGTTGAAATAAAATGCTACTATGACAAAATGTTTAAGAATGTTATGTTTCTTCCTAAAAAAAAAAAGATTTCTAAATTTCAGTAGTTTTCAAAAATGGATTTTCACATTCTTAATTCACGTAGTATTCATTTTATATATTTTTAAACAGATATGATCAAAAATTACTACACGGCAAAGTTAAAGAAGCCATAGGAACAATAACTAATATACTAATCCCATTTTAGAATATAATATTTTAAACGTTTTGTAAATCGGTATAATTAGCAAGGGTCGTACTCTCCGCCCTTTTATTAGGACACTCTCGATGACAAGAAATCTCTGTTTTTTTTTTTTTTTTTTTTTTTGCCACCACTAATTTTATGCAGAACTACTTCAGGTATATTTACAGCAATGCGCCACAATTATAGAGGGTAGAGATTATTTTATAAAATTGGTGGTAGCAATAACTTTGATTTTTTTTATTATTATTATTCGTGAGAGTGTCCTGAAAAAAGGGGGCGGAGAGTACGACCCCTGAATTTGTATACGTCCATACTTGCCAACCTAACCTCTATTCCCCGCCTCTTTTTGTACACCACTTCATTTTTAGAGTAATCCTCTTCAAATATATTTACGATTAAATAAGAAAAAAAGTACTCTAAAAAAAGACTGGTGTAAAAAGATAGGCAGAAATGGGCAAAATTAACAATCTCCCAGGTTTAGGCTGGCAAGTATGTACTTCATAATTAAATATTTTGATATCTGTTTCAAATTTTGAATTTACTGTTTGGATATATTTTCTCAATGCTTAAAAATGAATAGGAATTAAACGAGAATTTCCTTCAAAAAAGAATAACAAGCAGAATAATGAAATATGGGCACAAATTTGCAATATGAGCTCGCATTGACCCATACAGGTAGCGCAATTCTCGCATTTCTTTCAAAGCAGATTCAGGGATGAGACATTTTCTCTTTTTTTGCTACCACTATTATCATATAGAAATATTTGGAATATTTTGGAATAACGTGACATAATTAAATAGATTAATAAATATTATATGAAAGTTGTGATACGAAAAAAAGTCGTAAATTTCTCATCCCAGGAAATGTCCTGAAAAAAAAAAAAAAAAAAAAAAAAAAACGTGGAGTAAATCTCTACTTTCTCACACTGATTTTGAAACTTCCAGAAAATACGCCGCATTTAAAATTATACCAATTTCTACTAGAAGTACATACAAATGTATGAGAAACATGTTTTAATAATTAACCCTTAACGCTTGACAAATTTTCCTAATTTGAACAGTAAAACACGCGTTTTGACGTTCCTTTAAGACGTCATAGTTTCCAACTTACTACCTTTTGGCAACCGAAAAATTATAATTATTTGTTTTATTTTACCTCATCATTGAATAAAATAAATCTTTCTGTTAAAATTTCCCGGTAGCCTATAGTTACACGTTTTAGAAAAATAACATTTCATTTTCAGATGAACACTTAAGGCTTGGCTTGATTTTTTAATGTCCCCTCAGAAGGGACATACGAGCAATAAGGGTTAAATATTTGAAAAAAAAAACTTTCTTTCTTCGTCAATGTATGAATATATAGAAAATTCCTCTCTTTTTACTGAAGTTAGAAAATAGCTACTCAATCAAATATGAAGTTGAAAATAACATTTATTATATTTCAAATAGACTCGAATGTTGCTTTTTTAATAATTTGTTTATTTCTAAAATGAGATTATCCAATATGGGATTTTCTTTTTTAAGACATCTAGGCATTTTTTGGATGTACAGGTTAAACCATAAGTCCTTAAACATTTAAAAAAGTACTCAAAATTGAACGTATTGGTAGAATTGAACGTGGTTTATATATATATATATATATATTCGTGAAGGATTATTATTATTATTATTATTTTTTAAACAAAAAAATAATAGTTCAAATTTTCGTTGATGGAGGGCGTAATGCGCGAGCAAATTACACATTTCCATGAAAAATTATATTTATTTGCATGTAAATAATCACAAGCATATAAATCCAATTCTTTGTATCAGTTATCACTACAAGTTACAGTTTAAAAACTGACTACAGCAATACTAACTGCAGCTTAAATCGGTGATTCTTAGCTTAGAAAAACATCTCCGCTAATACCGCTTCATTCACCAAGTTAATATTACAATTAAAACTTCATGTATGCACAAATTGTAGACAAAATAAATTATAAGCTGTTTTAATCTTAAAGCCGTTCTACGTATCCGTGCAGGGCCCTCTATTGACGAAAATTTTAACTATTTTCTTAAAAAAAAAAAAAAAAAAAAAAAAAAAAAAAAAAAAAAATCCCTTTTACACGATGAGGTTTTTGCAAACTGCGTTCAATTCTAACAATTCCTTAAATTTTTATGATTTTTTTTTAATGTCCGCAGACTTATGGAAAACCCGGTATTTATTTAAAATAAATGTTATGCACAATATCCAAATCCAAGATTTTAAAAAGAATATACACAGTAAGAAAACTATAATAAATAATCTGGTAAATAAATCTCACAAGACTTTCTCTTACCCTGAAATTTAATACTATAAATACAGGTTGGAGATTAAGAGGTAAGATAACGAGTACTGTTATATAAACCTATGTTAAACAATTCAAATTAGGCTTCGGAAGAGTTTTATATGATAAGTAGTTCTGTGTGAGGGGGCTACCGCCCCCCTCAACCCATGTTTCATTACTGCACCTACATTTATATACAATTTAATTCGGTTATTAAAAAATATTTCTGTTTTAAAAAAATAATTTATTAAAATTATTATTTTAAACAAATTATCTTTTATGATAATGCAGACGATTTCCATATTAGAGAAGAAAATATATTGAATTTATAACACTAAATATCCAAAACAAAAGTTGAATTGATTCTCAATATTATATTAAATATATATATATATATATATATATATATATATATATATGTGTGTGTGTGTGTGTGTGTGTGTGTGTTCTCGTATAAGGTGGAAACCGAGGACATGCTCTTGTTTACACACCTTCTAACCGAGGACGTCGTTCAAAACGAGGACGTCCTCGGTTTGAAATCCTGTCGGATTTCGTTTCTAGGACCTAAATTTATACTAAGAAATGGTTTTTTTGCTTTTTTAAATTGTGTCCTCAGTTTCCGGTTTTTTCATTTTTAAGTGTGTGTAGTTTACACACTTCTGTCACAGAAGTGTGTAAGAAGTCCTCGGTTTGCGGATACAAATGCATACGGAGTGTTGTCCTCGGTTACACGATGTGGATACATATGAGTGTGTAAATCCATTCCTCTTCTTTTATTTTCTGAAAAGTATTCTTTATCTTATGCATATATATTATTTTCTTTTTTATCTTTTTCTTTTCTTTTTCTTTTAATTTTTATTAATGAATTTATATGCATACTTTCTGGTAAAAGATAATTGATTTCTTAATAATGACAATTTTTTTTCCTGAAATAATTATTGTGATTTGTGTCCTATAACATTTACTGACTGTGTTCATTTAATGTTTTAAAATTACTTACTGTCTCATTATTGATGATATTTATAATAAAAAATACCAATTACTTATTTGTAAATTTTTAAAATTGGAAGAGAAATAATTATTTTTAATCTTTGTCACGTTTGGTTTTAAACTTTTCTTTAAAATTGTTTATTACGTTAAAATACAATATATATATTTTTTTTCTTTACGTTTATTTTTATTTTTTTTTTAAATCAGATAAAACTTTATTTCATAGCTTTATTTTCGTAAACTTTATTATGTAAACTATTTATTTTTATTTTCTAGAATCAACATATGAATAAAAATATTTATATCACACAATTTCTTTCCTTATTGCTGTTGGGGAAAATTTAGAGTCTCATTTTTGAAAATAGATTTTCATAATGAATTCACTGTAAATGGTAGGTCTTAGTTCTCGTATGCATAAGCATACATTGAATTAATAAACGATGATATTGATTTTTTTTTTTTTTTTTTTTAATTTTACATTTATAAAGCATTTTTTTTAATTAATAAATATCTACACAAAAAGTTGGCTAAATGAAATATGCAAGTTATGAAATATCAAATATTTTGTAAAATATTTTATGTAATAATTGCATAATTTTTAAAACATTAAAACATATACTTAATTTAACATTCAATTGCACATCTTTATGTTAAAATAGTCAAGATAATTTTTAAAATATGTAATTTAAATTCCGAATTAAGGCAATTATTTCAAAATGTTATGGAACTAATACGCACAAAAAGTCTTTATTTGCATGTTTGCGACTATGTCCACGATGGCAAGTATGTTAAATTGTCTTCGAAGGCGGGTTTATTTAAATGTCCTCGAAAGCAGGTGTACTAAAATGTCCTCGAAGGCGGATGTGCTAAAAGTCCTCGAAGGCGGGTGTGTTAAAAGTTCCTCGAAGGCAGGTGTGTTAAAAGGTCCTCGAAGGCAGTTGTGTTAAAAGGTCCTCGTTTGCATCTGTGTTAAAACGTCCTCGTTGGCATGTGAGTTAACATGGCCTCGAAGGCAGGTGTGTTCAAATGTCCTCGAAGGCAGGTGTGTTCAAATGTCCTCGAAGGCAGGTGTGTTAAAATGTCCTCGTTTGCATGTGTGTTAAATGTCCTCGAAAGCAGGTGTGTTAAAATGTCCTCGAAGGCAGGTGTGTTAAAATGTCCTCATTTGCATGTGTGTTAAATGTCCTCGAAAGCAGGTGTGTTAAATGTCCTCGAATGCAGGTGTGTTAAATTGTCCTCGATTGCGTGTGTGTTAAATGTCCACGAAAGCAGGTGTGTTGATTACCCTCGAAAGCAAATTTATCAAAATGTTCTTGTTCGCATATGTTTAAAATTTCCTGAAAAGCAGATTTGTCGAAAAAATCTTCATTTACCAGCAGGGGCGCCGACTTAAAAAAATGCTGTGGCTGCTCTGCTCAATGGTATAGCTTGAGTGGGGGAAGTGGTATTCCCTCCCCCAATATTTTGAAAAATATGGTGGCACGTAAAGGTTTTTCTTTTTCTTTCTTTATGTGCAGTTTTGCGCCTTAAAGTTCATTTTAAAGTGGTTCATAATTTTGTTCATTAGCGTAATGTATCAAAAATGATAAGATTTGTGTATCGCTAGCCGCTTTTGGCGACCAGCTGATTGGTCGACAAGCAAAAAATTTTGCATTAAAATATCTGACTTTGCAAATTTCCGCTCGGTGTGATCTTAAACGCCTTCTTCCCTTTTCAGACAAATACAACAGCCTGTTTGTCTGTTTATAAACTATCCTTGAAAATTTTGACCTTATTTACGACCTTTAAAAAATCTGACCATAGCATAAATTCTCAATTGGTGGCGTCTATGTAAATTTTTCCCGTTTCAGACAGTTACTATCAATAGCATGTTCGCTTATCCTGTAAACGACACTTTAACATTCTAATCTTAGCGTGTTTCCGCTCCGTGGCGTCTGCGGCGTCCTTCCTTTTTTCAGATACATGGAATTGTCTCGAAAGTAAAAACGGGGGTCTTTTTAAGTGGTCCTTGCCCATATTTATACGATTTTCGGAGAAAACCACGGAAAACTACATATAAGTGCGAGCTGGGATCGAATTGGCACTTCACTACCGTGGATTTTAAAAAGCTCAGTTGCTTTGCGCCCCTGTTAGCGCTGCATCTTTGCTTACTTGACAAAACACTTTATCTTAATTTCATTGTAAGAAGCCTAAGGAAATGTATTTTCCAAGTGAAATTTCCTTCCAGAGCATCCATTTTTTTTAGAATTGTTTCAGGTTGAATATTCTATTTATTAGACTTTGAAGCAAAATTGCTTTTATTCAGTGATTTAAAATAATCTTATTTAAACAAAAACAAAAAACTTATCCACTTCTCATATATATGCTTTAAAAGCATATATATGAGTAAATTAGCCTGATATTTAGGATGTTACACACAGTTAAATAATCTAGTGATTGTATGACTGATTCTAGGCTATGAAAGAAAAACTCTAAATTAATCCGTTTAGTCTGACATTTCCAACATCCCTAGTCAGCTAGAAAATGTCGATTCAATATCGATAACTACATTGAAAACCCACATATCCTTTGAAGGTTGGCGTCAGGACATCGCTTTCTGCTTTATGGAAAATTTACATGTTTACTATTCATTCAAATGTATAAGACCTGTGAAGAGTTGTCATTTCGAAAAGTAAACTGAGGTGGGGTAAAATACAAAGAAAAAGAATTAGGTTGAGAATTAAGGCCGACTTGCTGTTCTTGGATCCCAGGCTTGAGGGGGTGTGCCCTCCGTGGGGTGTCTTTCTAAGGGACCCTATCTCGTATTTACGCAAATTTCGGAGAAAACCACGGAAATCTCAGAACGGCTAGGCGGACGAGCGCGCCCTGGGATCGAACCCGGCACCTCACGTCTACCAGCTTTGAGCGCAGTAAAAAGAGAAAGAGTGATTAAAAAATAAATCGCAAGTGTACCTGTCGCTTTAAGCTGGTGTTATGATTTCTTTAACATAATTAAATAAATGATTTGAAGGAGAAAGCTAAAATATTTGATACGTTAAATTAAAATTAATATTATTATTTAAATATTGATTTTAAAATTCGTATAACTTTTAGACAGTTAAAATTGAGACAATTTCTCTGAAACTTCTAAGAGCAATTTTTATATTATTACCATAAGATTTTAAAAGATGTTAAAAGATATTACAGAAAACATAAATTAAACATTAGAAAAACTAAATTTTAAATATTATAATTCAAAACATTTTTGTTAAATTTTAATGCACAGAGGAATTTTAACCATATATATATATGTATATATTATCCTTTAAAAATATTTGGTAATATTAATATTTTAGTTATCTCCGATTTTTGTATATAAGACCGCAATGAAAAAAAAAAAAAAAGAAAGAAAGAAAGAAAGATAGATAGAAGGTGCGCAGTTTAACTCCCAACCGGCTAATTTTATTCCAGGTTTGAAGTCAAAAAATGCCAAAAATTTTAATGCTTATTTTCATATATATTTTTTAAATATAATAACATCATTTGCATAAACATTTCCTAAAAAATTAAAAAATATATATATTAAATAAATAAAAAAATAATTAATTAATTAATTAATTAAATTATATAAATAAATAAAATAAAATAAAAATAAATAAATAAGTGTGCAAGTAAAAAGTACCTTTAAAGTTGTCTTTCACTGTCCGGGTTTAAGCTACTAATGGATTTGTACTAGATTTCTTGTTTGTTTGTTTTTTTCTCTCTCTCCTTTTTAATGCATTTATTTGCAGAATTTTACATTAATTTACCTTTATTAACTTCGATTCTTGTTTGTTTGTTTGTTTGTTCGGTACAAATATTGGAAGCTATTTTTAACTAACTTCCCTTCTAGCTAGACATTTGAAACTTTCACAGTAGCTCAGAACCCGATGACAACACAATACTTCGAAGTCAGATTTTCGAATTTTCGAATAGTTTTCTTTTAATTAATTAAAATATGAAAATAATAAGCTACTAATAGCAATAAAAATAGCCATTGAAGTATTAGCTGTAATTTAAATGTTGGCAAAAAAAAAAAAAAAAAAAAAAAAATACCAGTTCATTTTGTTTTGACATAAAAATAAATACATTTAATTAAATTTTCACGTTTAATTAAAACGTGAAAATTGAAAATTTATAAAAAGAATGATGCATCTAAAAACAAATTGACATCATTATCACTTTAAAAATTTCATACACATTGATAAGTGCTTATGTATAATGCTAATATACGTTGTTCTAAAAGGAGTAATATTTTATTTTTAAAACCAACTTTTTTTTTTCATTACAATTATTAGTTCAATGAATTGTGTCCATGTGCATAAATATTGCTTATAAATTACTTTTTTTATCCTCGTCTATTACATTAATGATTCACAAAAAATTTAAAAACATGGTATATAATTTTTTTTAACTTATAATTTTTTTATTAAATTAATTATTATCTTTTTTCACGGGGAACCAGTGTAAAAGGGCCTTATTTATTAGTTTTTTAATTTACAGCGGATGTATTTTCACTATTACTAATTAAATAAATTATTTTTAGATTCAAGCTAAGTATAACATATCAACAGAAACTAAGTTCCAATAAATAAATAAATAAATAAATAAATAATAATCTGAAAGTAACTATTTTTGATTATTCTCAATCAAATATTTAGTCAAGGTTAAAATCTTTTTTCCTGCCCTCCCCTATCCCCTCCCAGTTGCCCCTTATTATATTTTACTTCCTTTTACCTACATTTCGTAGAGAAATAATTTTGGATCAAATTACCGAAAATTAATTTTTCCTATGATTAGATATTTTAAGGTCTACCGAATCTGAATATCGATTTTAACAGTTTGTAACGGTATGTATAAATCTATTATCAGTATAATTAAGTAATAACAATAATAACAATAGCAGAAAACCAAAAGTTGATACTCAAAATGTGTATAATATGTTGATATTACTTGCAACATTGATTGAGTCCAGGCCGACGTGTTACTTTTTTGCAAATAATTAATAGAAAAAGTGTCAATTGATAAAAGAAAATATTTCTTTGTGTACACAGCATCCTTATAATTTTTCAAGAGTTATTTTTAAACGGCTTTTTATCTAATTACAAAAAGCACAAAATAAAAATGTAAGTGAAAATAAGTAAATAAATAAATTTTTTAGAAGCTATTTATTGAAATTGGAATTTCTCATCGTGTCTTCGTGACACGCCAAAAAACAAGGTGCCTCCCCTTTAAAGTAAATATAAGCAACGCATTGCATTCCTCGTTAGCTCCGTTAGTTAGAGCATCATGTTAATAACGGTTGGTTATGAGTTCAATCCTCGAAAGGCCGATATGGTAATTTTTGGAGATATTTTAGAAAATGTGTCAATTAGTAAAAGAAAGTATTTAAAAAAAAAAAAAAAAAAAAAAAAACTCAGTCCAGCAGGTGGAAATAGTTTAGACCTGAAAGTGTTAAATCTCCATTTTTCAGGTAAGATATTTTCACCCATTTTAACTGACTACATGAAGTTGAATTGCCATCGCGTTTTCTGTCACGCTAAAAATTAAGACACTTCCACTTAAAAAAAAAAAAAAAAAAAAGAAAAGAAAAGAAAAAGTAAGTAAGCATTTCATTGTATCTCTATCTCTTAATGGCTTAGTTGGTTAGAGTGTCGCGTTAATTTTTTAAATAATTAATAGAAATGGTGCCAGTGGATAAACGGAAATATTTCGTTGTGTACACAGTATCCTAATAATTTTTGAAGAGTTTTTAAAATAGCTTTTTATCTAGTTACTAAAAATCACAAAATAAAAATTTAAATAAAAATAAATAAATATCATTTTTTAGAAGCATTTTATGGAAATTGGATTTCGCTATCGCGTCTTCATGTCACGCTAATAAATAAGGCAACTCAACTTAAAAAAAAAAAAAAAAAAAAAAAAAAAAAAATGTCAGCAGTCCTTATTGACGCTTGTTGGCGCAGTTTGTTAGAGCGTCAAGTTGCTAATGCGATGGTGCTGAGTTCCATCCCCGAAGGATCTATGCGTTAAATTTTACAGATAATTAATAGAAAATGTGTCAATCGCTAAAAGGAAATTTTTCATTGTCTAAAAGGCACAAAATAAAAAGATATATATATATATATATATTATTCTTTTAGAAACTTTTTATTGAAAGTGGATTTTTATCATCGTGTTTTTGTGTCATTCTGAAAAAGAAGACGTCTCCGCTCGTTAGCACATTTGGTTAGAGCGTCATGGTGATAATGCGATGCTCGTGGGCTTGATCCTCGTAAGACGACGTGTTACTTTTTTGTCGATAATTAAAAGAAACGATGTCAATTGAAAAAAGAAAATCTTTCATTGTCTACACAGGTTCCTAAGGAATTTCGATAGTATTTTTAAAGAAGCTTTTTTTTTTTTTTTTTTTTTTCTTTTGAGTTACTAAACGCACAAAACAAAAATGTCAGTAAAAATAAAAATAAAAATAAATAAATAAAAATAACACTGAAAGTTTTTTATTATTGTGGAGCCCTAAAAAGCCTAAAATAAAAATTAATTCTTGAAGAGACATGCTATAAAATCATAAAAGTTTCAACTACAAGAAAATTTTAAGGAAAAATATACATATTTCACTTTTGCAAAACATGAAAAATTTTAAATATTCCAAATATTTTAAAAAGCATTCGAGAACAATATTCATTTTGTATAAGTATTTTTTAGATTTTTCTAGAATGTTTTATGACTTTTTCTTGTCAGTTGTTAGACTTTTGGTTAGAACGTCATGCTGATAACGCGATGGTCCCGGATTCGATCCAGAAAGACGATATAGTACTTTTTTTGCAGATAAATAATCGAAAAAAAAAATTTTTAATTGATAAAAGAAAATCTTCCGTTGTCTACAAAATATCCTAAGAAATTTTAATTAGTTTTTTAAGTAGCTTTTTTCTTTTTGGTAACTAAAAAATCACAAAATAAAATTTAAGTAAAAAATCATTTTTTTAAAGTTAGAAGCTTTTTATTGTGAAGCCCTAAAACGTATAAAATAAAATTTATTCTGGCAAAGACATGCTACAAAGAAATGAAAGTTTCAACTCTAAAAAAAATTTAGAGAAAAATATAGGTACTTTCCTTTTGCAAGAGATGAATTTTTTTTAATGTTCAAAATATTTTTTAAAGCTTTCGAGACATTTGAAATGTCTGGCTTAACGAATGATTATAGAAAAATTAATAACTAAGAATATTGGTCTTTAAAGCTTTTTAAAATGTATTGAACATTAAAAAATTTTCATCTCTTGCAAAAGGAAAGTACCTATATTTTTCTCTAAAATTTTCTTAGTGTTGAAACTTTCATTTCTTTGTAGCATGTCTTTGCCAGAAATTTTTTTATTTTATGCTTTTTAGGGCTTCACAATAAAAAGCTTCTAACTTTAAAAAATGATTTTTTGCTTAAATTTTATTTTATTTGTTCGTTTGTTCTTCCGGATTACAATGTCATTTCTCTCTCTCTCTCTTTTTTTTTTTTTTTTTTTTTATTCTACTACTTTGTTTCCTTTTCTCTCCCCCCCCCCTCTCTCTCACACACTCTCTCTCTGCAAAATTTATAAAAATACAGATTTTCTTTCTTTTTTCTTTCTTTTCTTTTCTTTTCTTTTTTTTTTTTTTTTTAATTAGTCAAATATGCTTCAATAAGCTATGTGGATAAAAATTCTCTTAATAATATGAAATTTAAATTTTCTATGAGAGTTAATGAGACTCGTGAATGTTTAACGGATGTAGCACCAATCTATATATATATAAATGGTTAAGAGATTTTTTAGTTTGTTTGTCTGTGTGTTGACGCAAGTTGCCACCAGATTTTCATACTTAAGTTAATTTAAAAAAATCTAATTGTCCGATCGATAAGTTGACGGATTCAGAAAAAAAGGCGGTACCTTATTTGTAATGAAATTTTGATTAGATTTTTTAAAATTAATTAAAATGTGAAAATAATAATAATAATAATAATAATAATAATAAATAAATAAATGAATGAATAATGATAATAATATTAAATTTTCTCCCGCACATAAAAAAAATAAAAATATGAAAATCGAGTAAAAAAAAAAAAAAAAAAAAAAATAATAATAATAAAATAATATACCTCAATTTTAGATTTTTTTTTCCCTCCTTTTGTTTAAATAGTATGTTTTTGGCACGGATGAATCGCGCTTGGCATGAAATCTAATTCAGCATTACATTAAAGAGCTTTACTTAAATTTATTGTAGAGCTTTACTTGATAATCATTAGCATTAACGAGCTTTACTTGATAATCTTGGGTAATTTTTTTAATTTTAATACTGAAATAGATCGGACATTTTTCGCCAAGGACTCCACTTTCGTAATAGCCACTTTAAGGCAAGTAACGCATAAAAAATATAAATAAATTATAAAATATTGAAAAACAGAAAAGAAAGAAAACGAAAACGAAACGAAAAGAAAATAATAATAATAATAATAATAATAATAACATAAATTATGTATTTTTGTCTAAAGTGACGATAAAAATTCAAAAGTCGCGAAGGGGAGCTACATTAAGGCTGTACCAGGATCAAGTTTACATATTTCATTATTTATTTTTCTATATACCAACTACTATTAACTAACTCAACTACTATTATAACCACAAAAATTAATTATCTCATGCGATAGACGTAGTTGATCATAGCACATTGTAATAATATACGAGTATATGGTGTGAAATTGTTGTCATTTTATGGTTGATCGAATAAATCAAATAAATATACAAAATAACGTGAAAGAGAATATTATGTACACCACATATAGTGTTGTTCATATGTAACTGGGATTCAAACATAAAATGGCTACTTCAATTTTTTCGATACTGTCCGTTTTGAAACTGTCATCTGATAAGCACTCAAACGGAAGCCTACTGGTAAGCTATTGTCACCGGCAATAGGGACAGATACCCGAGAGACTGCGAATGAGCGGGTCGCTGTCAAAGGCAGCGGGGAACCAAAACGGGCTTTAAAGCAATTTCATGATTTCTTTAAATTTCATTTTTGTTTGTAAAGCGATATAGAAAAGAATTTCCTTTAAATATAGTGACCAGCGAAGCGAGGAAAACCTTCGTTGATTCACTACCTTCATTGATTTCATGAATTAAAAAATGGTTTCGTTAACAAACTTTGATCTATTGGCACGCAGGCAGCATCAGGCCGAGTTTTGTACATTTCGAGTTTGAGATTTTTCCCGCATTCGGAATTATGTTCGTTCCCGATTTGAGAGGGGGCTAACACCCCTCTCACACAAGAATGTATTTCATACAAATCTGTTTCTAAAACTGCATTAAGATCTTTCTTAAAGTATAGTGGAAATGTTGAGAAAAAAAATGTTTTACATACCTTAAATTTTAATATTAAGTTTATATTAATGTAGGTAAAAAAAGCAAATGATTTGTTTCAAAAATATTTATATAAAATAAAAAATAATCATAATAATGATTCGCCTATAAAAGAAAACCACCTCATGATTCAAGTTAAAGTATTTTATTAATTTTAAGTAAAATAAGAGTTCTGTAAAATGTTTGAACGAAATACAAAATGTTAATTCATATTCATAAAACAATCGGCTTGAAGTATTAAAAAAAAGAAAGAAAAAAAAGCATTGTCACCGTGTTCTTAAATATACTGAAAGTTTTAAATGTCTATCTAGTCGGAAAGTTATATGATTGTTGAATCATTTAAACTGGCTAAAAGTATTTTAAAAATGCATTGTCATCATGTTCTGAGCTATTTTAAAAGTTTCAAATGTCTAGCTAGTCGGGAAATTAGTTAAAAATCGATTGCAAGATTTGCACTGGGCAAACAAACAAACAAAAAAGAAACCAAGTAAACATGGTAATAAAAAGTTGATTTTTTTTTTTTTTCTTAACAAAGAAAGTTATATTTCTATTAATATATGATAATCTCATAAAAATTTATAAAGATGAGTAAAATCTTCATAATCACATGCTACATTTAAAACGCATTTAAAGCATTGCATTTTATAGGTTGATCCAAAACATTTTGACGTTTCCTTAATTTTTTTTACTAGTCCCCTCTTCCGCTTCAGGTCACAATTTTTATACAAATGTATAAGATATAACAATTTCTTTACATTATTAATTTTTTTTATTAAATATTAAAATTTCACACTATTAAATGTGACTCATAAAGAACGTTTCTAGATGTTTGACAACTGTTATACTCAACATCGGTTGTTCAGTCTAGACCCACGTGTGATACGATCACATGTGGGTTTAATTTTTTTTTTTTTAATTTTCATATTTATTTTTATCAATCACATTAGCAAGTTCATATTCTTCATAAATCCAATTCAAAACTGTATCCAAATCTTTAATATCTATAACAGGGCTCGAAATTTCAATTCATATTGCACTCGCCAAAAAAAGTTTTACTCGCCACGAAATAGGCTTGTCATATTTTTCCATTTATACGCAGTTTAGGTTTTTTATTTTTCCTAACTATTTGAAATGTTTTTACAAATACAGTCTAAAATTAAATATATTAAAAGTGTGTCGTATATCATCATGTTTCATACTCAGCTATAATTAAAAATCATTATAATGAGATTTGAAAAAGATTAAAATATCTAATAACATATATGCATAGAGTCATTAAAGAAAAAAAGAAGAAAAAGAATTATTTGTCAAACAATATTCTGTAAAAATATTTTTATTATGAAAGATTAAGCTTTCTTTTCTTATTTATCTATTTATTTACTTAACGTTTTATATTAGAAATGTCTTTTTCGTCCATTTTATTTTTGTAATTAGACAGAATGTCGATGTTTATAACTTGTTCATTGTTGTCATTTGAAATAAACATTTCGCAATAACTTTTTCGATAAAATCGTTGCGTATAAATCATTACAAGCGCAAATCATTGACGTTTCAGTAAAAAACTAGAAAATATGAACAGTTTTTTATTTTTATTTATTTATTTTTTTAAAATCATTATACAACAAAATAAACATAGGCAGTATTTTTAAAAGGGCTCGGGCTCATTTTCAAGTGACAATATCGCATAGGCAAACTTTCGCGTATCTCTTTTCTCGGATAGTGGGCGACGGACAAAGAGGCTTTCCACTCGTCTATTCTCACTCTGCTTGGAGAAATAACAGAGTAAGAAACAAAACTGCCTATGATATCAAAACTTTTATGTATGCACTAAGCATTTTTCCTTTTCCAAGCTGGCGCGATCTCGCACAGCGCACACACAGACTCGGGTCTCTGAGAATCTAAAAAGGAGAGGTTAAATATGAGGTTATAAGATGGCAAGATTTTGCCATATTTAAATCTATTAAAAAAATGTTTTCTGTTACCGTATCGTGTAAGAATTGTATCTATAACTAGACCAAATTTTTACTCGCTACAGTAAAAATTTCACTCGGCAATGGCGAGCTGGCGAGCGGAAATTTCGTGCCTTGCCTATACTACTGAATAAATACTGAAAATCATAAGTATATACTGTTTAAATTTTAACATTATTATATTTGAGTTTTTTCATAATATCATAGCTACTTTTAATAATGGAGCTATTAGTTAAACTATCAGTTATATTTTGTAAAATTTTACCTGCCTTATTAACATAAGTATTATAACCACTGGTTACTGTTCGAAATTTTAAAGAGTTTTTGTGAAACGTTGGAGTAAGAAAAACACAGGGAAAATTTATATTACAGTACTGATATTAATTTTTCTGTATTTTGCAGTAATTCTATTTTTAATATCACGAATATTACAATTATTCCTATAATAATTATTATTGTCGTATTTTGTCGAGGATATAACTGCGTAAATGACTTTTTGGAAGATTTTTTTTTTTTTTATACACCCATCGCTTTTTTCCCTTTTCACCAGTATGAATATGAGGGTGATTTCTTAAACTACTCATTTCATTAGTATCACATGTGGGTCTAGGTTCAGTTAACCAACTTAATATTTAAGGGGATTTGGCATCACTAAATGTTTCTTATAAAAGCTTATATTTTCATTTAATATTTATAAATTGAACTATATTATATATATTCAATAAAATATATATTCAGGCAACATTTCTTATGGTTTTTGATACATTTTCACAGATTTGAATTCTTTAAATTGCGCTTTCTCAGTTTGCATTTTTTCATGAATTCCTGATCTCCAGCACGTTAAACTTTTTATAGTTAATTAAGAAAATGCTTATTATTTTTCGGATGTTTATTAGAACCTAATTAAAAGCATTATGGATGCACTCTGAAATTTATGATTTTTTTTTTTTAAGGGAAAAAAAAAATGTGTGTGTATGTATGTATGTAATAATATTCAAAATAAATATGATTTTTGTTATATTTTATTTTTAAGTTATATATATATATATATAATTAAATTATTTATTATATATATATATATATATATATATATATATATATACATATATTTAAGGTATTACAAAATCCATCCCTAATTATTTTAAGTAGGTCTTATAACACACTGCCAAAAATATTAAGTATTTTCTTAGATATCTGTAGAAGTGTTAGCATTTTGAGGATTATGAATTCATGGAAAAGATGCAAACCGATTAAACGCAATTTTAAGACTTCAAATCCTTAAAAAAAATTACCAAAAACAATATGAATTGTTGCCTAATACATATTTTATTGATCAAACCTAATATAGTTCAATTTACAAGTATCAAATGGAAATATAAGTTTTTGTATTAAACCATCGGTGGTGCCAAGTCTCCTTAAGATAGCTAGTCAGAAATATATATATAACCTGATTCAATTTTAACGCATATCCACCTTTAGCAGCGTAATGATGCTGCAACTTTTCCCACGTGCAGATAGCTATATTTGAGCTTCTGATGTGTATTAGTGCACCAAATTTTTTTTATGAGAGAGGGTTGAACAATACTTATTAGGTACGGGTGCATGTTGACACTATAATGCATCATTTTTCATGATTTGTTTAGTTTTTCGACTTCTTGAAGTGATAAAATGATAGTGAAGATATTTTTCGGATGACGAAGCATATTTTTAGATTCTTCAGCTAGACATACTGTCCTGTTTTTCACAAGCATGCTGTTGTTATTTTTATTGAATAAGTATTATCTATATTCTTTTCATATTTCGTATAAAAGAGCATTTTCCTAAACTGTTAATATATTAATTTTGAACTGTTAATATATTATTTTTAATTACTCATTTTGTCAGAGTTAAGTAAATCTGATAAGTGCAATTGAAAACCTTATAAGAATTTTGATTGCAAAAGTAATAAATGATAAATTAAAAAAAAAAAAAAAAAGAAGAAGAAGAAGAAGAAGAAGTAAGCAAACACCATACAGATTAATTAAATATTTGTTGCAATTGTTTCGATTTGGAATAATAGCACAACCTTTCATCAAAAGAAAATGCTATTCACAAGCGCAATATCAAAGCAGCACTTACATCTAATTTCCGCCTGAAGAAGCGATATTGCTGTTTTTCAGCCCAAAAGAATTATTGTGTGGTAGTTTTTTTTATTTTTTCAACTTGTATTTTCTTGCAAACACTCTTTTTACTTTACTTTTTTTCTTTTCTTTTCTTTTATTTCTTTCTTCTTCTCCTTTTTTTTTTTTTTTTTAATTAAAATAATCTAGAGGTTCTGCTCGTGGATTCAAACTATGTACTGCGCCTGGATATCCGGAAAATTTCTTCTGAATATTAAAGTCCTTTATGTCGGAAGTCCAGGTAAAGGGAATTAGAATATTACCATTATTTTCGTCTAGATTCAAATCGGAATCAGAAACAGTTTCAGCGTTTGGAAATAACACAGAAGGTTCTATTTAATCTGAATTTTTCATCACTATCACTGCTATCATTCGATTTCTTAATTTCATCATCAGAAGATGCAAATAAAATCGCATTAATTTCGTCTTGTGTTAATATTTTTTTACGTCGAAAAGCCATAAACAAATAGAAAGGAATAAGAGAATACAGGATTATCTCAGCGAACAAACTGGGAATAAAAATTTTGTTTCTCACTTCAAAAGCTTTGGGACAAGAAAACCCCTTTCCTTATACCTTTCTTGTCACCATAAAGTTAACCCGCCCACATGTCATTTGCCCTGACAACTAACCCCGGGAAAATGACCATCGCTAACATAAAAGATTGAAAAGGGGGGATGCGATGAACCATCTCAGACCATAGACGGCAGAATGGGTCCCAGACTTTTCGGGCGGTGCAAAAATTAAGCTATTACATTTTCCTTATTATTATTTCGAATTAGTGTTTACATAATTATTTTATTTTATTTATTTATTTATCAAATTAATATTTTCATATCCTAATTCAGTTTTGTTAAAGCTTATTATTATTCTTATTATTATAGATTATTTTAATTGGTTTGATGAAATTTGCATTTCGCTTTTTTAAAAAATTACGCAAGATTAATTAATTTATTTTAATTGCGAATTCTTTAGTTTATTCATCCAATTTCGTATTTGTATTATTTTTATTAGACTAATAATTTCATATTTATTTACTTTGCAACTTCTAAATTTAATTTATTCATGTATTTCTCCTAGTACGTTTTGTGTGATCATTCTATTTGCTGAAATTTCAGTGTTTTTAGGAATAAGACATTATAAATTTTATTTTGAGAATTTGGAGAAGAAAGTATGGATAAAAAATCAATTTTGTTGTATTCATTACCAGCAAGATACACCCGCTGCGCTGACCGCTATACCTAAATGAATCTCAAAAACATTGAATCATCATGCTTACTATTATTGTTATAATTTTAATACCACTCGGTAAATAAAATAACTTAAAAACAAAAAAAACAATTGGAAGATTTCTGAATTATGTTTAATGTACAGGTACACGCTGCCAGCGGCCCGCGCTGCATAGGTTCTTCATGGTTCTTTCTCAGCACTTAAATTAAGCTCAATTTCAACTCGCTCTTTTTCTATACTATTATCATATGGTTTCGAACATTACAATAAATAAATAAACATTTTCAAACACACTACGCAAAAATGTTAAAAAAAAAATAAAAAAAAATAAAAAATAAAAAAAAATCTAAAAAAAAAAAAAAAAAAAAAAAAAGAAAGAAAGAAAGAAAAACATAAAAAATATTATTTAAATTTTAATCTTTTCTTTTATATGACCATTTTATTTTCTGATAAATGCAAAAAATAAAGAAATAATATAAAAGATTTCCCTTCCAACGGAATTAACCAAATAAATTTATAAAAAAAATCGTGTAAGAGCCGTTGCTAAGCGGCTCAGATGATCGAAATGAATGCAAAAATTTAAGGAAAAATCAATGGATAAAATAGAACAAAAGAATATATTCAAATTCGAAAAATTTTTTGATAAGGTGCACTCCAGCATCGTTTTATACGTTGCATGAAAATTATTATTAAATCGCTTTCTGCTCTGGAAAAAAACGGTAATTAAAAGGAGTACTAAAAACTGAGAGTAAATGGGAGAACAAAAGTTTTATAAATAAATGTAACAATTTTCTAGGTGACAAAATTTGATAATTAGAAATTAATATACATATTTGATTGTTCATTTATACATTCAACTAATTAACAACTAATACTAATACTAATATATATATATATATAGATAGATAAGAGTGTGTGTTTACTTTCTTTTTAACACTGTCCAACAAGGTTGAAAAGTGATAATAGCTTCGGTTTGTTTGTCTGTCTGTCCGTCTGTCTGTCTCTAACTCTCGTAAATATTCTTGAAATTTCTTGAAACTAATATATGTCATAGAAGTTCACTATCTGATGTTCCCTATTGAAAATGAAGTGAATTATATTTTACTTTCCTTTACTGATTTATGTACAGGGACACCCGAAAGTATTCCAAAGCAATTGTGTCCTATGGGAGGTACTTTTAAGAACCATATTTTAATACCGTTACTTTACACAAACCTTGATGAAATTGAAATATATTATTCAAGTTCACTATCGGATGTTTCCCATTGGAAAGGGAGTAAATATCATCAAAAGTTTATATACAGGGACACCCAAAAGTATTCCTAAGCATTCGTTCTATGAGAGGTATTTTTATAATCAAATTTGAAGAACTTTACCTTGCGCAAATCTTATTAAAATTAAAATATATTATTCATATGCACAAAAGAATGCTTTCTACAGAATGTAGTATGTTGAAGAACTTTACCTTGCGCAAATCTTATTAAAATTAAAATATATTATTCATATGCACAAAAGAATGCTTTCTACAGAATGTAGATTTACAGAGCCATGCAAACATATTCATTTACATTGAAGACTTTTATTGGAAATTTACTGAAATTGCATTTTCGTCTGCATTAAGCGATTTAACACTTTCTATCATTTTTTAAATACGGTTATGATTTCAATTTGTGTATTTATCTGGTCCGACTGTTTATCTCTCTATCTTTACGTCTGCTCGACGCCAGCGTTCGCAAATAATATCAGAATTTTTACAAAATTATACATGTTATTCAAATTTACTGTAGAATGTTTCCTAATTTTAATGGCATTAACAGTTCCTGTACAAATGCTTTGTGTATAAGGATACCAAAAAAAAAAAAATCAATGCATTGCATTTTAGGATAGATATTTTTATAAATTACATTTAAAGAACTTTTTATAGTAAAAATCATAAAAAAAATTGAAAATTGTTATTAATATGCTAAAATAACATTTTGTATAGAAAATGATTTTGTTAACTTTCAGATTTACAGGACTGTACTAAAATATTCGCATGTATAAAGTGCTGCAATTTGAATATAAGGGCCACGTTTCCTTTTGTGTTAAGCCCTTTTAACACTTTCTAACAATGTTTAAGAATGATTAGGAATTCAATTAGTCTACCTGTAAGCCTTTCAGAGCCTCTGTTTGTCGTTTTTATGATTACGTAGGCAAAGACCTTTGAAAATTATACGAAACTATAATTACGTGCATTTGGAAAGTGTTATAAATCAATGTGTACCGCATGATTTTTCGTTCTTGTTTAATATGTAAATCAAAAGATAATAAAAATATTAAATTTTATATGAATAACTACATCAAATGAACAAAAATTGTTTTTTATCACAAATACAGAAAAGCTGAATCATTCGATAAAGGCCAATTATTTGCAAATTGAATTAATTCAGATCTTGATAACGTAAGCTTTAGAGTTTATTGTCTAGCTTTTAATAATTTTAAAGCATTTTCTATGAAGATTTCAGCCTTTTTCATTTAAATTAAAATCATTAAAGGACAAAATTATTAGAACGAGAAGATTATAACTTTCATGTAGCTGAAAAGCACTGTCAATATTTTATGACAGAAAACCTTGAATAAAGTAGAATTGTTTTAAAATACATTGAAAACAAATAATTGGTCGACAGTAAAAAAAATAAGTTTTTTTTTTTTTTTTTTTTTTTTTTAATAGATGTCCGATAAAATGTAGATAGTAGTGTTTTAACAATTATGGCCAACTGTGTCCAACAGGTATTATAGCATGGACTGCCTTTCTTGAACTATTTCAAAGGTGTCCTGTCCTAGCTCATATTAGGGCCCACCAGCGGCCGAGCGGTTCTGCGCTCAAAGCTGGTAGATGGGAGGTGCCGGGTTCGATCCCAGGTCGCGCTCATCGACCTAGCCGTTCGGAGTTTTCCGTGGTTTCCTCCGAAACTCGCGTAAATACGGGCTAGGACCCCTTAGAAAGACCCCCACGGAGGGCATTCCCCCTATAGGCCTAGGACACATAAGGAGTCAATCGGCCTTAATCCTCCAACCAACCAACCAACCTAGCTCATATTAAAACGAATTTCAGAAAGAAGCAAGGGGAAATTAGTCGGCTAGGACGACGAGTATGATTTTCGAAAAAAAAAAAAAAAAAAACAGGCACTAACTTTCTAATTAATTTATAGAATATTATCAATATTTTAAAAGTTATTTTTAGATTTTTTCATGTTATTTATAGCAACACAATTAGTTCAGCAATTCGAATGAATTTTTAAACTATATCAATTATTGTTAGAAAGAAAAAAAAAGTTAATTTTAAGATTATTTTATTTTGTTTACAACAACGAATAAAAAATAATTGAGCAAATTGAAGTTTTTAAAGAGCATATTCATATATATTTCTAAAAGGGATTTGACTAATGACTTTTTACTTTGATTAATTATTTGTATAGTAATGAATATTCATAGCAAGGTTGCTGAAACATATTTAGAAAAAAAAAAAAAATGTGATATTTGTGTCGATTAACAGCTAACGAATCTAAAAAAAGAAGTGTGATATTTTTAGTTTGTCCAACTACTACGTTTTTTGGCAGGACATTTCATTTTATTTGACTGTTGTGAAAATATTTATTTACTAGCTCGCTACGCCCGCTTCACTGGTCACTATTTTGAAATGAATTTTCAAAAGAATAAAAATACTATTTTTTGTATCACTTTATAAATAAAATCAGGAATATATTACATAAAAATCATTCTAAATCCAGCTTCGGGTACCGATGCCTACGGTAGCAGTTTTCATGAACGCACTGCTTCAGGACTAGGTGCCCACTGCCTGCAGGATGTCTTTCTGCAGACACATTTACTGTGGGCATTTGGGTATTTATCAATAATAGATGGATCTACTATTATTCAAGAACTACGATTTTAACGATAACTGTGTCTCACCCTTTATTATATATATATATGATAAATCTTAAAAATTAGATGAAATAAAACTTGAATTTTTAAATATAGAACTAGAACAGAGAATTTATAAACCCAACTGCAAATACAGCTAAAGGAAATATAAAAACTATAATAAATAAGCAAAATAACCAAGTATAAATGAAAACTAATCCCAAACGCATCAAGGTCTTCTTCATGGGAGCTCCCCCATGTATGGACTGAAATATGATAAGTTTCTGGCGAAACGTTGGCTATTTAGTCAAAAAACACGTTTCTAGACCCCAACTTCTCACAGATGGTAGCAAGACCGTACAGCAAACGAATTTAATTAATACAAAGCATAAAAAAAACAAATAAAGAATAAAAGTAAATACATTAATATAAAGTACAAAAATATAAATAATACAAGAATATAAATAAATACAAGAACAAACTTAAATAGTCAGTAGAATGAGGAAAATTGACCCCCCCCCCTCTCCTACATAAAAAAAAGAGAGCCCGCTTCGGCTGGTAGGACCACTTACCAGTTCTTAAATATCGCCAGAAATGGATAATAAATCTTAAGCAAGATTGTAATCAAGAAGACAGAAATGTTTATTGAGTAGTTGAGATTTTCCAGAGCCAAATTCAGGTCTAAATGGTTATTGCAAATCATTTTAATTATGTTAATTTGGGTAAACATAATATTTTTTAAAAACTCTATGACTGATACAGGAGAAACAATTCGTTAAATTACAAATTTTAAAGTTAAAATCTTGCTTTTTATCATAAACCAGTTTTTACCTATTTTTTTTAATTTTCAAATCCAAGAAAGGAATTTTGTCTTCATAGTCAGTACGGTTTAAGATAGGGTCGGAGAGATAGATTTCAGCTGCAATTTTCGCAAAATTTTCACAGTTTATAGCCATTATTTTTATTGCTATTGCGTCATCAATATATCTATAAAACTTAATATTCTTAAATTTTCTCTCAAACATGAACCAAAAAAAAAAAAAAAAAAAAAAAAAAAGTTAGCGACGGCCCTTGAGTAACTGGTTCTCATCGGGATACCGTGAATTTGTAAAAAAAAAAAAAAAAAAATCTACACCGTTAAATAAAACATTTTTGAAGATACAAAATTTAATAAGGTTAATCCAGTAAACTTTTTCGCAAGCTTTTACATGACAAAATTTCTCGTAGATTTTTTCAAAAATTTCCAGAAGTAAGTAATATGGGACACTACCAAAAAGGTTTTCAAAACCATATGTATTAATTGTAAATATATCTTCTGAGTTTTCTTTAAAATATTTTAATATTGGGTAATTATTTTTAATGATATGGCAATTATCGTCTGACTCTAAAGTATTCAAAATGTTATTGAGCAAATAAAAAAGTTTTTTACTGGCCTTGTAATTATAACTAAAATTGCCGTAAGAAACGTAACGAAATTTAATGGAATTTTTATGAAATTTAACGTTAAAAAAAGGTATGAAAAATTAAAACTGCTTCTATTTATATTAAATTTTTATCAAAGCCAAGATTCCTTTTCTTATAATTGATGGGGAATAATTTAATTTTTTGTAAGAGCAATTACCAGAATATTCTATTGTAACTAATATTATATATATATATATATATATATATAAATTACAAAAAATGGAAAAAATATTTCCAGCTTTTTGAACGGTGGCAATAATATTTTTTTTCTTTAAATTTTCAATATTTTCTTTTAAGTCTGTATTGTGATCTTCATGAATTTTCCTTCCAAAGTAACTCCTATAAAATATTAAATCGTTTTCGAAATATTCCAAAATTTTCTTTTTTTATAATTTAAAAATTTCTATGGGCCAACTATACTTGTAAGAGAGTTTTAGAATAAAAATATTTAAACCTTTTTAATAAAATCCATGATTTTTCTAATGGTATAATTGAAATATAACCTGAAATTAGCACCTGAATTCATAAGATTTCTTATCTTAGTATTTTCTATTATATCTAGATTACCTGCAATGATATGTTCATGATAGGAATCCTTAAATTCTTTATAGAAATCTTGATTGCAATAATAATCTTTATCTTCAATAAGGTCTATATTTTTACTATATTTATTATAATTGCAAATTGTCTTTTTTTTTTTTTAATTTATATTATAAGTATAAGCAATTGTGATATTACAAGAATTTTTAAGTGGAAAAATACCTTATTATTTACCTATATATGTTTTTTAATTATAATATATTTAATATAATTCAAGACCAAGTTTTCAATAGGTATTTCTTTTGATAAATTTATTTCCGTTAAATCTGAAACTTTAATTTTATATTTAAATAAATAAATAACTATATCTCTAAAAAGATATAGTTAATTGAAGGAATAGATTGAAGGAATAGATTTCTATATAGATATCCATTTTGCACTTAAACCATTTTATTGCTTTATTTTTTAGAGCTGAAATTATGTTTTTAATTAAAATAATATCTTTATTCTCAATCATATCTTTGTTTAATACATCCAGAGTTTTAAAAATGTCAGTTTTCTTATTGCTCCCACCCGCCGTTAAATTTTCCCTGTGTTTTAGATTTGCTTTCGCCTCCAAAGTGGCATGCGTATAGCATCTGAAGATAAAGAACGCTCTTTTGAAACCAGCTGTGCTTCCCTTTATTTTGTGGAGTGTGAAGAAGTTTTTATGTTTAAATATGTACAGTACACCAGTCACCAGTTCCTTATAAGTACATTAAGATTTCCAAGTCAAATTTGATTATGACTCAATAATTTCCTTACAATTTATACATTTGGAAAGTAAAAATCATGTTTTAATAAAATACAATATAAATCATATTTAAAAGAAATCAAAGAAACAAAATTGGTATTTTTCTTTCATTCTTTTTTTTTAGGACTGAGGGCCCATTAGTCTCAATCTGGGATTTTTGCGTTGTCGTTTTCGATAGTTGGACATTTGTCGAAATCATTTTTTGATAGTTGGACATTTATCGAAATCTAAAAATTATCGAAAATATAATTGAATAATTTGAAAGCGATGTTATAATTGGGGGAAAAAAAAAACTAATAGTCCTCCGTCCTAAACTAAATTCTGCTTTTGCCAGAATTTCATCAAAATCTTTTTTTTTTTTTTTTTTATTGAAAGAAAAAGAAAATAAAATTAATAATAATCAATATCGTTACAAGCAATATCGAAAAAGTTTTTTTTTTAAATAATTTTGAATTAGGAAATAAAAAGTTCGTGTGAAATAACATGAAATAAAAATAAGTAAAAAAATGAATTTAATGATTTAATGTTTTTGTTGTAAAATTGACAAAATTTGATTTTTTTTTTTTTTTTTTGATGAAGAGTTGTGAGGTTACGTAACCTTGAACCTCCTAATTCGACATGCTGCTAGCCGAACTCTGTAGTGGGTGAAATAAGAATTACGTGAAATGTAATTTATTTATTTTTTTCGTTTCATGTAATGATTGCAGTTTCTTAACTGTATACAGTAATATACCAAGTATTTCTATTCTGTTGCGAAATTCTCTATTAATAGACCCCAACATTCGATTTTAGGAAAAGCAAACAAGAGGACGACACCGCAAGAGGGCTATAACCGATTGCTGAGGCAATTATAAAAAATAATTACATTTTGAAAATAAACAAAATAAAAGTGAGGTACATCTTCATTCAAGTTTATTTAAATAATTTTGATCTGGATTCAAAAAACTAATAAATCTTTTATTTTCGTTCTCTTTTTCTTACTTCATTTCAACTTCAGGTGGTTGCAGATGGTATATGGTTGAAAGCTGTTTCTTCATGGACCGTTTACAGAATGACAAACACGTTACAAGATCTAACCTCTTTGATCGAACGATTTGTAAAGCCGTTCTTATCGTGTGAATACAAGTGGACAATACCTGTTTTCTACTCAATTATTTCTGGACAGCTTGTCTCCCCAGTCGCTTCGTTTTAGATTTCTTTCTTTCTTTCTTTTCTTTTTTTTCTTTCTTTTTTTTTTTTTTTTTTTTGTATATGTTAAAATTTTTATTGCCTGTTCCTCATATTTTTCCATATCTTAAAAAGACACTAGTGAGAGGATAAAACTACATTTCTACAATTATTAAAATTTCAATGTTTTTGCGTTGTATCATGCCTTCCTTGTATAAGTAATTATTTTTTAATGCTCACAGAAGTTATTGTTATAAAATTTTGCTTTCATCATGTTTGATCATTATGATGGATGGATTATTATTAATATACATAGAGAGAGAGAGAGATAGATTTCAGTAGCTAATTGCATTATGATCTTTAAAGTAATTTTGTATTATTTTATAATATTCATAACAAACTTTTTGAATGAATTATTTCATCCGTTTGAATGTGCTTAGAAAATATACCTTTCATTTCATTATGCAATTAGAACTTCGAAACGTAATTTATTCGTTTATAATTTATTTATTTTCTGACTTAGATTTTAAAGATATTCCCTTAGATTTACGTTTAGTAGAAAATTATGTATTTATTTATTTATTTATTTATTTATTTATTTTTTTGCTTCAGCTTTTGATTTTAGTTAAATAAATAAATAAATAAATATATATATATATATATATATATATATAGAGAGAGAGAGAGAGAGATAAATATATTTGTTGTAATTTTAATGTAGCTGAAAAACAACACATTCTTAATCAAACGAATAAAAATATTGATAGACAATGCATTTATAAGAAAATAAAATTATATTTTTCATTATTTACAACAATACACTCTAATTCATTATGAAACTATTATTTTCCTAAAAAGAAAGAAAATAAAAAATAACCTAAGCTGGTAGTCGGCCGGTGCCGGGCTCGAACACAGGTCGCACCCATCGTCCTAGCCGCTGAGCGTTCTCTTAAACTGGCATAGATGCGAGCTAGGTTGCCTTCGAAAAACGCTTACGGCGGGCATCCCACCCAGGTCTAGACTCAAGCGTTCAAAGATCCCAAACACCAAAACCCAAAGAATTGTTTTTAACTAAAACTGATTTTTCAATGCAAACTTATATTGATTCTTATCCTTTCGTTTTAAAGCACAAATTGTTTTAGTGTTTTTTTTTTTTTTCCTTTTTTAAATAATTATTTTTTTACATAACATATATTTAGATAACACACTTACAGGCGGGGAGAGAGCTGACAGAAAAGATAAAGAAAAAAAATCTATATAATTTTTTCACCAGTTTCAATTAAACTTTTTCAATTGTTACTTACTAATTAGATAGGAAATATAGCAATGATTAGATATCCTGGAGGAAAGTAGAGGAAGAGAAAGAGATGTTTATATATATATATATATATATATATATATATTCGATTTCGCAAAAGGTAATAAAATTCTCAATTAATAATAAAATAACTAGTATAGTAAAAACTAAATGTATCTGTTGAGCGAGGAGTTTGCAACGAAAAGGGTGGTTTTTATATCATTTTCTTTTCCCGTTTTCTCCCTCAGTTATATATAATAATCATGTTTTGTCACAGTTAGTAAATAATAATTATATCAAATTTTATTGCAATCAATACAAAGTGATATAAAACTATCCTCTCATGAGAAATTTTGTTGTCGGTGCTTCGCACCCACGAATAACAAATAAATCTCAAACAAATAACAAACAAAATCTCTTGATGCTTCAGCACACTAATCGCCCACGTAAGGTGCGAAGCATGGGTGCTTTATATGGGTGCTTTTAATATTTTATAGGCGTATCAGAACCATTTGAAAGTTTAAGTTTGGTTTAACCCGTCCAAAATTTTTAAATAAATTATTTATATATATATATATATATATCGCTTTCTTTTAGAGGATGCTTTTTACTTCAGTTTTGTTTAGCATATTGAGAATTAAAAATGATATCGAATTAAAAGGATCTTGATACACTTCTTTGTTTTAAAGTACTTGCCTGCAATAGTCAAATTTATAAATATGCACATTAAATTATTGTACAAGTTTTAAATATTATAAAACCACTTTCAATGCAGTGACACAATTATGAGTAGATATAGTTGAAAAATATAGCTTAAAACAGTTTTTGCTATTTTTTTCTAATAAATAAATAAATAATATTAATAATAATGTAGATTTTTTTTCTCCTTTTTGAAAAAGTAAATAAATTCATAATAAATTAGTAAAATATAAACATATTTTAGAAAATTTTTATGATAAATAAATGTAAAGTTTTAACTTCTGAAATATTTAATTATAATATATATATATATATATATATATATATATATATATATATTTAACACGTCAATTTACTTGTATGGAAAACATACGCTTCTAAAGTCTTTCCTGAAAATCGATTGAAAAAGCAATAATTTAACAGTAAATATTAACATGAATTATTTTTCTCTTTCATTCAAAAGTCCATTTATGTTGTATCACATATCATGATTAATTTAAACATTAAGTAAGTTTGAAACACGCCAAAAGTTTCATTATTATAGTATTCGCTTACCATATTTCTCCTTTACCATTTTTTTTCCGTTTATCAATTTTCCGTTATCATTTTCTTCTTTACCATTTTTTCCGGTTAGTGAATTTTTTTCTTATTTACCCATGTTATGAAAGTCATTAGTTTTAAATACCCCACGAAATTTTCAAATCAGAATGAGGAAATGAAATAGAAATATTGCCAGTGTTATAAGATATATTTTAAAACTGGTGCGAAGTCTTTACGACCCCCCCCCCTCCCCCACACAACTTCACGCATACCTGCCTTCCCCATACTTATAGAACGAAAGGAACTAAAAATATTCATATTGATTGATACATATTTTATAAAACGTGTTTTATTTTAAAAATACGATTTATTATAAAGTCTTATGGAGTAAAAAATTACAAACATTAAAATTAATTTATTTACTTACACAATAAAATTTATTTTTCTCTATATATTAAAAAAAAAAAAAAAAAAAAAAAAAGTTTCTGTCGCTGGCGTCAATTCTTTTTGTTTGTGCCAGCAACTTCTCGCGGAAGGCAGGGTTCTCCGCGTCATGAGATATATCAGTGTATTCCGACTACTTCGAGGAAGGCATTTCAGCTACTTAAAAATTTCAATCATTTTCATTAACGAAGTTACTAATGAAAAACATCGGTTTTATAAAGGTACTCTATTTGCCATTAAAGAAAAAGGTTCTCTTATGAAGTTATTTTTCTGTCATGGCATCATTTTTCACGGGAAAATTAAAATGTTATCACTGGTGTAAAAAAAATAAATAAATAAATAAATAAATAAATAAATAAACGCTTTTTTTTCCCTCCTACTTTTACAAAATTAATTTTATTACTGGCAACTTATGTTTATTTTATTTTATTTTTTATTTATTTATTTATTTAATGTGTTCTTTTTTTTTTTTTTTTTTTTTTTTTGTGAATAAGGAAATGATGTTGTGTCTGTACAACTGACCGAGTTTCTTTTTGCCATTAAAGTGTTTTTATCTTTTCTATTTAAAAACATATTTTAAAATACCTCGGATATATTTTTGCATGTAAAAATATTTAGATTTAAATTCAAACTCAATTATAAATGAAAAAAATCTTCTTATTTATCATTGATAATTTTTTTAACGTTACGGAATTAGACATTTCCTTGATACTTTCCATATTTCTAATTATGGCAAGAAAAAAGTTCATCACCTACAATTCTTATAATGAATCAAGTGGATTTTATTCTTTGCTAATTTAAGAAGTAGATAAGATAGAAGGTACTTTTCATTTCGCCGGCGCAAATCTTGCCAAGCAAAATTTACTGGCGACAACAATACATTTATGGATTAAAAATAAATTTGTAACTTAGATTTTTTCTTTCTTTTTCTCTCTCTCTCTCTCTCTTTTTTTTTTTTTTTTTTTTTTTTTTTTTTTTTCAAATTTAAAGTTTATTTAAATACGTTATTATGGATCTGACAAAAAAATTTTATATTTTTTGTGGGACAACACTTTTAAAAGCAAGCTTTAAGCAAAACTTCAGAAAAATAATTCTTAAAAATATAAAATAAGTAAAATAAAATAAGTAGACGTTCGTGTCTCTAATCTTTTTCTTATTCTTCTTCGATGTGTTTTGGAACAATTACTCTTCTTGCATCGGTTATATCATTCTGGGCAATTTTAAATCCTCGCCGGCAAAATGGTTGGTTGGTTGGTTGGGTTTTTTACGTCGCAGTATACTCGGGGAATAGCTAACCTGATAGCGTTATAGATGCTATGAAGACCTTTTTACTCACTTGGCGTTAATTAGGTTACTAAAACGGGAAATTTAGCCATGATTTGGGGACTTTTTTCCGATTGAAGTTATATATATTTTTCTTTTTTTGGAAATGAATTCACTCTAAAAATTGGTTACTTACAATCTTTTGTAGATCTATATTACTACACATTGAGTATTATACTTAATTTTACCTTAAGAAAAAAGGAAGAAAGAAGAAAGAAAGAGAGAAAGAAAATAAAGAAAAATAAATAAAGAAAAGTAATAATAATACATAAATATTTTGAAAAAAAAAAAAAAAAAAAATCTGATTTAAATATTGTCTTCAGATATTTTTTTTCTTCTTCTTTGCTCTCTATTCACAAATGGCTAAAGTATTCGGACCATAAATTATTAACTGAAACAAATAATTTAATTCACAATGATATAATTACTACTATCCATTTATTTATGAAATATTTTTATTGAAAAATAGGTTTTTATTTTCCCTATAAATGTAAGAAGATTTTTTATTAAAAATAGTTATCTAGTATTTTTAATGTTACATAATGATTGTTAAAGTCTAAATTGATTCATTTTTCACAAAAATGCATAATTCTTTGTTTTGACTGTGGAAAAAAAATCATTTGAATTATTCGTGTAAGCATGGAAGAAAATTCTAACGTATAGTATAATTTTGCAGAATAGAAATGTATTTGACTGAATGAGTTGCTATGGAAAACTGGTTTAGTATTAAAAAAAAAAATAATAATAATAACATACGGATGTTGAACCAGGAGATTTTTCCATATTTTAAAAATATCATTACTTTTATTTTGTTTTATTTTATTTTATTTTATTTTATTTTCGAAATATATATATATATATATATATACATATATACAGTGAAACTTGAATAATTCGAACTTGTTTAATTCGAAATTCTGGATAATTCGAGTTTTTTACTCGGTTCCTTGAATTTTGTATTAAAATAATGTAAAAAAATCGTGTATAATTCGAATTCTATTTGGATAATTCGAATTTTTCATACGATTAACTTTAAAATGTTATAGTAAAATTTTTCCCAAGATTTTTTCAGCTAGAATACATTATTTATTTTAATAGTCTTTCAAAATAAGGATAAGGAAATACAAGAAAAGCCCCTACGTAGTGCATCAGAAGATATGGTGCATATACATGAACTTCGAGGGTTTTTTGACTTGAAAGTCATGTCTGATGTAGAAGATTCTATTTTTATATCAACTGATAGGTTCAAATCATATGCTATGATACAAAGATTGTACTTGAAGAAGCAATAAAAAATATGTGACTAATTTTTTAAAAAAAGTGTTGAATAATTAAGCTCGTAAAAAATATTGATTTAATGGGAGGGGGTGGGGTTGGGGGTGGGGGCGGGGGTGGATGTAGTAGTTTTCTTAGATATAAAGTTTATATGTTAAATCTTTGATCGTAGAGTTTTAAATTTTTTAATTTATCTCTTCTTTTTGACAAAATAGCATGCTTGCCAATATCCTAATTAATATTTTGTAGTGTTGTTAGTCCCGCCCTTTTTTACACACCAGTAAATTTTTAAAGTAATATTTTGCGAATGCAATTGCGATTAAATAAGAAGAAAAATACTCTGAAAAGGTTACTGATGTGAAAAAGAAGGCTGGGCTAACAATACTACGGAATTTTAATTAGTATGTTGGCAAGTATGAAATAGTATATGCAGGGATGAGAATTTTCCGCGGATCCGCGATTTTCCGCTTTTTTGTGATTTCCGTTAATTTCGCGATTTTCTATTTTGTTAAAATCAAACTCCAATAACGATCAGTGTTCAAACGCTCCACGAAAAACTTTAGATTCTCAATATTTTTCCATCCAAAATGTAAATGTCAATATTCATTTAAAACATGCTTTATCATATTCTATAGCATATAAAAGAACAGAATTATTCAATATTTCTCACTCATGTAATTTTTTTTGTCCATTTTGATTGCTAGCTAATGCTTTTTTTTTTTTTTTTTTTTTTTTTTTTTTTAATACATGTTTTATTGTGCTGATGCGTTATTCTTTTAGTTTAATTTGTCACTTTAAAAATATTTTGTATAGTTTTTTCCTGTGAGCATTATTTTTTCATTTGAAATAAATTTTATGAACACATTTGTACAGTTTTCCCCACACGCGTTATTTTTCATTTGAAATTAATTTTATGAACACGCGTGTTTCCTCTTTTTTAATTTTCTGCACTCTCATGCCTGTATATGTAATTCGAATTTTTGGATATTTCGAATTTTTCTCAGGTCCCTTCAACTTCGAATTATCCAAGTTCTACTGTATATAAACAAAGAATAAATTCGCTCGTTTTCGAAGTAAATCAGAAGGAAACAGATACAATTTCTGCACTCGACTCACAAAAGACAAGTATTCGGCTGATAGTATTGTTAGAAAAACTGGTTTAGGAGTGCAAAGCATACGATGTGTTAAACAACAAAAAGGGTAAATAGGTTTCTGACTTGCATACTTACAGACAAACCGGTAAATGTTAGAAGTTTTAGGAAAATGAGACAGAAAAAATTGTATAATGCTTTCATAAGAAATTTAAAATAAAAATTATGGAGGAAAAAAAAGTGACTTTATGTATGCAGAGACAAATTTCGCTTACAATTTGTTGGTATATTACAAAACAATGAAGAGAGGTCTCATATTTATATAATTGTTAAATGACAATTTTTATATCATTTTCTCCATAAGTTAAGAAACTTACGTACAGAGTAAACGAATTTAAATTTCTTAGTAAATGTGACTCTTGATGTGTATATTTAATGCTGAGAGATAAAACATACATTAACTATTGCTATTTTCCAGAAAATGAGTTGAAACATTCATATTGATAGCATTTTTAACAGGATGGATTGAGATTTTTATAGATGCAAGAAATGAATAAATAAATAAATAAATAAATAAAAAATTATTTGACTTTTTGATATTTTAATAAAATTTTGAAATTTCACGCATTTTCATTTTACTTTGACACATGTTTCAATGTTTCGGTTAAGAATGCTGCAATTTTAAATTAAAAAAATATCTTAAAATTTAACGCAAATAATATTCTTATTCTTATTCTTATTCTTATTGTTATTGTTATTTTATATTTTTAAGATCCTAAGGACGATTTAGTTCAGATAAAATAGGTCAAGTTAAAACACTTATTCTTTTAGCGCTATTTTATTTATTTAGTTTATAAAATTGAGAGATGGTTGGTTGGTTGTGGGGTTTAAGCCCGATTGACTACTTTACGGTCCTAGGCCTAAAGGGGGAATGCCTTCCGTGGAAGCCTTTTTAAGGGATTTTTAAGGGCTTCTAGCCCGTATTTACACGAATTTCGGAGAAAACCACGGAAACCTCCTAACGGCTAAGTCAATGAGTACAACCTCGGGTCGAAGCCATCACTTCTCGATCTGTGGTAGGCCATACAACTGAGAGAAAATACTCTAAATTTTTTAAAAGAGATTATTGTAGTAACTATTGTTAAGCGAAGCAATTTCATATTATAAGATGAAGAATCAATTTTTTATGATTATTATAAATTTAAATTATAAAATAACTATTGTATTAAATTATATGTAATAATCAGAAAAAATGAATTAAAATAAGATAATTTGACGCAATCTTACAGAATTTTAACGAAAGAATATCAATTTTATAGCCATGTATTGTTAATTTAGATATCTGCCAATAAAAGTTTTTCAGTTTTTTGTTTTAATTTTGAATATATATATATATAAGAATTTTTATGAATATAGAGAGCATCTGACACATTAAAACATAGTCACCATTTTACGGTAGACCTCCGTGAAAAAAGCAGAATGTGTGTGAACATTCAAGGGAAAAAAGTAATATAATGTGTCACTCATACGACTTTCTTTTATCCTTTATTTCAATACTATAAAGACAGATTGCAGTTTAAGACGTAAGACCAATGAGGTAAAATAATAATAATAATAATAGTCCTCCTTCCTAAACTAAATTCTGCCTTTGCCAGAATTTCATTAATTTTTTTTTTTTTTTTTTTTTTTTTTTTTTTTTTGAAAGAAAAAAAAAAAAAAAAAAAAAAAAAAAAACATTAAATCATTAAATTCATTTTTTACTTATTTTTATTTCATATTATTTCACGCGCACTTTTTATTTCCTAATTCAAAATTATTAAAAAAAAACTTTTTCGATATCGCTTGTAACGATACTGATTATTATTAATTTTCTTTTCTTTTTCTTTCAATAATAATAATAATAATAATAATAATAATAATAAAAGATTTTGATGAAATTCTGGCAAAAGCAGAATTTAGTTTAGGACGGAAGACTATTAGATTTTTTTTTTTTTTTCTTCTTCTTTTTTCAAATTATAACATCGCTTTCAAATTATTCAATTATATTTTCGATAAATTTTAGATTTCGACAAATGTCCAACTATCGAAATCAACAACGCAAAAATCCCAGATTGAGACTAACAGGCCCTCAGTCCTAATATGTTCAATTTACTATGAAAAATAATCTAAAATAGGTTTAGAGGCGGTTTTAATTGATATATATTTCTGTGTGAAGGGGCTACCGCACTCCTCAGCATCCACTGAGTTATGGTGCTTACACTTAATAAATAAGGAGGATCTTTAAGGGGTCCTTGCCTGAAATCATGCGTGTTTCGGAGAAAACCAAGGAAAATTCTGAATTGCTAGGTCGAATAGCATGATTAGGGTTCTTTCACGGCACTTTTAGTCAAAAAATATAATAATAATGAGAATGAGAAAAAAAGAAAAGAAAAACTTTACAATTCTAAAATTTTCTTTTATTTATTTCATGGTTGAGCGCCAAATGACCTGCCCCTTTAGCCCTGCCCATGCCCTCTTTTTGTCCCATAGGACTAGGCGAGGAGTTAGTTCCTAGTTACAATACTTCTATGCATATAAATAAATAGAAAATATATAATACAACATACAGTACAATATATAATACAATCGAAAAAATAAATAATACTTAAAAATAATATTAAATAATTGATGAATAGAATCAATGTTCTGCATAAGAATCCATGTATTAGTTAATACTGACAATTCCTTTTTGTACCACTAAAATATTTACTGTCATTTTTAATTTTGGTATAGTTATTCAACAAAATATTTGCTATTCCAGGTAAGCATTACTTAATAATATAGTACAAATCATTTCCACAAATGCATCTATTCGAAAAATCTATTCCTAATATTTCTGGTTTTTCAATGGTTAATTACATAATTAGTTTTTTGGGCTCGGAAAACATTAAAAAATTATTTTCATGTTTGCTGCTTATTAACTTATTAAAAATTTGAAAACAATTTGCAATCTAGAAAATTAATATGGCTTGTGGCCATTTAAGCCTACCTCTATCACATAAAAATAAATATTCATAAACACCAGGAGAACAATCTACATCTAAAATCTTATCTTTCACTATTGTTGAAATACATTCTTTGCAATTCAGTTTGTTTGATACTTTAAATGCAATATACCCTGCAATAAATGTTAAAACTGACATAACTTTATATGTGATTTCAATATCATCTGTACTGTTGAAAACATCCTAAAAATTTTCTGAAACTCCTACATCTTTATTTTCATTAGGCAGATTATATCTAAAATCTTTTAACGTAAAATCACCGTGTTTTTCTGAGTGCAAACTTATCACACTTAAAATTTTTAGTTTTTTTTTTTTTTTTTTTTTTTTTTTTTTTCAGCTTTCATTTAAAAACAGTAATATACTCTTTTTCAGTATCATAATTTGATCTGCACTAAGGAGCACAACACTTCTTTCCCATAATTCTCTCCCAATGAAACTGTGTTAAAAATTCACAAAAAACTTTTATCAAAATAAGTATTAATGAAAAAGTATACATAAATAATCAAAAACAACATAAGACAAGCAAACGCAAAGGCAAAAGGAAGCTTCCTTCTTTCAAGTCAGATCACATTGTTGACGTCATCGGCAGTAAAAACCGGTCAGGAGCAGGGAGCATCCTCGCGATGGCCCCGACATAATCCCCGCGGACAAAAGACCCACTTAGCCCGGACAAAGGCCCTATGTATGATATTTTGGATAAAATTAACATTTCAAAATTAATTAAAATCGCGATAAAATAAATCATTCAATAAATCTGTTTCTTTTCTCACTAGAAACTTGGTGTGATACTTCATATTTTATTCAAGTTATTAACTGTTAATTGTTTTCTTATCTGTACTAAATTCTTCACGGGTTATTATTAATTTACTTATAAATTAATTATTTTTGGTTAATGTGGATTTCGGTGACATTTAATCTTCTGTTATTCTTAATTTTACTATGTTTTTGGGTTCTACAAATTAAATGAGGTTATTTTCGAAAGTGCAAAATTATTAGTCGACTCGGAAAGAGGGGAAGGGCGAAAGGACCAAAAAAATTAAATTACCGTTAGATCGTTTAAAATTGACACATGCAGGTTTTGGGGGCCTACAAAAAGAATGAGGATATTTTCGAAAGTCTAAAATTATTAGGAAGATCGGAAAGTAGGGAGGGGAGGGGGGGGGCGAAGGGGGTAAAAAATAGAAATTTAGTTAGATCGTTCAAAATAGGTATATAAGGGTTTTGGGAGTCTACAAATCAAATGAGGATATTTTTGAAAGTGTAAAATGATTAAAAGCAGCGCAAAGAGGCAAAAAAGTAAAAATACCGTTAGACTGTTTAAAATAGTGCATATCGGTTTTCGGAACCTACAAACAGAATGACAATATTTTCGAAAGTCTAAAATTATGAGGAAGACCGGAAAAGGGGGGAGGCGAAGGGGCAAAAAAATAGAAATTGAGTTAGACCGTTCAAAATGGGTATTTAAGGGTTTTGGGGGGTGTACAAATCGAATGTTTTTTATTAAAAATATTTTACAATAAGCTTCACAGTTAAAATCCCAAGCATTAATATTCCAGCAATCTCTCTCTCTCTCTCTCTCTTTTTTTTTTTTTTTAATTCAAATGCACATTTTTAATATTAGTAGTTAAATTAGTTTTTCAATTAGACCTTTTAAATTAAATAATTTTAATTAGATCCTTATTTCTATGATCGTCGATAGTAAAAAAATCTTTTTATATTTAAGAACATTTTGAAATACTATAGTATTTTTATTTAAACCACCAAACAATAGTATTAAGCAATCTCAACTAATTGAATTATTAAAAAAATATATTTTTAATAATTAAATTAATTTTTAATTAATATATATTGCTATAAATTATATATATATATATATATATGTGTGCGTGTGTAATCATTTATAGAAAAAAAACATTTTATATTAAAATATATCTTCGTGGTGATTGTGGTAGTGTTAAAGGCCGTTGAAAACGTGAGTGCCCTACATCTGCGTGAAAAGCTCTCCTGGTGGGAATGGGGGGGGGGGTAAAGCCCTCAACAGCCTTAGCCTATACAAAGCTATACATAGCTACATAGCCTATACATAGCTATGTGTGTGAACATTCAAGGGAAAAAAGTAATATAATGTGTCACTCATACGACTTTCTTTTATCCTTTATTTCAATACTATAAAGACAGATTGCAGTTTAAGACGTAAGACCAATGAGGTAAAATAATAATAATAATAATAGTCCTCCTTCCTAAACTAAATTCTGCCTTTGCCAGAATTTCATTAATTTTTTTTTTTTTTTTTTTTTTTTTTTTTTTGAGAAAGAAAAAAAAAAAAAAAAAAAAAAAAAACATTAAATCATTAAATTCATTTTTTACTTATTTTTATTTCATATTATTTCACGCGCACTTTTTATTTCCTAATTCAAAATTATTAAAAAAAAACTTTTTCGATATCGCTTGTAACGATACTGATTATTATTAATTTTCTTTTCTTTTTCTTTCAATAATAATAATAATAATAATAATAATAATAATAAAAGATTTTGATGAAATTCTGGCAAAAGCAGAATTTAGTTTAGGACGGAAGACTATTAGATTTTTTTTTTTTTTCTTCTTCTTTTTTCAAATTATAACATCGCTTTCAAATTATTCAATTATATTTTCGATAAATTTTAGATTTCGACAAATGTCCAACTATCGAAATCAACAACGCAAAAATCCCAGATTGAGACTAACAGGCCCTCAGTCCTAATATGTTCAATTTACTATGAAAAATAATCTAAAATAGGTTTAGAGGCGGTTTTAATTGATATATATTTCTGTGTGAAGGGGCTACCGCACTCCTCAGCATCCACTGAGTTATGGTGCTTACACTTAATAAATAAGGAGGATCTCTAAGGGGTCCTTGCCTGAAATCATGCGTGTTTCGGAGAAAACCAAGGAAAATTCTGAATTGCTAGGTCGAATAGCATGATTAGGGTTCTTTCACGGCACTTTTAGTCAAAAAATATAATAATAATGAGAATGAGAAAAAAAGAAAAGAAAAACTTTACAATTCTAAAATTTTCTTTTATTTATTTCATGGTTGAGCGCCAAATGACCTGCCCCTTTAGCCCTGCCCATGCCCTCTTTTTGTCCCATAGGACTAGGCGAGGAGTTAGTTCCTAGTTACAATACTTCTATGCATATAAATAAATAGAAAATATATAATACAACATACAGTACAATATATAATACAATCGAAAAAATAAATAATACTTAAAAATAATATTAAATAATTGATGAATAGAATCAATGTTCTGCATAAGAATCCATGTATTAGTTAATACTGACAATTCCTTTTTGTACCACTAAAATATTTACTGTCATTTTTAATTTTGGTATAGTTATTCAACAAAATATTTGCTATTCCAGGTAAGCATTACTTAATAATATAGTACAAATCATTTCCACAAATGCATCTATTCGAAAAATCTATTCCTAATATTTCTGGTTTTTCAATGGTTAATTACATAATTAGTTTTTTGGGCTCGGAAAACATTAAAAAATTATTTTCATGTTTGCTGCTTATTAACTTATTAAAAATTTGAAAACAATTTGCAATCTAGAAAATTAATATGGCTTGTGGCCATTTAAGCCTACCTCTATCACATAAAAATAAATATTCATAAACACCAGGAGAACAATCTACATCTAAAATCTTATCTTTCACTATTGTTGAAATACATTCTTTGCAATTCAGTTTGTTTGATACTTTAAATGCAATATACCCTGCAATAAATGTTAAAACTGACATAACTTTATATGTGATTTCAATATCATCTGTACTGTTGAAAACATCCTAAAAATTTTCTGAAACTCCTACATCTTTATTTTCATTAGGCAGATTATATCTAAAATCTTTTAACGTAAAATCACCGTGTTTTTCTGAGTGCAAACTTATCACACTTAAAATTTTTAGTTTTTTTTTTTTTTTTTTTTTTTTTTTTTCAGCTTTCATTTAAAAACAGTAATATACTCTTTTTCAGTATCATAATTTGATCTGCACTAAGGAGCACAACACTTCTTTCCCATAATTCTCTCCCAATGAAACTGTGTTAAAAATTCACAAAAAACTTTTATCAAAATAAGTATTAATGAAAAAGTATACATAAATAATCAAAAACAACATAAGACAAGCAAACGCAAAGGCAAAAGGAAGCTTCCTTCTTTCAAGTCAGATCACATTGTTGACGTCATCGGCAGTAAAAACCGGTCAGGAGCAGGGAGCATCCTCGCGATGGCCCCGACATAATCCCCGCGGACAAAAGACCCACTTAGCCCGGACAAAGGCCCTATGTATGATATTTTGGATAAAATTAACATTTCAAAATTAATTAAAATCGCGATAAAATAAATCATTCAATAAATCTGTTTCTTTTCTCACTAGAAACTTGGTGTGATACTTCATATTTTATTCAAGTTATTAACTGTTAATTGTTTTCTTATCTGTACTAAATTCTTCACGGGTTATTATTAATTTACTTATAAATTAATTATTTTTGGTTAATGTGGATTTCGGTGACATTTAATCTTCTGTTATTCTTAATTTTACTATGTTTTTGGGTTCTACAAATTAAATGAGGTTATTTTCGAAAGTGCAAAATTATTAGTCGACTCGGAAAGAGGGGAAGGGCGAAAGGACCAAAAAAATTAAATTACCGTTAGATCGTTTAAAATTGACACATGCAGGTTTTGGGGGCCTACAAAAAGAATGAGGATATTTTCGAAAGTCTAAAATTATTAGGAAGATCGGAAAGTAGGGAGGGGAGGGGGGGGGGCGAAGGGGGTAAAAAATAGAAATTTAGTTAGATCGTTCAAAATAGGTATATAAGGGTTTTGGGAGTCTACAAATCAAATGAGGATATTTTTGAAAGTGTAAAATGATTAAAAGCAGCGCAAAGAGGCAAAAAAGTAAAAATACCGTTAGACTGTTTAAAATAGTGCATATCGGTTTTCGGAACCTACAAACAGAATGACAATATTTTCGAAAGTCTAAAATTATGAGGAAGACCGGAAAAGGGGGGAGGCGAAGGGGCAAAAAAATAGAAATTGAGTTAGACCGTTCAAAATGGGTATTTAAGGGTTTTGGGGGGTGTACAAATCGAATGTTTTTTATTAAAAATATTTTACAATAAGCTTCACAGTTAAAATCCCAAGCATTAATATTCCAGCAATCTCTCTCTCTCTCTCTCTCTCTTTTTTTTTTTTTTAATTCAAATGCACATTTTTAATATTAGTAGTTAAATTAGTTTTTCAATTAGACCTTTTAAATTAAATAATTTTAATTAGATCCTTATTTCTATGATCGTCGATAGTAAAAAAATCTTTTTATATTTAAGAACATTTTGAAATACTATAGTATTTTTATTTAAACCACCAAACAATAGTATTAAGCAATCTCAACTAATTGAATTATTAAAAAAATATATTTTTAATAATTAAATTAATTTTTAATTAATATATATTGCTATAAATTATATATATATATATATATATATGTGTGCGTGTGTAATCATTTATAGAAAAAAAACATTTTATATTAAAATATATCTTCGTGGTGATTGTGGTAGTGTTAAAGGCCGTTGAAAACGTGAGTGCCCTACATCTGCGTGAAAAGCTCTCCTGGTGGGAATGGGGGGGGGGGGTAAAGCCCTCAACAGCCTTAGCCTATACTTGCTAAAGTTTCGAAGAAAACTATGGGAAACTCTCAACAACTTGGTCGACGAAAGCTACTTGGGATCGAACTCGACATTTCCATTCTACTAGCATCGAGAACCGTTCGGCAACTTAAATACACTTTTTAACTAGAAGTCCAAACAATAGTATTAAGCAATCTCACTTAATTTAAATCTTAAAAAATTTATTTTTAATTAGTAAATTAGTTTTTTTACTTAGAATACTTCATTAAATATTTTTATAACTAGGTTTTCTTTATAATCATTCATATATATATATATAATCTTTTATTATTAAAAGTATTTTAAAACAGTTTTTTTTTTTTTTTAGTATTAAAACCCGAAACAATACTACCAAATAATCTCGACTAATTTATTATAAATATATAGTATATAGATATAGATATATATTAGTTAAATTAATTTTCTAAAGTTTTTAGTTAATTTATTTATTTATTTATTTTATTTTTAATCATTCATAGAAAAAAAGAAAATAGATTAATTTTTTTTAAATAGATTTTCCAACTGAAAGCTCAAATAGTTCTATTAAACAAACTAATTTAAACATTTAAAATTTTCACTTTTAATAAATAAAGATGTTTTTAATAATAATCATTATTATTATTTTTTTTTTTTTTTGTCTATAATCTTTCACGTAATATTATATATTGTATATATATACACACAAACTATCTTGACAGAAATTAAAAGCATCCATATACATTAATCCACACATATAACGAGTAGTAATGATGTCTAAATTTTAGCTCTTTTTCAACCTTCACTATCTTTCTTTAAAGTGTAAGTGTTATCTATACAAAGTTACATGGTTATCTGTAGAAGTTTTCTATAAAAACACTTTTCTTTTCAGTCTGCCCTCTAGCCTCCCCACATAAATATGCATGTAACTCTGAAATAATAATAATAATAATAATAATAATAATAATAATATATATATATATATATATGAAAAAAAAGCAAGGAAAACTATGTGAAACAAGGGCAAAATCCAAACAAATAAAGCAAAAATAACAAGAAAGAGCAGAGGCCGCCATGGCTTAAGATGGGTGGAGCAGATCAAACCACTTTGTTGGGCGCCAAACCTTTCCGAAATCCTTTTCAAGACCAGCAAAGAAAAAAGTAGAAATGAACATAACTACACTTATATTTAATATAAATGCATATTAGAGTGAATGATAATTAAAGAAAATTTCACTAAAATTAAAAAAAAAAAAAAAAAAACTTTTCTATTTTTTATAATCCGTAGAAATTATATATAAAAACTGCATTTTCCCCCCTTTGTCCCTACACACCTCTCCCCCTCCCCCTCCCCCCCCAAAAAAAAATAAAAATAAAAATAAAACATGTTTCATTCAGATATATGTAATTCTCATTATATTTTTTAAAATTCTAAAGAATAATTAAATAAAGCTTAAAAAAATTTGTAAAAAATTTCCATCTGAAAAATTGAATTAGTGTTTTGCTTGGGCCTATAATACCGTGTCTGGTAGATCATTTGAATGGACGAAACTTTTGAAATCAATGTGTTTAGCGAAACTGTTTTCCTTTCAATGTATTTTGATATTTCCAGACTTTTGAAACACCCTGTACCCTGTGTAAATGAAACTGAAATAATAATAAGAAGCAACAGAGGCCACCACGGCTTATGACGAGTAGAGAGATTTAAACAAGTTTTACATGAGCCCAAATTTTTCCAAAACCTTTGCAAGACCATAAAAGAAAATATAAGAAAAAATTTTGAAAAGTGAAATTTTTATACTATTATTAGGTGAAAAAAAGTATTATTTTATAATTATTGATAGTTTTTGAAACCACATTTATATGAACTAAATGAATCATATATACTATATATTTTAAAATATTACCTACTTTGTACAGCTATACTTAACATAATATGCAAACTGCAGTGAGTGATAATTAAAAAAAAAAAAAACATTTCATTGAAATTTGTGAAAAAAAAAAAAAAAAAAAAACTCGTATGTCCCTCAAGCCCTCCGTAATTTGTTGAAATTTGCTTTAAAAACTAGTACATTTTTTAATCGTAAACCCCTCCCTTTCAGATATATGTAACTATCAGTATAGATTTCTTAAAACTCTAATCATAATTAAACAAAGTTTCATTAAAATCTTTAAAAAATATTTTTCTTTCCTATACTCACTGTGCCCCCCCCCTTAGCCCCCCCAGGTATATTAGAGCGTTAGTGGGGATTTTGTTCCGTGTTGCTTTTGTCCGTTGGAGCTTTCGTCCGGCGGGGATTTTGTCAGGGGGGATTTTGTCCGGGACCCGCTGCGCAGATAGGCAATTGGCGACGGTCTCGGACACACCCCTAGAGGTGGTTCGGACACATTCCATCTCAATTTTGATCCTCCACGGAAGGGATGGCACTCCAGCTTCGGTGCCCCCCAGAGGTATAATTTTTGATGGGAACATGGAGGACATTGCGGCCACGACAGATTTTACGTGCACCAGACACCATTAGTGTACACGACGGTCTTTGGCCGGCTCAAGTACCGAACCTTCAATCTTCGAATTACGAGGCCGGCGCTCTACCGACTGGGCTACAGCGGCCCCGCGGCAAAATGGAAAACCACGGAAGAGAATTAATAATTGAAGCTGCAGGAGGTTTTCCCAAATTAAAATAGTAAAAATAATAAACTTTTCGTTATTTTCGAATGTTTAAAATTATTATCTAGCAATACAATAAAAATATACAGAGAGTATTATGTACTGCCATAAATTTGTTTTTAAAAAATCAATAGTAAGAAGTACGGGCATTAGAAAAAATAGGTTGAAATTTTTTTAAAGGTTATTCTAATTTCCTTAAAAGTTTTTTTTTTTTTTTTTTTTTTTTTTTTTTAAATGAGGAATTCTACCAAAAAAATTCATCTCCAAATAGTGGTAAAAACTTAAACGTTGCCAAAGTGTTCACATACTATATCTGTAATACAAAATGGTCTAGATATTATAAATTTCTTTCTCTTCTGAAAAAAAAAAAAAAAAAAAAAAATACTGATTTTTAGCATATCATTTCATAAAAAAAAAAAAAAAAAAAAAAGTGGTATTAAATATTAAGTATTTTAATTTGACATTCAATACGGTTATTTCCATATATATATATATATATATATATATATATATATATATATTGCTTTTTCTTGTTTTATGCAGTATTCATTTTCCTATTCAGTGAAAAGTAAGAAGCGAATAGACGGGAGCGCTACAGAGGTTAAGTGAAGCTAGTCGGGTGGAGGCGAAGCCTTCCTAGGGGGTTGGTAAGTGGAGCGAGCAGGGGGCAGAGTCCCTAGTGTAATAATAATAATAATAATAATAATAATAATATTTACAAATAAAATAGCTCTTTCTTGCCTTTCATCTATTAAGAAATTAAAGATTTAATAATAATATTAATAATAAATAAAAATGAATTATAAAAAATCGATTTTTTTTTTTTTTTTTTTTTACTTTGTATTATAACCTGATTTTACAAATGATATGTTGCATAATATAAATTTGATTGAGAATGTAATTTATTAGAATTCAGCAAGGAAACTTGAAACCTTTGATGCACGACTGAAATAGGTTTCATATAATAGCCTAATGTTCCTTTTAAAATTACAAACTGAACTAGATTAGATTTGTTTAATAAAATATTAATTCAGCCAACAATTCTTTTGGTTTTTAATGTATTCTTTACAGATTTGTAATTTTTAAATCGCATTTTCTCAGTTTGAATTTTTTCATGAATTGGTGACCTTCAAATTGCTAAACTTTCTACTGGTATTAAAGAAATGACTTAATTTTTTTTCGGATCTTTAATAGAAAGTACTTAAAAGAATTAAGAACGGATTTTTTAATACCTCTAAAAGAATAAATATTTTTAAAAAAAGTTTAACAAAAAGCATTTCTTTTTTAATCTAAACATGCAACTTTTTTATTTTTTCTTTAAAACAAATTAATAAATTTCAAAATCCTCTAATATATCTGATTCTTTTTAAGTAGTTTTTATTAAAGACACTAAAAAAGTATTAAGCCTTTTCTTAAGTCTTTCTTAAATATCTGTAGAAGTTTAAGCATTTTAAAGTTCTCGAATTTATGAAAAAATGCAAAGTGATAAAATTCAATTTAAAGATTAAAAATCGATAGAAAGTCTGGCAAAAACCATAAGAGTTGTCGCCTGTAATTTTGCAGAACAAACCTAACTTAATTCAGTTTATAAATATGAAATGGAAATGTATGATTTTATAGAAAACCTATTTCGGTAGTGACGTGAAATATGCCAAGTCCCTTAAGAACACGTTCTAGCTGTTATGAATTAAGAATCTCAAAGTACTAAAGCAATTGTATTTTCATTTGTTCATATTTCTCCTTTTGTAAGGTCGTAGGAGACAAAGGATAATCAATTGGGGAAAAAAGAAAAAAATAATAATAAAGAATAGGGGAGTGTTTAACTGCCTAATTTTAAATAGAACTTGATATTTGTATTACGTATTAAGAATTTGAAAGTAATTTAAAATATCCTCTAATATTAAATCTTTATACAAGCTCATATATATATATATATATAAAGTCTGGGTGACCGAAGTCAGAGCTAATTTTCCTCGAGGTAAGTAAAAATAAGTTCCAGTTACATTATATCTAACTATAATTTCTTATCAAAATCGTTTGTGCAGTTCCTTAGAAGACTAGATTTCTGCTATATATTGTTCAAAACAAAGGCAAGTGAAGGCAAGTTACGGCTATTAATTCGGCTAATAGCATCGATTCAAACTAATAATAACAACAGCGACAACGATAATAATAAAGGAATAAATTATTATTATTATTATTTATTTATTTATTTATTTTTTTTTTTAATGTAAATAAATGAATAAAAATTCTGGAAATATTATACATAAAATTAAACGAAGAATCATATATTATCACTTTAACATTTAAATTTCTTTTCTTTCTTATTTGAGAAGTAAGTTTTTAGAAGATGCGTTTTACGAAATTCAAAATTTTAGACCAGCACTCTTTTTTTCTGGATCTAGAACGGCAGGAAAACGTCTTGGGTGGCAAAATAAAATAAATAGTTTTATACATCTCTTGCTTGTCGCTATCTTTGTATGTAAAATAGTACCGCTAACTTTTTTGACACTTAAACGGAATGTTGCTTACCGTCCCGAACATAAAAGAAAAATGTATAAACAGAGATTGCACCTTTTTTGCAAAACCTGACAGGAAAACTTTTAAGACATTTCTTGAAGAAAAAGGGGAAGGGTGAAGGTGAGGTGACAGCTATTCAATAAAGGAAGTACGCCATACATTCTTGCTTTTTCCAGGTTCACGGGATTTCTTACAGGGAGATCTTTCAATACCATAAGCTGCATTTTTCTAAGTCCCGACTTCTATATCGGTAAAAGTCTGGCGGTCATGAGCTATGATACCAAATTTTACTACCAATAGTTTTTTTTTTTTTTTTTTTTTTTTAAGAAAATAATAATAATTGGTTTATAAAATGACAATATTTCAAAAATGACAAATAACTTCAAAATGACATTATTTCGTATTGTCAAAAAAACTTCAAAGAATTTGCACAGATTTTAAGAAGTGAAGTATTAAATGAATCTGAATCTGCAAATAATTAACAAATAAATAAATAAAGACTTTTTCTTTGAACTGAATTGGAAAAAAAAAAAATAATATTAATAATGACAACATTTTTCGTATCATGACATCCAAATCTTGTTTTGAAAGTCTAAAAGGCACCAAGAAGAAGAAAATAAATAAAGCTTATTTAAATGTTGTCCAGAAAACTTTTCCGTGGTCAATTTTGTCAAATTCAAAAAGCAACGCCATTCTTCGGCACACCTAATATTCTTCATTATTTATTTTTTAAATATAATATTAAAAAATTGCCAACTCAAACTCAGATTCATTTATCTTGTTTTATTTTTTATATCATTTTCCACGCGCGCTTTTTATTTCTTAATTCAAAATTATTAAAGAAAACTTTTTTCGATACTTTCAGTTTCAAAACTGATTATTATTAATTTTCTTTTCTTTTCTTTTTCTTAAAAAAAAAAAAAAAAAAAAAAAAAAAGATGAAATTCTGGCAAAAGCAGAATTTAGTTTAGTACGGAGGACTATTAGTTTTTTTTTTTTTTTTTTTTTTTTTCTTTTCAAATGATAACATCGCTTTCAAATTATTCAATCATATTTTCGATAAATTTTCGATTTCGATAAATGTCCAACAATCGTAAAACTGGTATTGTAAAAATCCGTAGATTGAAAGTAATAGTTCTCATTCCTGAAAAAAAAAAAAAAAAAAAAAATCTGGTGTGACTCCATTCGACTTTTCGAACATTAAATAGCCAACAGCGGCCGAGTGGTTCTACGCTCAAAGCTGGTAGACAGACATGAGGTGCAGGGTTCGATCCCAGGTCGCGTTCGTCGGCCCAGCCGTTCCGAGTTTTCCGTGGCTTTCTCCGAAACTTGCGTAAATACGGGTTAGGAACCCTTAGAAAGAACCCCACGGAGGGCACTACCCCTCAGGCCTAGGACCTACCGCAGTCAATCGGCCTTATTCCCGTATCCAAACCAATCCAATCCGAACATTAAGTAATTAACGGTTGTATAAAGTAAGAGAAATCGTTAAATAAGTCAAATAGAAAACCATAATAGCCCTTCGAATAATTTGAGCCCATAGATCATAATGATAAATTTTTGTTGTGTCCCTGTAAAAATCTGTAAATACTAGACTCACCAAAATCAATAAAGTTCGTGCAATGATTACCTATGGCATGCACATAAACTTTCACATTGTTCGGATAAGGCATTTAGACGCTATCGCATTTTAAATAATTTGATCTCAAGAGACATAATAATAATATATTTTTCTTTACGAGCCTGAAAAAAAAAAAAAAAATATATATATATAAATGGTTCTAAAAACTATAAATTGGATTCACAAAAAATCTTTATGGTTTATGCAACAGCGACCTGTAACGTATGTATGAATGTTAAGTTCATTCAAAAAATGCGTTTAGACACCATCGCGCTTTAAATAATTTATACCCATAGGCATAATGATAAAAATATTTCATTGTGTCCCTGTAAAAGAAAACAAAATCTATAAATGATATATTCACCAGAATCTTTATGGTTCAAGCGATGGTGACCTACAGTACGTAAATAAATTTTTAGCTCAATCGAAAAACGCATTTAGATGCAAATGATTTCAGCTCATAGGCCATAATGATAAAGAATTTTTTGCTGTATCCCTGTTAAAAAAAAAAAAAAATCTATAAAACCCCCCTTTTAGCGCTAAATTCGTCCAGGACAATCTGTACTAGCTGAGGTCACAAATTTTAGTGTGTGGCTATTTTACGTGTGTCCAACACCCATTGTAACGGGATTTTGCGAAAGTCCCCACCTTTCCCCCCTTGGGGGTGAGGGAGACAATAAACCCGTTTATAAGCATAACTTTGCTTCAAATTATCTCGGCAAGATTAATTTTTATGTGTGGGTTGTTTATGCGTTTCCAACACGCAGTATAATGTGATTTTACGAAATTACCACCTCCCCTTTCGAGGGCGGGGGAGGGCGAAATAAACGCTTTTTAGAGTAACTCTGGTCCAAATTATCTCAGAATAGCGATTTTTTCATATGTCGATTGCTTGTGCGTACTCAAGAAACGCACTACAAAGGCATTTTTTAAAATTCTACATTATCCCCCTTGAGGGTGTGTGTGTGTAGAGGGAATTATGTTTCCATGCTCAACTCTGCTCCGAACTATCTTAGGCGATTTTTTATGTGCGGGATGGTTATGAGTTCCCAACACGCACTATAAAGGGAATTTTGTGAAATTTCTCCTTTCCCCCCTTTAAGGGTGAGGGTAGGGGCAAAAACGCGTTTTAAAGAGTAACTTTGTTCCAAATTATCTCAGGAAAACGATTTTTGATATGTTGATAGGTTATGCATACTCAACACACACAAACTACAAAGGGATTATTTGAAATTCCGTACTGTCGCCCCCGTTGAGGGTTGGAGGGTTAAAAAACAAGTTTACATGCGTAACTGTATTCCAAATTATCTTAGAATGGCAATTTTTGATGTGTGGAGTGCTTATGCGTATTTAACACATACTACAATGTGATTTTGGGAATTCCACCCTACCGCCCCTAGGGAGTTGGAGGGGGGGGGGTATATTAATTCATGCGTAAGTCAGCAGTAAATTATCTTAGGAAGAAGATTTTTTATGTGTGGGTAAGTTATACTTATCTTATAATATAAAGAGATTTTGCAAAATTTTCTCCTCCTTCTTTCCTTTAAAGACGGGAGAGGATGGCTGAAAAACACTTTTTAAAGCATAAATCTACTTCAAATAATCTCAGAATCTCGATTTTTTAATGTGTCGGTTAAGTATATGTATGCGACATGCACTATAAAAGGATTTTGTGAAGTGTGGCGAGTGGGAAAACCGCTACGAAAGGTAGCGAGAACTTTAACTTAGATTTTGACTGATTTCAGTGATTATTATTATTATTATTATTGTGTTTTTAGAATCCGTTTCAATATAATGACCAGAGAAGCAGGCAAAGCCAGCTAGTTATTAATAAAAACATTTTATTTAACGGTTGGCTTAGTTGAATTTATATAAGATTTTCTTTTACTTTTTTTGAATTAATGACTTTTTAAATCTTACGATTCTAAGGGGGAAAAAATAGAACATAATTTATTTCGACGGTTATCATCCTATCATTAATAATATTATTAGATTGTAAAAATAAATAATAATAATAATAATAATAATAATAATAATAATAATAATAAAAAATAAATAAATAAAAAAAAATTCTGACTTACGAAGTTATTACTTTATATAGGTTTTTTTACAGTGCTTCTGTTTGGCAAAACATTTTTTCTTTTTATAGAAAAAAACACTGTTTATAAATTTAAAACGTATAATTTCTTTTTCTTTTCTTTTTCTTTTTCTTTTCTTTTTGATTAAATTTACATCGTATTCAAGATGCTAAACATTTTTAAAATATAAGTCTTTTTAATTCCTCGTTAGCAGAAAATTTTTTAAGGCATAATTTATGCTTAATCAGTTTATATATTTATTTTCTTTGTGAATATCAGAAGTAAAATTATCTTTTCTCAATTATTTAAACTTTTTTATATAATCGCCTATTAAAAGGGTTTAATTTATGAAATCATCAAAAGAAAAAAAAAAAAAAAGTTGTTGAGAAAACAGAAATTGTGTTTTTGGCGGAAAAAATAGAAATGAAGGAAAGAAAAGAAAAGAGAATCCAGTTTAATGAAGTGTTTTAATAGTAATGCCTCAAAAATGAATATTTCTTAAAACCCCTTCCTCCCAACCAAAAGAAAATGAAACCTTTTAATGACTATAATATCGGAATCATAAAAAGAATTTTACTTCATTGAACTTCATCACAGTTTCAATGTATATATGTATTAAGTAAGAGTAAAAGTTTTTAAAAATAAATAAATAAATAAATAAAATAAATAAATAAATAACTGATTGCTATAAAACGCACCTAAAACCTAGTGTTAAGCGTGGGGTCATACTCTCCGCATTATTTTTATTTGTTTCAGGATACATTCCTAATTTGAGAAGTTACCTCCTTATTGTTACCACTATTTTTTTTACAATACTTTCTATCCTAGTTAATCACGACAAATTACTGTAAAAATAAAGTATAGATTTCTGCCTGAAATGTGCGGTGGCCGAAAAAGCGAAAAACATCTCACTTATGAAATTATCCTGAAAAAGAGGCTAGAAGTTCAACCCCTGTAAATGGTGATGAATATAATAATTAGTGTTTGATTGCAAATTTTTTAATCAATTAATAAGCGACTGGCTTAAATGAAAACAGTTTTGAAAGAATTAAAGAAAAAATAATGAAAAGAGAAAAACAGTAATAGGTGCCTTACTACACTTCTAACAACACTACTTACTACGTTACTTTCTCAATTCGTAAAGAAAAAGTACTGCTTATTAAGAATAAAAGTAGTCATTATTTTTACCGACTGCTTATTATATTGCATATCATATTATACCGATTGCTTATCATATACATTGCTTTATGTATTTATGTATTTATTTATTTTCTTAAATAAATAATTTTTTTCCCCTATAAACATGCTAATCTTGATTAAAAATTTCAAGTGGTAACCTGAAGGAAATTTCAAAATTCCAAATTTCAATTTTCTGAAGCTAATTTATTTTAAGTGATGCAGATGTTGGATTTACATCACAGATCAACCACTTAAAATTAGATATTTGTATTCAGGGAACCTCAAAACATAATACAACATAAATAACCAGAACTCTAAATAGAACTTAAAGAAAAAAGAAATATATATATATATATATATATACTAGTATATAACCCCGTCAAAAATGACGGAACGTGAAATCAATTAAGGTAGTGAATCAACGAATGCTTTGCCTGCTTTGCTGGACACTATGTTTAAAGGGGACTAATGCGCAAGTTGCACCTGACGGGACTAATATGCAAGTTGTACCTCACGGGACTAATGTGCAAGTTGCACCGAACGATCTTTTAACGAAAATACCTACTAACAGAGGACGATAGGTCTAATATAACGTATCATATTATCTATCGTATTTACCGTAATATAACTTACTTATTTTGCTTCCTTCTTCGACTCGTTTTAATAATTATTTTTTATATGCATGGGCAAATTTAATATTTTTTAATTTTAAATTTTTCGCGTTAAAACATTATTTCATCTTATGCCCCCCCCCCTCAAAAAAAAAAAAAAAAAAAAAAAAAAAAAAAAAAAATATATATATATATATATATATATATATATATATATATATATATATATATATATATATACTAGCTGACCCAGCAAACGTTGTTTTGCCATATAAATTATTTCTAGAGAATATTTTGATAGAAAAAAATAACTAACTTATTGTAAGTGTGTAAGGATGTGGTATATAAGTGAAACAGGTATGGAGCGCTGTGAACGGTGACTGTGAATTCCGATTATAACGTAAAAGACATAATTAACAATTAAATAAACAATTTAAATTGGACTGAATTGTAAATCTAAACCATTATCAAATCCACCTGAAGACACACAAAAAAATTCATTAAAATCGGTCCAGCCGTTTAGGAGGAGTTCAGTGACATACACACGCACAAAATAATGGGACCCCTTTGGTGACTTTAAATATTTTAAGCCATTTTTGCGATGAATTGAAATGGCTATCTCAATTGCGGAACTAAAGATCTTGGCGAGAAGCGTTCGAGCTACTTCGGTGTCAAATTTAAAATTTTGCCAATGTGATCCGATACTAAACGTGTTCTATAAAATAATAATAATAAAAAAAAAAATATCAGTGACATAAACACGCACAAAAGTATGGCACCCCATTGGTGACTTTAAATATTTTTAGCCATTTTTGCGATGAATTGAAATGGCTATCTCAATTGTGGAAATAAAGATCTTGGCGAAAAGCGTCCGAGCTACATTGGTGCCAAATTTTCCATACAAAAAAAAAAAAAAAAAAAAATAAATAAATAAATAAAATAAAATAAAATAAAATAAAATATCAGTGAAATACACACGCACAAAAGTATGGGACCCCATTAGTGACTTTAAATATTTTAAGCCATTTTTGCGATGAATTGAAATGGTTATCTCAATTGTGGAACTAAAGATCTTGCGAGAATCGTCCGAGCTACTTCGGTGCCAAATTTCAAATTTTGCCAAAGGGATCCGATACGAAAGGTGTTCCATTCAAAAATAAATAAATAAAATATAATAAATTAGCTACACAAATAAATTTGTAGGTTAGGGTGGTTGTTAATCAATGCGCGTGTAAATTTGATAGAAAATTATATAAAATACTCACTCCAATTCCGCACTAAATTTGCAAAATGTATAGTTTTTTATGCACACTTCAAAACTCTTCAAACACTAATTACATCTTGATGTAATATTTCAATTAGGACACAATTTTTTGTATAACAATAATAACACGAAGTTACAAAATATTTTCTTGAATTTGATCTCAGCACCAACTGTCGGGACAAACTGGAATTACAATAGAATATACGCAAGCAAATTGTGACGTCACTGACCGTTAGTGGATGCAAGAAAAAGATTTCCTATGTTAATCTCCCATTGGATTTTTTATAAAAAATTATTAAAAATCGAGGAAAATTATTTCTCGATTTTAATCCCCGTATTTGGGTATAGATATGTATTAGTTATCGTATGCATGTGTTAGATTGAGTTATTTTGCTCTCAAATTAAAAAAAAAAAAAAATAAAATAAAATAAAATAAATTTCAAAACTCTGTCTTTCTTGGCGCTTTTTGTATTTGGCGATCAAAAACGTAATACGAAAATATACATGCCAGATGTATATTTTCGTAATATGTATTGTACGAAATTGTTTCATATTATTCATTACTCTTTTAATATAAGTTGTTAAAATAACAATTATTTTTGAAAGAAGTTAAATATGTTCGCCAGATGATATGCCGATATTTTTTTTCCGCCAAGGATGACAGAGTTTTGAGATTAAAAATTCAAATTTTATCAATTTTACAGCAAAATCCAATGGGCGATTAACATAGGAAATATTTTTCTTGCATCCACGGACGGCCAGTGACGTCATCACTTCGCTTGCGTATTTTTGAATATTCGATACTACGATCGTAGCGCAGTCTGCCGGATCCAATGTGAAACAATCCAAAATCAACAACAATTTATAAGTGATAAATCAATTAAATAAACAATTTAAATTGGACTGAATTGTAAATGTAAACCATTCTCGAATCCAACTGAAGACACACAAAAAATTTCATTAAACTCGGTCCAGCCGTTTAGGAGGAGTTCAGTGACATACACACGCACAAAAGAAATATATATATAAAGATATAAATCAATAACTGGTAAATTTTTTTGGCAACAATCATAAATTTAAATGTCCAATTTTGAAATTATTTTCATATTTTAATTAATTCTAAAATATGTAATCGAAACTTCGTTACAAATAAGGTACCAAATGAAAGGTACCACATTTGTAACGAAGTAACCTTAGGTACCTTATTTGAAACCTTACTTACTTTAACTGATTTGATAAATATGACGTCAGAATCAACTGTTTGTTTATATCAGATAAGTACATTATCATGATTGCAAGAAAATGATGTAATAACTATTAGCCCATAATTTTTATGATTGAATTTTATATTACATTTTAATTTTATCCTCCATGGGTATTTTAGAATTGCAATGGTAGTTATAAACTTTCGTTGAAATCTTTTTACATATTGAGATTAAGGGGAAAGTGCAAGCACAAAAAATGTTCAGTTTTGAAAGATCTTTCAAATGATGCAACATTTATGCAGATTAAAAAATAAAAATAAAAATAAAAATAAAAAGCATTTCTAAGGGGAAAAATGGCTACCAAAAGTCTCTGTTTTGAAGCGGTCTAAGCCGGAATCGTACCTGACAGAAGATGGTCATTATTAATATTAATATTTTGCTTACAGTGTGGATAATAAAAATGGATTTTACTTCCTGAAACGTGTCAGTCGACATAATTAAAATGTATCAGAGAACTTCCGTCAATTACATTCAATAGAAAAGAAAATTTAGCTTTAAAAAATATAATATTAATTACATAAAAAATAATATAAAGGATAATAAATTCAAACTGAAAAAAAAAATTAAATAAAGGTCTATATATAACTTTGTATGGACGTTGCATCTCATGAATCAATAAACCGAAATTTAATCAAGTCTTATATTTACTGGTCTATGGTATAAACTTGAGCTGTTTGGAGACCAAACACTTAAAGGGTGAAATTAAGATGCTAATAACAGTATCAGAGTAAAACAATATATATACATTTTATTTGATTAAAATGAAAAGAATAAGAACGAAGTATAGACTGACAAATAGATAACCACAGATACACACATATGCCAACAAAGTAACTGGTTAACTATTGCATGTATTATTTGCTTAATTTATTTTTAATGGATCCATGATTTTAACAATTCATATTTCAATAGGAATCTATAAAAAGTATTTTATAGGCAATTGTATGAGACGATGGCAAAACACTAATAATTCACCACACATTACACATTCCATAACGTATTTACGTTAATTTTAATTTAATAAATTTTATGGTTTGTTAAATATATATATATATATATATATATATATATATATATATACAGTAAAATATCGTTTATACGTCCCTTTAGTGAAGCTCTGATTCATTCTTATTCATTTTAATACAAAATTTCTTTATATATACGCCGCTAATATCAGTTATACGTCTTTTGCACTTTACTAAAATTCGCAAAATTTCTCGACCTGTCATTATTTTTCATTCTAAATAAGTCAGTTTTTTTTCCTAGAAAGCATCTTAAATGGAGGACACAGGAAAGATCGAAGAATAATGATCAAAAAGTCAACTGAATTCACAGTAGAATGTTTTATACTCATGGACAAGCAGCAAATCAGACGTATAGTAAAGATTTTTAATGTTATTAAATAACTATTTGTACGGACAGAAATCCTATGCTCATTATTAAAGATACGCAATATATATAATTAATATTCAAAATAGGTTAAAATAAATCTTAAGATATGTAATTTAGTACTCATTATATGATATATGTAATTAGCACCCAGTCTTGCATTAATAGTATTTTTCTCACTTAAAATAACTCTTTTTTTTTTTTTTTTTTTTTTTTTAATTAATTTTTTTTTTTAAAAAGTAAGATATACATTTACTAAATTATGAAACATTATTAATTAGTATTTTCACATAAATTTTGTTTAAGTGTCATTACATTGTTAAATAGTAATCAAATATTAAAATTTCGATTATAAGTCTTTTCATTTATAAATCCTTTTACGTTAGTATCTTGAAAGACGTATAAACGGTGCTTCACTGTATATATTTTTATTATTTTATTAAAATAATTTTATTATGGTGTTATTTTTGTATGAGGATAAGTGAATAAGAATAAGAATAAAACACACACACACACACACACGTGCGTATATATGTATATGCCTAAGGCTATGGAGTGGAGAGCAAATCATACGAACATGAAAAATTATTTTGAAAAATAATAATTTTTCTAACTGACATATACTGGGTAAATATATATTAAAAACAAATATAGAAGAATTTTTTTAATACCCATAGCATGCTAGTTTTTTTTTTTTTTTTTTTTTTTTTTTTTAACAAGAAAATTCTATAAATTTATTTCACATTATCATAGATATGTGATTTAATTATTCACATCAAAGTTACTGACGAGTTTTTTTGATAGGTATCCATATCAAAATATTTCACCCCGAGGGGTTATACGTTCCCAGGTATGAAGAAAACGATAAAGATATATTTCAGAAATATATATATAAAACGAAAAACGAAAAGTGTATAACTTTTCAATGAATCAAAATAAAAATGTAAGTAAACCTTTTTATTGTTTAGAGCTCCAAAGCGCACACACTTCTATAGAAAGGGTTAGAAAGACATAACATACGAATTAAAAAATAAATAATATAAATATAATTATAAAAAAGTGAACAAAAAATATTTGAGTAAGCCACAAAAATTTATGACTAATAGTTTACTTAGAACTAATATTTTAAATTAGGAAGAGCTGGTATATTTTAATAAACAATTATTTTATAAGAGCTAAAATTTAGAAAATATTATATTTTCAGTTGTATAATCTAATAAAATAATAGAACGAATATTTTCAATTAGGAAGTTTTCATGTGTTTCTTATCACATACAAACATATCAATATAAAATAAAATAAATTTCATTGCATGAATAGCCTTCAACAAATCGGACAACGGAATATTTTTTTACGCAACTATATCTGACAATAATGTAACGCCCCTGTAAATAAGGAATTTTTATCACACCTGAATTTAAGAACATTTTAAATACATGCGAACGAGTACTTTTTAACACACCTGCTTTCGTGGACATTTTAGCACACCTGCCTTCGAGGACCTTATAACACACCTGCTTTTGAGGACGTTTAACACACATGCAAACGAGGACATTTTAACACACCTGCCTTCGAGGACTTTGTAACACACCTGCCTTCGAGGACTTTGAAACACACCTGCCTTCGAGGACATTAAACACACAGGCCTCCGAGGACATTTTTACACACCTGCTTTCGAGGACATGTTAACCCACATGCAAACGAGGACTTTTAACACACATGCATTCGAGGACATTTTAAACACATGCGAACGGGGACATTTTTACACACCTGCTTTCGAGGACATGTTAACCTACATGCAAACGAGGACATGTGAACACACCTACCTTCGAGGACATGTTAACGTACATGCAAACGAGGACATTTTAATATACTGTCTTCGAGGACTTTTTAACATACCTGATTTTGAGTGTATTTTTACACAAATATGAAAAGAAATTTTATTTGCCATAATTCAGCAATCAAACTACATATTTAAAATTCATCTTTGATATTTTAATTTAAAGGTGTGTTATAAAATACTAATTTACATATTAAATTTTCTATAGAAATTTAATAATTAAAGGAAAAAAAACCCCACAGAAATTAAGACAATAATAAATGTGTTTATTATCAATTATTATTATGTTTTAATTATCTATTTTATTATGTCTTAATTATCAATTATTCTTAAAATAATAAAAAATAGTTTATTGAATATAGCTTTTAAATTATAGGAACGCAATAAAATATTACCTTATTAATTAAAAAAATGAATTAAAAGTAAGGAAAGACCCGCTGCACCGTTAAAAATTATACAAACCTGGAAAATCTTTTTAAAAATGTGCTCTTTTTCATCCAAGATTCATTAAAATATTTTATTTCCTATTTTGGAAAATTACAATAAATTTTTATTCTGTAAAAACTTTACATTTATTGAGATAAATATATTCAAATGCCTTTTAAACAGCATAATTTAAAATATTTAATTATTAAAGAAATTTATCGTTTGTACTATCAACAATGAATTGTTTTGTTAATCACTGTACGATCATAATTTAAGGATGAATATTACGAAATATTTTGCATACTAAATTAATTGATAATTATTTAAAATACATATAAAATATTTGAAATAAGTAACCGAAGAATATTCCACTTGTAGATTTAATTTTTCAATAAAACATAGTAAAATTATTTCAATAAACTTATAACTGCAACTATTTTTTGCAATATTAAAAACTTTATTTGCAGGTCCTCGGTTTGACGTACAGTTTTCTAGGTCCTCGGTTACCGGTAAAAATACATACGCTAAATAATCAAACTATCTTAATATGGACGTTCCCATTGCAATATAAATTCAATTTCTATACATAATTTCGAAAAAATATTAAATTTGTTAAATTATTTCGACAGTCAAAATAGGTCCTCGGTTTGGCGGTTTGCGCACCGAGTCCTCGGTTTCCACCTTACGCGAGACTGTGTGTGTGTGTGTGTGTGTGTGTGTTAAAAATGAAAAAAAAAAATCGATGACTTTATTTTAAGTTATCGCAGATCGATGGTTGAATCAATTGTTTTATAGGTATTGGCAAGCTCTTTTGAAAGATACCCATCATGAAAATTTACTCGCCTCAAGTATACTCCCCCCATGTATTTGATGATGCTTATTCTACCTGTTCAAAATTTAATATTCGCCATACTTCATATAGTATATGTATATATATATATATATAATCACATAGGAATGAAAGGTCAAAAATGAAATCCAAACGAGACAGGGGATATTTTAATCCCTATAATTGTTTTCAAACAAACCCAAATGGTTCCAATCTTTATTGAATTCAAGACACTTGTGTTAAAATTAGCATATAGATGACATACTTTCTCGTTCACCTGATATTTTCTAATACATTGTATATAGTATGATTATGGATGATGCTTACTAGTTCTCTAAAATATCAAGAAAACAAGAAATAGTGTGTGTGTGTGTGCGGGGGGGGTCAAAGCCCGTGAAGTTTACGTACACGAAAGTTAAAGGACAAACCACAGCAAGACTGTAAGCAGCTACTCACAAAAGTACTAGGATAAAAAATATGAATACATGGTGATTGTGAAAGGGCATTTAAAGGCCAAAAGCTTAAAATGAGTTGATTTTCATATCAATTATCTCGTTAGAATTGCATTTCCGACCCTGCATTCTTATATGATTCCGAGTCGTCTGTGTATCCCCTACACCCCTACATAAATTCATATATATATATATGTATATATATATATATATATATATCTGAATTTATTAATAATTTTAGTATTAAAATATAAACTTTCTAATCGAAATAATGCATGGAATATGTTATTTCATGTTAACGAATTAATAAAAGAAATTTAAATTATATATATATATATATATATATATATATATATATACATATATATATATATATAGAGAGAGAGAGAAAGAACGTGTTCTTTCACCACTCAATAGAGAGCGCTGAGAACGAGATTTTGAACGGGAGTTTTTCCAGCATCCGTCTGGCAATGAAGCGAGAGAGACTATACGCGCGCAGACTTAGTTGGCTGTTCGCTCTGGTTTGAAAACAGAGTGTGCCGAATAACTATAACCTTGGGTGGCTCATACTCTACATTCTATCAATGCTATAGCACGTGTTGGTGCTCAACCATGTTCTACTAATGTTCCACACAATTTGAAATGTATTAAACTGTTGAATAAGCATTATGCTACTATTTTTTGTCTGTCTTTAAAATCATCTTTTTGTGCATCTCTATTATATGTACTGTGAAGTCTTCATTGAGTGTGATGATATGGATTTATCTTCACTTGCTTGAGTTTACCCCTAGACAACACTTGCCTGCGATACATTGGGGGATGTCTTCAGTTGTGGGCACAGATTTAATTTTGGCTTATAATTTTTGATAGATTAGATATTATAACAACATATAAATACCAATGGAAAGCTAGAACCTTTAGCTAACGTTCATGAAGTAATTGTTTTAATTCCGTCTACAAAATAAATAAATAAATAAATAAATAAATAAAAATCACCAATTTTGTTCGATGGTCATTTTTGCCCCAAAACATTTTGTTCCCGGTTGTGGGCAAACTTCAAAAACCACCATAAATACAGAAAAAGACAAAATTTATTCATTTTGTAAGGATTCAGTGGCCAAAATAATAACAGAATATGGCATTTTTCCAATTTTATTTCGTCAGCTACTTCGTTCTCGAAATCAGAAATGCAATGCTTGCAAGTAAAATAATTTACATGTTTATTGGCACTCTTCAAATGAACCAGACGATCACACGCGTTGCACTTCATTGAGATATCTCTTGTTAGGCGCTGCGCAAGGTGCTTCAAACAGATGACAAAGAAGTAGACAACATTATTAGATTGTGGAGACTCCAATTTTCAGCGCGTTATGCGGTACTTAGACAGATGGGGTTGCCGTACATTCTCCATGCTTCTTCTGAAAGGACTCAGATCCTGTAAGGATGTCCATATTAACTGGGAATCGATTTTATGGATTTTTCATTTTCTAAGCAATCATAAATGGCTTTTACCAGCGCACTAAAATCTTTTTTTTTTTTTTTTTTTTTTTTTTTATCGGTTGACTTTTTCACTGACATTGCTAAAAGAGCCTAAACATACATACAAAAAATAAAAAAAATAACACTAATAAAATATGTCATTTGGACATACACGACCACATTTGACAATTTGTAAGTCAAACACACATTTTAAATAAAAAGTTAATAATATAAATAAATAAATAAAAATAAATGTGTCTCCAACATGGCAGCCATTTTTGTCATGGCAGTAAAAGCAATTTTGGGTTCACATTTTGTCTAAATTCGATATTGCATCACATAATACAAAAAATACACTGTCTAAATATACCTTGCACTTACATTATTTAATTAATTCCCTTCAATTTATCGCAATCTGAAGATATTCACATATCACTTTTGTACGTGTGGGTCAATTTGCATGTCAATCAAAGAATTTTTGCGGCCGCTATTGCGGTACATACAAATTCTTCCCGTAGGCCGTAATGATAAGACAATTTTGGCGTGTCCCTGTACACGAACTACAAATGGAACGTACACCTAAAACTATACAGCGGATTTCTTTGGGACCATGAATATCTGTACCAAATTTCAAGTCAATAGCGTGAATTTTGCGGCCACTATCGCGCGACAAACACACACACAAACAGACGGCACCAAAAACCTTTTTAGTCCCAACGGAGGGCCTCCACTGACGTTTCGGCAATTAGAGTGATAGAAGTTCTAATATGTACACGACTCTAATTTTATATGTTATTTCTAATAATAGTATTTTCCAACAAAAACTCTGCTTACTCGCTTGAAATCACATATTTTATAGACACTTATGAATATCTCAAAATTTTTATTTCATTGCAGAGTGTTACTACAATAGAGTGTGGTAAATATAAAACTGAAATATTTTTAGTTATATCGGTTATACAATTTTAGACGCAAAAGTAAATTTTGTCTTAAGTTATTTAAATAATTATTTACATTAAGCAGTTTCTTGTACAATAATAATATAAACAAACAATGCAAATTGTACCATTTGTACTAATTTTACGGATGTACCATTGTAAACAAACAATGCTACATATGAAACTGAAAAGTATTTAGCTATATTGGTTATACAATTTTAGTCATAAATGCAAATTTTGGCTTAATCCATTTATATAATTACCTATTTTATGAGATATTAAACAGTTTTACAAAACAATACATTTTCTATCTCAATTTAATGAATATTTAAACTATAAATATGTATTTTTATTCAAAATTTTGTGTTTATTTTAAATTGTCTTTCAAACGTATATATCTTAATCGAACTTTTTCCAAAAAAAAAATTCTGATTTCCTATTAGATTTAGAATAATTGCATAATCTTAGCACTAAACAAATAATTTTCTTATTTATTTATTTATTTTTCGTGATATCAGGAATAAATCTATCTACTTTTTTTTTTTTTTTTTTTTTTTTATAAAATGATTTTGATAAAAACATCGAAATCATTTTCGTGTTTTTAATATCAAACGCGTAGAATATAAATGTATATGTTTTCAAACACAACACACACACACAAACACACACACATACACACACACACACATACATATATATATATATATATATATATATTTAAGAAGAAGAAGAATAAAGTGCATATTGATATGCATTAAATAATTTAAAATTTTTATTCTGAAACTTTTTATGGCTTATGAAATGTTGTTCAGACATTCTTTATCACTAAAGCAAAACCATAAAAAAAAAAAAAAAAAAATGTTTTGGAAATGAAAACTATTCATTTAAAAATCAATATCGTACTTTTCAGCTTTCACTCTTAGGATTCTTTTTTTTTTTCTTTCAATTTGTGTTTTACTATATTCAAGAGAATTCATTAAACATTTGAAACGTCATAATGAATACGTAAATTATTTTAATATTACCTTATTGTTAATTGATTTCTTCGTTCGTATTTTTTAATTTTAAATTAGAGAAATGGAATATTGATTATTAAAGCTTATATTTTCAGTTACTTTGTATTATGAATATTAAAAAACGAGCATTCTAATACTGAAAATCATAAGCCATTGCATTTTAATTAAAACTTTTAATATTGGATGCATTTAGAATATTACAAGGAAATGAAATGTAATAATGAAATGTTTCAAAATTTTATAATAACATTTTCATTAAAAAGTATTTTCTTGCGGAATTCATATTTCATATTTCTTATAATATTTCACTTATGAATATAAGTAAACGGTAATTGAGCGTGCATCAAATTTTTGTAATGTTAAGAAAATTTTAGATTAATATTTTACTTTACTTTATTTTATTTTATTTTATTTTTTATCTTAAAGGTTACTTTATTTACATTACAAATTATATTCATATAATACATATTTGATGAACGATGAAAGATTACCTAATATCGCTTTTAACTATATACCAAATCAGAAAAGAAAACGAGGAGGATAAGGAAAGACTTGGATACTGTAAAAAAAGAGATGAGGGATAGGGGTCTGGAAGAAGAGTGGACCCATGATCGGAAGACCTGGCACAGACTTGTGGATTCTGTCGGAAGGCAACACCCGATTCCATAAACCGAACATACATACATTATACATATTTTGTTACTTTTTGTAAATCTATTTTCCCAATTAAAAAAAACATATAGTTTTGAAAAAAATACATATATAACATAAATATAAACATTAAACAATGTGACAATGCAAATCTATTTACATAAAAAATTAAACTCACTGACTCACTGGCCACTGACTCAACACAACCGTGGTGATTCTATAGGAGATAGAGACGCAATTTTTTTTTTGAGCACGTTGGTTTTAGGACCCTGACGCCCACTAAGACGGAATTTTTCGAAATACCCCCATCGTTCCAATAACATACCAATAACACACATTATAAGCATAACTCATCTCCAAATTGCTTCGCGGTGAAGAAATTGCAGAGGGAGAGACTAGAGTTAAGTACAAAAAAATTAGTTTCTGCGATTTTGGAATTTTGGATTTTTAAGGGGAGGAGGCGGTAAAAACGATTAACGTAAATTTAGAAAATGCGGATTTTCGAGTAAAACTCAACCAGTAATAACACAAAGATGTAGAAGACCGCCAAGAATCTTCTTGAGAATATTTCGAAAAATTCATTTTTTTTTTTTTTTTTTTTTTTTTTTTTGGGGGGGGGGGTTACAATGGGGCACATTTGAACCCCCGCCCCTTTCAGCGCTATATTCGTCCGGGAAAATCTATGTGAGCTAAAGTCGCAAATTTTAGGGGGTGGGAGGGCAAAAACACGTTTTAAAATGTAACTCTGCTCCAAAATATCTCAGGAAAGCGATTTTTTTATATATATATTTGTTATGCGTACTCAACACACACAAAATACAAAGGGATTATTTGAAATTCCGTGCTATTCTGATCTTAAGTGTTGGGGGTTAAAAATCATGTTTTCATGCATAACTCTGTTTCAAATTATCTTAGAATGGCAATTTTCGAAACATGGACTGCTTATGTGAATTTAACACTCACTACAAAGTGATCTTGTGAAATTCCACCCTACATAATTTCAGAAACATATATTTATGCTTAGTTTTCAGTAAATTGTCTAAGGAAGGAGATTTTCAATGTGTGAGCCAGTTTTATGTGTCTAACTAATATTATAAAAATATTTTGCAAAATTCACGACTCCTTCTTTCATTTAAAAGCAGGACGGGGTTAGGGGGGGCTAAAAAACACGTTTTAAAACATAACCCTGCTTCACATAATCTCAGGAACCCGACTTTTTAATGTGTCTGTTAGGTATGCGTATGCAACATGCACTATAAAAAAGTGTGGCGAGTGGGAAAACCGCTACCAATGGTTGCGAGAACTTTAACTTAGATTTTGACTGATTTGACTGATTTTATTTATATATATAAATATATTATTATTATTATTATTATTATTATTATTATAAATGATATGGTATTTTGAGAATTCGTTTCAATATAATGGCCAGAAAAGCGGTCAAAGCCTGCTAGTGTTATATATTCCTGTGACAAAAAGAATATATCTGCACTCTGATGCAATAATAGTTTGGAAATTCATTATTTATTACAAATTAAAACAGGATTGATTTACTCTAACAATGTAAATGGATGGTATCCAGGAGATATACAAAAACTCGAAATATTTCTGAAAGTATATACTTATATTTAGTACACAATATAAATCAGAAATGTATTATAAAATATGTTATATTTTATGGAAATAAAGTAAATGAAAATTATTCCCTTCCTATGTTTTTATTACCTATTTGTTATCCATAATACAGGGCCACTACATACGTTTTTTTTTTCTTTTATTATTGTAATTATTATCTTTATTTATTTATTTATTTTTACTTTTTTTACCATATGGTCAGGCAGAGGTTTTGGGAAATGTTAGATATCTGTAAAACTTGTGTAAATGAATCTACCCGTCTAAAGCAGTGGTGACCTCTTCTCTTTTTTCTCTATATAATTATTGCTATTATTTTTTCTGTAACTCTTCGATCATACTTGCTACGTATGATCTCATCCATCAATATTTCAGAAAGAGTCAATATTAATTTTTTAAATATATTTTGCCTTGTATAAGTTTTCATTTCCATATGTGTTTTTGTGGTTATTAATTTCCGTCTTCCTTCCTGGTGTTTGATTATTGTAATGATGAAATATATATACATATATTGTAAACAAAATCACGAAATTATTTTTGATTTCTCATAGAGAATAATCTTAAATTAGAGTATTTTGGCAATTTCTATCAAAAAATGTTGAAAAAAGTCAAAAGATGTTACCTATAATAATTTCAAATGGGAGATGTTTAAAAATATTAATCCTCAGCTTTCCATGAAAGAAAAAAAAATATTTCTTCACTTGAAGAGAGAGAGAAAAAAAAAAGATGATAAATGACTCAGTAGTGTCATCTCATAAGACGTTCTATCTACTGGAAGTTCAAAAGTTCTTACAGAAAAAATAAATAAATAAATAAAATAAAATAATAAATAAATAAATAAAAGCAAATAAAACTGATTTTCTACTAACAGCACTCAATATCAAAATCTGCTTACTTTTCAAAAAGTATATTTTATATTTAATATAAGTTAAATGCTATTTTGCCTCGTTACTTTGAGCAATAAACATCAAATATTTTTATCTGCATTATACAATTACTTTTTTTTTCCTATAGGCTTTTGACTTTTAAACTTTTAATCTATATATATAAAAGAACACTTCCTGAGTGAAATAGTGAGTGAGGGGGTGATCTATCAACGCCCAGACCAAACCCCTGGACCTAGAAGCATGAAATTTTGTGACAATGTTCTTTCTATGACGTAGGCATCCACTAAGAAGCGATTTTACAAAATTCGTTCCCCAAGGGGGGGAGGGGGGGCAAAACGTGATTTCACAAAATCCTTCATATCTCAAACAAAAAAACAGATATCCGTAAAATTTTTGCTTTAAAATATAGCTAATACAAATGTCAAAAAACCAATTTCTGGAATTTTCAAAATTCGGTCCCCAAGGGGGGCGGGGGGGGGGGGCAAAACGTGATTTCACATGCGTAAAAACGTGAATTCGCATAATCCTATATATCTCAGACAAAAAAATAGATATGCGTGAAGTTTTTCCTCTAAAATATAGCTGATGCTAATATCTAAAAACCAATTTCTGGAATTTTAGAAATTCAGCCCCCAGGTGGGGCAGCAGGGGGGGGAGAGGGGGGGCAAAAAATAAAAAGAGAGTTAGATCGTTCAAAATTGGTATATAGAGGTTTTCGATACCTACAAATCGATTTCGGATATTTTCGAATTTGTAAAATTATTAGGAGGGGCGGGAAGGGGGGGCGGCAAGGGGGGGGGCTATGGGGCAAAAACAAATAGAAATACAGTTAGGCCGTTCAAAATTGGTACAGTTAGGTTTTAGATGCCTGCAAGTCGAATGGGGATATTTTCGAAAGTGTAAAGTTATTAGGAGGGCCGGGAAAGGGGGAGGGGAGAGGGGGGCAAAAAAATAAAAATAGAGTTAGATCGTTCAAAATTGGTATATAGATGATTTCGATACTTACAAATCGATTGCGGATACTTTCGAATTTTTAAAATTATTAGGTGGGGCGGGAAGGGGGGGCTATGGTCAAAAACAAATAGAAATACAGTTAGGCCGTTCAAAATCGATACAGATAGATTTTAGAGGCCTGCAAGTCGAATGGGGATTTTTTCGAAAGTGTAAAGTTATTAGGAGGGCCGGGAAGGGGGGGCAGAGGGGCAAAAAAAAAGAAAATAGAGTTAGATCATTCAAAATTGGTACATAGAGGTTTCCAATACCTACAAATCGATTGCGGATATTTTCGAATTTTTAAAATTATTGGGAGGGGGGGGGAGTAGAGCGGTAAAAAAATAAAAATAGAGATATATCGTTCAAAACTGGTGCATAGAGGTTTTTGATACTTACAAATCGATTGCAGATATTTTCAAATTTGTAAAATTATTAGGATAGACAGGAGGGGGGGGGGCGAAGTGGGAAAATAATAGAAATAAGACTTAGAGCATTTTGGGATTTTTTTCCGAAGGCAGTGAGAACCCGGTGCGACATTTTTCCTACTCAGATTTTGTTTCTCTTTTTTTTCATGTGATAAAAATTAATGCAATTTTGAGAATTCATTATAGTGATTCATTTAAAAATAGGGACCAGCGAAGCGGGCGTTGCCTGCTAGTGTCATATAAGAGTATTTTTGATTAAAAAATTATAAATTCGAATGTATAATGCATTTAAAAACAAAACTAGTATATATATATATATATTTTTTTTTTAAATTATTATTTAATAGAATATTAAAAAATTGAAAAGTTCTTAAACTCTGGTTAAAATTCCATTTTAAATTTTAAGTTTTTCAAGCGAAAAAAAAAATGAAGATTAAGTCGCTAGTGTTGCCAAATTTTACTACTTTATTTATTTTATTATTATTATTATTATTTTTTCAATAGTCACCAATGATTTTTAGAAGTGATATTTTATATGCATAATAAACGAATTGACTTCGAAATAATACGACACCGTTACATTTAAAATTTAAAGGAATAAAAAAGTCGCTAAATCTGACAACGAGGTAAGTTGATGGAATTTCATGGCAGTTTAATTTTTCTTAGTTAAAATAACTTTTATTAGACTTATCAAATGCTATGGTACTATAAATGTAAATCAAAAATTGTAGAAAAAAATATGTAAAACATATTTGCCAATGTTTAACCTCTTTGACTATTAGTAATTTGTAATATAAACAGTTTATGAATTTCTGTAATTGCTTTGCTAATTTATTATAAGTTTCTATATATTTAAAACAATATAGAAAAACAGAAAAGAAATATTACAAGCATCATAAAATATAAAAATGTTTAGTCATTTAATTCTTTATAGTTTTTGGAAGTACGACATAAATATTGTTAAACAAACATTCCTATGTGATTTTAGAAGGTTTTTTTATATTCATGTTTGTATAATAAATAAATAAACATTACAAAATAAGTAGTTTTTAACCAAAAGATTTGCATACATTACACATTGATTGTACATTTGTAGACACTGAATATTCCCCCCAAACTCAAATTAGGTATTTTCAAGCTCTCCCCATCCCCAATCGAAAAAAAAAAAAAAAAAAAAAAACAGCGCCATGTTGGGGGAGGGGATGTTTCTAATTGACCTTCCTGTACTAAACTTTCATTCCGTCTCAGGTCCCTAGTGTAGACAATTGGCATTAACCTCAACATCATCACAAACCCAACACCAAAGGAACTGCATTATAACTTTTCTGCATTATAACTTTCCCAATAACTCCATTATATTTCAAAAGTATATTTAGAACATATTAATCGGTTCATTGAATGAACAGATTATTTCAAACATTTATTCTCGAATGACAAAAGTTTATTCGGTTTAGAAACATAATTTTAAAAATTCAAATCGCACTTTAAAATTTAAACTAAGGTGAAGATTAAAACACGTGAACAGTTTTATGAGAATGATTTTTTGTAGGTTTGACTAACATTTTTATCGATACCTTTTAAATTATATATATATATATATATAATCTCTCTGTGGCACCTTTGTATATACATATATATGCCGTATTTTCCAGATTTTCCAGCTTGTAATCTGTAAGTTAATTAATCATATTTAAAAAGGAAATTTTAATTAAAATACGAAGTTATTTTCAAATGAAATTTCATTCTCATGTTATTATACAGAGGAAGATGCGAGGAATAGGCCTCAGGTGCTTACAAGCGACAATGTATTCAAATTCTTATATAAGTATATCCCTATATGTAAATTAAACTTTTTGGGGTAAATTTAGTTATTTGACTTGCGGATTATAAACAGGAAAGCACGGTGTGTATATAAATATATATAGCGGCCAATTGAATATATAGGAGTTTAACAAAGTAATGGAAACATATTCGCTTTTTTACGTTTTGTCAAATATCTTGAAAAATATTTAACATGTTGTTATTGAAATTTGGGAATTAGGAAAACACGTCTTTGCTCATATTTTTCATCAAATATTTTGTGACTACAAACTATACACACTTAAGTCTCTTAGGGAACGAATAAAAAATCCAATAAAATAAAAAGTTTTTGTGATTACCCTGTATCTGGAAAAGCTTCGATCGACCTCCAAATTTTAGCTATTATTATGAATATTATATATTATACGTGTGTAGAGTTTTGTGAGGATAACTGAAATATTCAAAGCGTTATTAATAAAAAAATTCAAAAATGTTTCTCAAATTTTTGCTTTCTAATTCTAAGGTGTTTTCTCCAAATTTCATGACACTTTCGGAAATCATGATAGCATATACCTAAATCATTTTACTATAGTTTGAAACGAATATATTTAATATTCAAAGAGTTATGGGAAGTTGTAGTAAATTATTTATTACTGCACATGTGCAACTATAGTAAAATAAATAAATAAATAAATAAATAAATAAACATAAACGACATAGTTTGATACTCAACTGTCTAGAGCACCTTTTAAAGAAATACAAGTTGGACATCAGGAAAATTTATCAAGATGAACTGTTTATCAGCTACTACGTCTTTACGGTAAGGTGGTCATTCACAAATGAATATTTCTATCAGAAAAAAAATATATTACTCAATGAAACTTAATACAACATTTGAGATTATCTTTTATTTATTTATTTATTTTTAATAATATAGGTATGTACTACATACCTATTAAAAAAAAAAAGAAGAATGATATATATATATATTTTTTTTTTTTTTCTGATTGAAATTTTCATGTGAGAATGACCCCTTATCATAAAGACATTTTCAGAATGTAGCTCCGATATTTTCATATATTTTTACAATATTGAATTGGATTTTTTTTTTTTTTTAATTTAAATTTAAATTTAAATTTAATTTAATTTAATTTAATTTATTTATTTTTGCTACAGTCTACGCGTGCACAGTAATAAATTATTTACTATAACTGTCCATATCTCTTTGAATATAAAATATATTTGTTTTAAACTATAGCATAATGATTTAGACGAATGTTGTCATGTTTTTTGAAAGTTTAGCGAAATTTTAGCGAAATTTGAAGAAAACCCTTTAGAGGTATAAAGTAAAAACTTGCGGATTTTTTTTTTTCATTTTTTTAATAAAATATTAATAATTCTTTGAATATTTGGGCTATCTTCACAAAACTCTGCAAACAAAGTTATAATCATATCTAAAATTTACAGACGTATCGATGCTTTTTCAGAATCCGGGTAATAACAAACACTTTTTTATTTTTATTAGAGTTGTTGTTCCTTACCTAAGGGCCTTCGTGACATAAACTTTGCTGAAAAATATGAAAAAAGACAAGCTTTCCTCATTCCCGAAATTCAAGTACAAATTAAGTATTTTTCAAAATATTCGAAAAAAAAAAAAAAAAAAAAAAAAAAAAAGTGTTTCCGATATTTTATCCAACACTTTTATATATTATTTTTCATTTGTTGTTGGTTGTCACATTTAACTTATGTATACGCTATTTACATATTTATTATTCTTAGAAATTTAATTAAACATTTCTTATTACTACATTAAACAGCAATTTAATTAAACACTATTAAGTAATGAGAAATACATGCGCCATTTCACCAGAATACTGATGGAATACGTCCTTTAAATTATCCTAATATACATTTCTCCGTACCAGATATGTTCTACAATCATTCCATTGCATATTGTAAGTTATGAGTTTGTGAAATCATCTGAATAATGTTTAATAATATCGATTATTTATCATATATTGTCAACATTATATAATAACTAATTTATAAAATTTAGCGCATAGCGAAAGTTCAAGTGTAACATGCAATTTCAAATATTTCTTTATTATTTATATTTATATATATTATGCTGTTTTTACGTTATCTCTTGTAGATTTAAAATCTATTGGGTGAAAGTGTGTTTTGCATTGTGTTCAGACAATAGAATTTGAGAATGGTACAAATACTCATGTCAAATACTTAAAAGAGTTTTTATGCAAATTTTACAAAAATTACGTCAGTAACTTTACAATCAAAATATTTCTAGGTTTTGTAAAATTTATTGTGCTCTAATCTTAAGCTAATGTTACTTGAAAAAATCCAAGAAGGAGAAGTTAATGAATTAATATTTTAATATTGATAAAAAATCTAAATTTTAATATTGATTAATGCTTTATTCGGTATACATTAAAAGAAAGTAACGGATTCCTGAAAATTTCAGACCTCTGTTTTTACGCGATTTGAGATGTCCGGAGCACGATTTGCCTATTTTTAAATATGTTTGTCTATCTTCCTGTGTGTGTTTGTGTGCGACTCTTAATGAACGAAATTTGACTAAACTAACAAGGCAAGTATGAATGAGTAAAATTCCGATTTATACAAAACCGAGCTTAAATTAAAGAGCATGGTCGAAAACATACGGTAGCGTACAAATTTGCTGCAACAACCCCCCATGGAGGGAGAAAACGACCCTAAAAGTTTTAGTTGTTTCTGTAAAAACCTACGAAAGACACTCCGTTAGCAAGACGGTGTGGGACAGTGCTTAGAGTATTCAATTCCAGTACGAAAGGTTGTGAGATCGAGCCCAGGCAACTGCTCGTTATTTTTATTATTATTTATGTATATATATAAATGAAATAAAACAAAATATTAAAATAAATCAATAATTTTAGAGAAAATAATTATGAAATTTAATTATGAAAATAAAAATAAATATACTCTATACAAAGATATTATTAAGGAATATAGGGTAAAAAGTATCTCTTTACGGGGAAAAAAAGATAATATATATATATATATATATATATATTTGGTTAAATTTACAAATTTAGTGTCAAGTTAATAATGACTATGATTAGAAATAAAAAAAATTATCAAAACATATGCATTTTTCAATTTATAAGCGCAACGTATAAACGAAAATTTATCACAATAACGACTATATAAGTAAAAGTTCTTTCTTTTTCCGCATGAAAAATAATTCAATTAAAAGCAAGCGATCAGCTTTTGGAGGCGCTTTATGCTTTAGCAGCGTTGGCAAAATATATTGATTAAGAATTTATATAAATAATAAATAAATAAATAAATAAAGGTAATATTTTTCTTTGAATTATTCATTTACTAGCAGGCTACGCCCGCTTCGCTGGTCACTATATTCCAATGAATTTTCGAAAGAATTGAATTAATATTTATTTTTTTACACAACGTTATAGAAAAAAACTTAAAAAAAAAAAAAGAAAAAGAAACTGAAATTGCTTCAAACCTTGCTTTGGGTACCCGCTGTCTATGGCAGCTTTTTTCCTGCCCGCACTGCCTCAGGTCTAGATTTCCCATGCCTGCAGAAAGATCTTTCCCGGGCACTTCAATCTGGATATTTATCGACGACAGGGGGATCTGCTACTATTTAAGAACTACGATTTTAAAGATGACTGTATCTAAGCATATATTAAATATTTTAGTTTTGAACCATGTATTTTATAGCCCATGCTATTTACACTATATTACGATTTGATTCCGACGAATGTAATAAAATAAAATAAAATAAAAAGTAGATTAATCAATATATATATATATATATATATATATATATATATATATATATAAACAAATAAATTTTAATCCTTTTTACTATGTATATACAACCATTTTTCCCGATAAATACTGCAAAAAAATTCTAAAATAAAATAATGAATATTTTTTTTTTCTTTTAAATGAAATAATTAATGAAAAATAGGAAGTTGTTCTACTATAATACGTTTTTTAATTTAGAACTAATTTTTACTTTCTCTTACCCATAAGGTAGAGAAAGTATTGTTTTAGGCTCAAATTTTCGAACGCGAGATTTTGTTATATTTACACGTTTTGAGGTCCCCTGAATACGAAAATCATGTTTTTAGCAAATGGTCTGTGTGTCTGTGTGTGTATCTGTCTGTTATCAGCATATCTCAAATCAAATTATGGCAGAAAGTTCAAGTAAATTTTCATGATGGGTATCTTTCAAAAGAGCTCGAAAATATTTTTAAAACGAATGGTTGAGCCATCGATTTGCGATAATTTAAAACAAAGTTATCGATTTTTTTTACTTTTAACAAAAACAAAACTTAGAAAAAAAATCGTACTTTTTTTTTTTTTTTTTTTTTTTTTTTGAGAATAAAATGGACTTTTTTTGGATATTTGGTGTTAAACTACTTCTCTAATATGGAAATCGTCTGCCTTATCATAAAAGATAATTTTTTTAAATAATAATTTTAATAAATTATTTTTTAAAAAGAGAAATATTTTTTAATAACCGAATTAAATTCTATATAAATGTAGGTACAATAATGAAACGGGGGGTTGAGGGGGGCGGTAGCCCCCCTCACACAGAACTAATTATCATATAAAACTCTTCAGAAGCCTAATATGAATTGTTTACATAACAGTACTCGTTATCTTACCTCTTAATCTCCAACCTGTATTTATAGTATTAAATTTCAGGGTAAGAGAAAGTCGTATGAGTGACACACTAGATTATTTTCTACTGCATTACGATTTTATTTTTAATAAATATAACAAATTAAGAAAAAAAAATCGCCTTCAAATGAATGTATTAAATAAAAATAAGTTGCGTAATAACCGTTGCTAAGATACGCAGACGATTGAAGCAAGATAATAAATCTATGAAAAATAAAACAAAGAAGCCAATATTTAAAATCGGAAAAACATTAATTTAAAAAATTCAAATTTGAAATTCGAAAACATCTCGATGAGGTGAACACCTGCAGGGTCCCAGGTACCTATATGCCAAAATCTAAAAATGTTTAATTTTTTCTACTGTATGTGTATAACTATTTGATTTCAATAAATATAATAAAAATAATTTCTTCCTCAAATGAATTTAAATAAATGAATAGTTTAATAGCCGTTGCTAAGATAAACCGTTGCTAAGACTTTTGAAACGAAAGAAATTTCTGAAAAATGAAACATTGAAGCCAATATTTAAAATCGAAAAAACATTAATTTAAAAAATTCATATTTGAAATTTGAAAAAATCTCTATGAGGTGCACACTTGCACGATCCCAGGTACCTATACGCCAAATTTGGAGGCTCTGCGATTAGTAGTGTGAGCACCAGAGCGCAGACAGATACACACACAGACACTTCTCTTTATTTATATAGATTTAATTTAGAAAGAAAAATTAAAGGCATTTTTTTCGCTTGAAATAAAATGTTTTAAAAATTTAATAGAAATAAAATTCATTTTTATGTACGAAGAATAACAAAATTAAAAGCAGACGATCACCATTTGCTACTAGCGGCCACATTAGCGGCTTTGACGAAAAATATTGATAAAAAAAATTAACTTCAACTTTAGGAAAAAAAAAAAAATGTATAAATAAAATTTATTTTCTCTTAAACTCGTCATTTATATAAATTACAAAGAAAAATTAAAAATATTTTTTTTCAGTTGAAAAAAAAAATGTTTTAATAATTTAATTAAACATTTGAGTATATATTTTTAATTAAATTTAATAATTATCTTCCTTATTTTTTTCCTTTATTTTATTTTTTAAAAAAAAAGTATGCATATAATATATCTGTATATGCATTCGGGGAAAAAAAAAAAAACGTTAAGTGTTCCGTCGGGGCTCGAACGCAGGAACTACGTAACACGAATCCAAGACATTGCCACAGCACCACGCTTCTACGAGCTGAAGTTTTCTTTTTTTTGATTTTCATAAAAAGCATCTAAAAGTTTAAGGGTCATTTCTTGCCCCCTGGGGAGTTGTTGCAGCAAATTTGAACGCTATCCTATGTTTTCGACCATGCTCTTTAATTTAAGATTGATTTTGTTTAAATCGGAATTTTACTCATTCATACTTCCCATGTAAGTGTTTAGTTAGACTTTCACCTAAAGTTGTGCTTATTACATTTGAGGATCGTTCGTTCTAAATGTAGCGCTGTTATTCCATTTAATTCGTAAATTTCATAATGGCAGTATTAAAAAAAAAAAAAAAAAAAAAAAAAAAAAAAAAAAAAGATTGTATAAAAGTACTTAATGTGGATTATTTTTTAACTTTTAAATGTTAAAAATTAAAAACCAATATTTATGATAGTAATAGCCCCCCAATGAAATTTTTTTGTACATGTAGAAGCATTTTCTCTCCTCCTCCCTGAGGGGAAGTACCCACGCCCGGGGAATGTAAATTTTCAGTATGCATATCTTTCGAAGAAACTCACTTATCACTTCAAAACAAATGATTGAACTACAAATGTGTTAACATTTAAAACATTTATTTTCGTTTTTAACAAATCTATAAATAAATAAAATAAAAGCTATTTTGCTTATATTAGCACATAATTTACTTTCTTGGATCATTTAATATTATGCTCCTTTTAGATGAAAATTGTTTGCAAATATGGAAAATAACATTAATAAATAACATTAATAAATAATTTCTTAATAAATAATTTCTAATACTTGAACTTCGTAGGAAAATATAGAAGAAAGCCTTGTGGTAGCCGCAACATACTAGTTATTGCCGTTTTTAAATTTTTGACACGTACTATAAACACTGATAACATTCAAGTTCGTGCACGTTTCCTAAGATAGCAATAATATTAATTATAACAGGTATTGGACTTTATCTATAGCAATTTATATGTTTGAATATGAACATCAAAGAGTGAAATGCGTTATAAAATAAATGAGTAAAACTCAATTTTTATGAAAATAATAATATTTCATTTTTTGTATAGTTTTTGAAATAACTTTAATCATAAATAAATGGAATGTTTAGTTATCCAAATACAACATGTGGGAAATTTTCATTACGATGTCAAAATGAGGCTATTTTAGAAGAAAAATATTTTTCAGTTTTATAGTAATTCCCCACCAAATAAATAAACATGATTAGTCCTCTAACAGAAAGTTTTTATTTAATTTATTTTTCTTCTTTTTTTAGACTAAAATATTTCTCTGAATGGAATGAATAGTATACTAATTAGTTGTATAGTTAGTATATTTACTCGAACCTAACTAATTAAGCATTCGTTAAAATTTAAGAGAGATTTTTTTTTTCCTGTATTGCACTAATTTGTAAAACGTATGTAAATGTTATTTTATATTCTAAATAAATTCCCAGAATTTAAGTATAACAATAAATCAATTTTTAGGGAAGCAGTATTTTGAATTCATAACATAATCGTTCTTGATTTACATAATGAATTCAGAGAAGTTCTTTTTTTTTTCTCATCGTCAACCTTATTTCCCACCGTTTCCATCATCTTTTTTATATCAGTGGCTGATTACATAATTTTTACTACAATTTATTAAATGGTAATATTTGTAAGAAAACCTACTCGTAAATACTCCACAAATATTCATAAATTACTCTAGAGAGAACAAAATGTTCATATCCTTCTCATATATGTGACCTGTTATATTAATTTTGACTTTGGGACCTGCCCCGATAGACTGGTCGGTAAGATTTCGTGATCGAAAGATTGTGGGTTCGGTCCTCGAGCCCGCCAAATACCGTCGTGTACGCTAATGGCGACTGGTGCACGTTAAATTCCGTCGTGGTCGCAAAGTCCTTCAAGTTCCCATCAAAAATTATACCTCTGGGGATACCGGAACATGGGTTTATCTCGGCCCTGATCCAGATCAAAATTCTAGATCCTGTTGTTTGCCTGATGCTGCAATATTTCGCCAGCTTCTGCGGCTAAAAGTCGTTTTCCTCCATATGCGGCGCTCCTAATAACGGAAGACGCACCCCTCTTGCTTTAAATCCGGATTGTTCCACTACCGGGGCTCGGAATTTCCGAGTGTCATACAACAACAGCAACAACTTGGGGATCTCGAGAACAGCTGTGACGATTTTAATGAAAATTCGGGGTTAGATGATTTTGGGGTTGAAAAAACGATTGGTCTTATTCTCATCTTCAAGAAAATTCCCGTTCTCTATTCATCCTTTATCGGTCAATTGCAAAATGGAACAGAAAATGGGTTTACTCGAAAATGGATATAGCGATTTTTATACAAGTTTATAGTTATATGTTTTTTAGGGAGCGGAATCAATTAGTTATATCATCATCTTCAGGAAAATAATAGTTATCTGTCAACTCTTTATCGGGCAGTTGCAGCATATGGTAGAAATTGGGTTTACTCGGAAATAGGTATAAATATTTTAATGGAAGTTTAGGGTTAAGTGTTTTTTAGGGAGCTAAATCGAAGGGGTATATCCTCACCTTCAGATAAATTCGCGTTTACAGTTAACCCTTTTACGGCCAGTTGCAACATATTGCAGAAATTTTATTTACTCAGAAATGAATAAAAATATTTTAATGAAAGTTTGGGTTAAGTGTTTTGGGGGAAGCTAAATGAATTGGATATATCTTTATTGTCATGAAATTTTGCATTGGCTGTTAATTCGTTTTCGTCCATTTGCATCGTATGGCAGAAGTTGGGTTTACTCGGAAATGGATAAAACGATTTAATGAAAATTTGGGGTTAAGTGTTATTTGCGGTGCTTTATCGATTGTACGTATCATTATCCTCCTCATGAAATTTCGCATTCGTTCTTAACCCTTTTAAGGCAAGTTGCAACATATGGCGAAAATCGCGTTTACTCAGAAATGTATTTAGCGATTTTGATGAAAATTGGGATTAAGTATATTTTGAAAAGAAAAACGGTCGGACATATTCTAATCTTCAGGAAATTTCTAGTTTGCTGTTACATCTTTATAGGCAAGCTGCATCAAGTGGTAGAAATTGGGTTTACTTGGAAATGGACATAATGATTTTGAAGAAAGTTTTGGTTAAAGTCTCTTTGGGTGTATAAAACCAATTGGACTTATCATCATCTTCAGATGAATTCACGACTGCTGTTAACTGCTGTGAAAAATATGGCAGAAATTCGTTTTTTTTTTCGAAAGTGGATATAACAATTTTGATGAACATTGGGATTAAATGCTTTTTGGAGTAAAACATCAATTAGACTTATCCTCATATGCATGAAAAATGCTGTTTACTATTAACACCTTACCTTTTGCTTGCAAAATATTACGGAAATTGAGTTTACATGGAAATGGATGCAACGATTTTTTGAACGTTAGAAGTTAAGAAATGTTTTTGATGAAAAATTAATTAGAATTATTCTCATTTTTAGGAAGTAATGTGTTCACTTTTAACACTCTATACCCTATTGCAATGTATGGTAAAAATTGAGTTTAATCGGAAATAAAGATTTTTAATTGAAGTTTGGGGTTAAGATTGTTTTAAAGGGAAAAATCGATTAATTTCATTCTCATATTAGGAAAATTTGTGTTTAGAGTTACCATTTATCTTCCCATTGCAAAGTATTGCAAAAATTGGATTTACTTGAAAATTTGTATAATGACATTCAGAAAAGATAGAGGTTAAGGATTTTATGGAGTGTAAAATTTGTTAGACTTATACTTATTTATAAAAAAATTTCCGTTCGAAGATAACACACCTTCCATCGATTGAAAAAAGTGACAGAATTTGGGTTTATTAAGAAATGGCTATGACAATTTAAAAAAAAAAAAATTAGGCTTAAATATTTTTTGAGACGACAAACACATTTGAATTATCTTCATTTTTAGGAAAATCAGCGTTTATTGTTAACCCTCACTTCAATAGTTGAAAAATGTGGCAGAAATAGGGTTTATTCCGGGTTTTCTAAGCAATGATTCAAATGATTTTGATACAAAAAAAAAAAAAAAAAAAAAAAAAAAAAAACTAAAAAGTAAGGTTTCAATGAGGCGACAAATCCGTGTGATTTATTTTCATCTTCTAAAAACCTAAATTTTTGATGTTAACTCTTATTAATCCAGTTGAAAAAAATGACTGAAACTTAGTTGTTCTGGAAATGGCTCTAACGATATTGGTAAATCTTAAATTTAAGTGTTTTTGAGATGACAAATCCATCTGACTTCACCTGATATTCCCAAGTTTAGAGTTCACTTATAACAATTTCCATCCGTCAGAATGTATGGCAGAAAATTGATTTTTCATATAAATAAATCTAACAACTTTAATAAAAACACAGAATTATTATTATTATAATTATTATTATTATTATTCAAATGAGAAACCTACTTGATATATCCTCATCTTGAGGAAATTTATAGTTCCCTCTATAAACCCTTACTCCATCGTGGCATAATATGGCTGGAATTTGGTTTTCTTAGAAACTGCTAGAACTATATTGATAAATATTTAAGATTTGAGGCTTTTTAATTGACGTATTAGACTGAATTTTCTTCAACTTGAGGAATGTTAAAATTTTCAATCAGCTTTTCTTTCACCCGTTACAAAACTATGACAGAAACTATATTTTAAATGGTTCTAACAGTTTTGATAAAATCTTAGCATTAAAGGATTATTTTAGATGAGAAACACATCTGATTGATTCTTATTTTCATAACCTTAAAAATTTGGTTTTCTTATAAATTATTTGAATGATTTTGATGAAAATTTAGATTTAGGAAACTTTTAAGTGCGCAATTTGTAAACACAAATGTCTAATATACTCTTTAGATCATTTAGTGCTTGCCGATAACCCGCACACCTCACAGGAAAAAATCCAGGAGCAATACGGCATGAATCCCTGAAAATATTAAAAAAAAAAAAAAAAAAAAAAAAGTTTAGATGTTATTTTTTAGATTAAAAACGGTGTCACTTATCTTATTCTTCAGAAAAATTAGCCGTCATCGTCCTAGAACAATATATAGCAGACATCTTGCATTCTAGGTTACTTATTGAACGATTTTAATTAGAAATTATAGTTAAAAATTTGATATGATAATTCGATTTGAATTTTCTTTATGTCTAAGAAAATTAGCTTTCAGTGGTAACCTAAACTGCACACAAGGCAAACAAATAATAAACCAAATTATCTGAAAACATATCACTGTATCTACACCATGAATGATTTTTCATTTGAAATCGAGTGAACTGGATCATCCAGGTACTTTTCATTATGTAAGATAAACTGTAATTAAATATAATAGAAAAGAGTGCATATCGAGTAATATAATGAATAATTTACACCAATCATCTTATATCGAATTAATATATACTAAATACATAATAGTAATAATAAAATTAAAGCCTAAATTTCCCCTAATATATCATTAAATTTCGGCAAATAGATACGATTAAGCATAAAATTCCTGAGTGGGATGCAAGCAAATATTTTTCAGCGAAAACTTAATAAAAACCTCGACAACTTTCTTCGAATGAGAGCTATAAAATGAAATGTGAAATTCCAAAGAATTTTCATCATCTTACTTCTTATTTAATACATAATCTTCATCTAAACTTAAATTAAATGTCTAATTTTAATATATATATATATATATATATATACATATATTAATAAAAAACTCTAATATGCCAGATATTTTTCTGTCTAAATGTTTATTTTACAATCACAATTAAAATTTAGGTTAACGGTATGCATGCTTTTTCTTATTCATTTTTTCTTATTTTATATTGATACAAAATGACTGACATAAAATTACTCAAGTGTTAAGAAGTCCTCTATTTTTACATTGTGCTCTCCATAATTATTCATTACTTATTTTGGAGGAATTAAAGTTAAGGTAAAGTTAGGAGAGTTTGCGCACAATTCAAAAAAATTATATAAATAATCCGCAAATTAATTCTTTGCTAAACTATTGCTGAATAATTTTGATTTCATTCGTCTTCTAGGTATTTATATTAAATTTTTTTATTTTATATTTTAAAGCAACAGCTGTAGGAAAACAAAAAGAGCTATTTTGCGCAATCTCTCCGTACAGACTAAACGTGATTGTGTACACGGGTAAGAGAGATTATGCTTAATCATAACTACAATTAAATTCTGAACAATAATAATTGCACTTGGATGACATTTTTGTAAATTTATATATATATATAAAGGAATGTTTTAGTATTAGGAGTGGTTATTTGAATTTATAAATATATAAATATATATATATTGTATATATATATATATATATATATATATATATATTATTATTATTATTATTATTATCATTTAAGAAAACAATTTTGACGAATTGAAGAAAAACGCGAGATCAGATACTATTTCAAAATATCATTAAGTTAATTAAGTAACTAGATAACACATTAAAATTAAAATTAATACATTTCATTTTCAGTTTGAATGTTTTATTGTTCTGATCTAATCTCTCGCTGTCCACAATAGTTGCACTTATTACTATAAATTTCTTTCGTGCTTCCATCTGCTACAAGTTAACCCATCCGAGACTGCAATGCATTATCAGTCAAAATGATAGGCACTATATTATTTATTGATATTATGTGTCCACCGTATATTTTTTAGTAAATTTACTTTCTAAAAACCTTTAGCGCAAAAATATTCAAAATATTTCACTTGGTTTAAAATCGTCTTGTTTCAACTTAAAAAAAAAAAAAAAAAAAAAAAAAAAAATCGTAATAATTTTATTTATTTATTGGAATTTACACGATTGCAGTCCATAAAAAGAAATTTAAGAAAGTCTGATATTTTTTGTTTGCATACAGTTTTATCGCTTCTGTTTCAGCAAATGTCACTTGCACAAATCTTGAGCATCATACTTGAAAATGTAGCAAAATTAATATATATATATATATATATATATATATATATATACATATATATAACATTAAATAATTTGTGATAAATTCCCCATAAGCTAACCATAATACTGGCACTCAGGGGCTAAATACTAACAGGAATGTTAATTTTGTCGATCTTTGCCACTCCTGAATAATATGTAATTTCGAATTTTGGGACGGTTTCCAAATTGATGCGCCGTCTCGAACGGGTTAAACCAGTCCAGTCAGTTATCGAAGTTGTCTTCTGGTGTAATTCCAGACATTCCACAAACTCATTCTTATTGCCTTGTCATTACCCATCAGCTGCGTAATCTATCCTAGTATAGTATTTAATAGAATCAATGTGCAAACTTGTCTAAGTATCGAATGCGCAAACTCAGTCATTTCGGTAGGAGAGATTACGCACCCTGTTATTCAACAATTGTTTGCTTTTATAGGACTTTTGGTATTCGTACCTTTAGTCTAGGTTAGTAGCTAATGAGAAGCGGTTTAATGTAAAAATATTTTGTATTACTACCATCCTACAGAAATACCAAGAAGATATATGAAAATTCAACCATTTCTTTTAGAAAACAAGATAAAATAACCATGATTTACCTTAAATGGTCGAAAAAAACAATATGTACTTTTAAGTCAACATTCTACTATTGCTGTTGTACGCAGGGCCCGACTTAGACTACCTGAAACCCCGGGGCAAGCCTATTCTGGTGGGCCCCCTTGCAGTGGCATAAAAGCTCTTTAGGTTGCAGAATTTCTGCATACGCCTGTAGGGGACCCAGGGCATTTGCCCCGTATGCCCTGCCGTTAGTCAGGGCCTGGTTGTACGACAACCGGAAGTAGCAGAGCTTGCACACTACTCCTTCTTTCTGATCTTCTATGTGCTCAATCTCTCCTACCACGTGCTTTATCCTAGCTTTATCTTATATACAAAACTTTCATTAACTGACTACCGTAAATAATAAATGTTTTGTATTCATTCAAAAAATTCTATATCTAGGTTTCATCCTCATTTTAATGTTTTCAGGTTCGCTGAGTAAAAAATTTGTTTTTTGCAATTTTTCAGTGTGTATGTGGATATATATGTGTGTATGCATTAATGGAATATTCTGTCTATTATATCTCTAAAACTAATAAAGATAGAACGGAGAAACTTCAGAATTAGGACAGGCCTAGTACATAGAGGCATTTCCCACCTTTTAGTGAAAATTGAAAGACCGAAAGTACGACATTAAGTTCGGATATAAAAAACGACACTAACGATTTTCTTCAAAGTTGCTATATAAACTAGCTTTTAGATATTCTTTCGTATCTAAAATAATACATAAATAAATAAAATAAAACAAATTAATAAATAAATAATAGGTAGCGTTGTATTTGTAGCAAGAACTAACACTTTACATTTTATTAGATAAAATTTATTTTATAAAAAAAGATTTATCCACCTTCAGATCATAAACCAAATTTACGGAAAAAAAAATAGATATATATTATATATATAATATATATAATACACTTTTCATTGCATATATATATATATATATATATATATATATATATTAATTATCATATAATATATGCACAAGTATTATATTTATGGTTCTATAATTAGTATATCATATTAAATATCATTGGAACGAGAAATCAAGTAGCAAATACAGACAAGTAATTTCGTAGCGAAAGCATTTCCATGGAATAGAGAAGTTTAATTACTTTGAAATGAGTAATTCGATGCTCTGCCAAATATACAGTGTGCAATCTTTGAGACGTATTCCCCAATACATACTACTATAATCTATACTTAGTGAAAGCACTATTAATTTCCGCGATTATATGAAATGGTTATTATAATATTTCCCAGGAGCAAACAGTATTTCTAACTATGTATTAAATAACGTTTGTCTCGTAATAGTGCATAAAAGGGACTTGTACTATAATTTAAATGTTTGTCTTAATGTAATATTTTATGACAGGGGGGAAAAAGGTGTCGTTTAAGAATGATAAATATTACAAAAAGAACCATATAATAGGATTTTTTAGTAAACATTTTACAAAAAAGAACTACAGTAAAGTCTCGTGCAACGTGGGTGCAAGTTTGCCTCATGAATACTACAGTTTTATTTTTTAACACCTCTAATTTTAAAAGAACCGGTTTATACAAAAATTAATCGAGTGTATGAACCAATAGATTAGTACTCTAAAAATTTAGTGGTGTTAAAAAATAAAACTGTTTTATTTATTTGTCATCTCTGACACCGCGTTGTACGAAACTTCACTGTATATAATAGAATTTTTCGCTGAAAGCACTATTAATTTCCGCGATTATATGACTAATATATTTTTCAGGAGCAAATGTTATATCTAATTATATATTAAATAACTCTTGTCTCGTAATATTGCATAAAAATTAATTGTATTGAAATTTAAATATATATCTTTATGTAATATTTTGTTACAGTAAATAAAAAAAATAAAAAGGATCTTGTAAGAATGATAACATATTACAAAAATAACTAAATAATAAATGTTTTTAGTTTATCCTATAAAGAGTTTGAGATATTATTTGCTAAAATTTTACATTACATATTATTAATATGTAATGTCAAAACAATCTGTATATATACATATTATAGGTGTGTCTATATATAAGCTGTATTTAATTTCCTTTCCATGAAGATTTTACAGTTCAATGATTTAAGTAAAACTATAAATTATAAATTAAGTATTTAAATTTAACTAACTTAATACAATTCCAAGTGAATTTTATCGTTAATGAAAATGCTCAGGTGTTATTTCTTTATTGATTAATCGAAGTTTGCAAATAATTTATTTTTGCTTTCATTAATATAATGGCAACTTCCTATTTCCACGTTTTGGTGAAAATTTTACATGTGTTTACTATATATTTTTATATTTTTCTCGCTGGTTTCCTTGGTTATTTGATTTAATATTTTATTCCATTTCTCATTCAAAATGGTTTAGCTGCTCGATCGGTGCTCGAAAAATGTAATATTTGCTATGTTTAACTATATTGTTTTACAAAATCGTTGCAGATTTCACAGCTTTATGAAGCACTTGCCCCCCTGATGAGCTAATACTTCTAATTTTAAGCATTTTTTTCTTCCAAAAATTAATCCATATCTTATTCCAATTATTTTTTCTTTGGTCCCTTATTTACTTTTTCCGTATTTAAGTATAATGTTTATTTATTTTTTTTTTCTCTTTTTTTAATTCAAGTGTGAGTAAGTAATTTCATCTGTTTTTGTCTCTCACTGGATCTTTACATGTATCGAAACATTTTAGTGCTTGTTTTAGCAATGTGTTACAATCAGTTTTATTTTTGTTCTGTTAGTATTGGCATGTATCTATTAAGTGCTAAAATTTTTAGGTTAAATTTTATTAAGTTATCTATCATTTATCTATATAAAGAGAGAGAGAGACATATACATATGTATATACATGATACATGTGTGTGTATGTGCCTAAGGCTAGTTGGAATTTTTTCCAGTTCCTATTGTTATTAAAAAGCATCCAAAATATGGACATTTATTGTTTGCTACAAATGAAAAAACTATTTTAGAAATAATTCATTTACACTTCGTCGGGCACGCTTCACGATTAAAATTTCACGGCAGTGTTGTATCTGACCGATGAATTTCGCGATTAAAAGTCATTCTTAAATTTTATGAGTTTTAAAGAAATTGTATATTTCTACTTCTAGAACTTTATTCTCCTTTATTAGTTCCCCATTATACTATAAATATGAAGAATTTAGGTAATCGTGAAAATTTTCGATCTCGGTTTATTGACTTTTTTACACGTTTTCAGGTGAGAGGAATCCAAAAATATCAAAATGGGTATGGTGTCCGTCAGCAGGGTGTTTGTTATTTTGTTAGTCCGTTAGTGTGTTAGTCGGTTAGTCCGTCAGTTTGTTAGCCTGTGTACACGATATCTCACGAACAGATGATTGCAGAGAGGTCGGACCATTTTTAAAATATAATTTATGACAGTGGCAAAAATCTTACTCCTTTGCACCATTCTTATTAAAAAACTTCAGAAGTTATTCGAAATTTACGATTTTCTTAACGTTGGAGAATATTTCAAAATGTCACTTAAGCGAGCATGAAAAATATTTTTAACGTAAAGGTGTAAGAACAGCTTTTAAATATCAGTTTTGATGCCGAAATGAACATCATTAACTATAAACATGCTACTTTTAAAAATTCGCCGATTCTTCGAAATTTACGAATTTCTAAACATGGCTGAATACGGCAAAATTTCGCACAGGTAAGATTCATCGGTAAGACGCATTTTTCAGACTACTTTTAAAATACTATATAAGATACTGGTATAAACATCCTTGACAATTTTACAATGTAAAATTTTTGTAAGTCATTGAAAATTCAGGATTTACTTAATATGGCGCAATAGAGCGAAATTTCGCACAAACGTACATTTACAAAGATATTTTAATCGTAAAGATGTCAGAACACTTTTAAAATATCATTTAGGATACTGGTATGAACATCTCTGACTCTGACTTTTTGGAATTTATGAATTACATAATATGGCAGAATAGGGCAAAATTTGAGCATAGATGCCCATTTTGAGGTTCATAAATACGTCTGACAAATTCAAAACAACATTTATGACACTTGTATGAACATGATTGACTACAAATATATTAATAGGAAAATTTTGTAAGTTATTCGTAATTTAATATTTTATCAACATAGCAAAATCGCGCGACATTCCATATAAATATGCATTTTGAGAATTGTTGCATTCAGAATATTAGCATGTAAACTAAACTACGAAATTGACCCTAATAAAATAAATTAATAGATTAGAATAAGATAAATATATCGAAATAAACATTTGATATCCTAAAAACTATAAGATGAATAGCCTAATATTAGGAGGGATTTCACTTTGTCACGGGATTTCATTCTCTGTCTGGTGTTTGGTCAAATCCATATCTCTTAACATGAGTATAATATGTCTTACACTAGACATTTATGAGAACATATAGCAGAGCCCACCTATGCTAACTAGTTTCCTTTATATAATTAATACAATAAAATTATTAATATACAAAACAGAGAATAACAAGTACAAGATGAAATGAAAAAAAATTACATAGTATCTACTCGTCGAACATTTCTTTCTTTCTCATTTTTTTAATGGACTAGAGCTCTTATTAGTGTAGTTTAAATTAGTACTTAACATTTCAGCTGTCAAAAAACAGTTGCATGAACCGTAAATAATTCTCATATTAAGATTGTGCATGCGTTATATATGTCGAATTCCAGCAGAGCATCAGCCAGGGTATTAAGCAATAACTGTGTCAAGTTTGGTTGAAAATGGTTCATTGGTCTCGAAGAAGATATAAGACATAAATACCCACTTACATATGTACAATGGCTTTTATTTATATTAATATTAGCAGTCTTTACACGCTCCGCTAGTCACTATATTTAAATGAATAACAATAATAATAATAAAAAGAATACTTTTCTCTTTATAAATAAAAACTTAAAAAAAAAAAAAAAAAAAAAAAAAAAAATCGATTAATATCGCTCAATTTTTTTCGGACCTCCGCGGCCTTTGACAGAGTCTTCCTTGCCCGCAATATCCATTTCCTTATTGCCTGAGACATTCAATGCATTCTACCTCTTAACCTTGGACTTCTCTTTGGGTATTTATTGGATTATTGCTTCAAAGAGAACAATATCGGATAAAAACTAAGTGCTACTTTCATATTCCAATTGCAGTTACATTCAACAACACTATACGTGCTATACATAGCACTTACTATAATATTATTTTCCATATTTCATTGATTTTTCCAGTCGACCGTAAAATGACAGCAATTCTATCCCAAAATTAGTACTTCAATACTTCCTAAAGTTTAATTTAATGTAAAAATTAAAAACAAAATTCATTTTTTGATGACATTATTACACGTATGATTGGTATTTAAAAAACGCCCATTTATAGAGCCTCCTAGTAGCACATTGAATGAAGAAACAGCAGAATCTTCGGTTTTTCTAATTGGAGTCTGAAAGGGTACACCTCGCTGCGAAAAACTTCGCACAATTTAAAAACAACAGAATCTTCAGTTTTTGCACTCGGAGTGTGAAAGGGAAAGTCTCGCGGTGAACAAACCTCGATAGCTAATCACGTTTAATTAATAACTTGCTTCTTATTAAAATAATAATAATAATAATAATAATAATAATAATAAAAGTTTGACTTCGAGATGCACACGGAGTCATTCCAGATTATGTGTGTGCCAAATATCCAGTCTGTTAGTGCGGAGTATTTTTCTGGAAACAGCTGATAGAGGGAAAAAAGACGCCATTTCGGTTTTTATTAATAAACTAATAAATTAAACTAAATATGCTACAGAGGTAACAGTTTTAACGTAAGACCGCTATGCCAAATTTTGAAATTTAAGCAGTTGAAATTTAAACGACCGAGAACGGCCGTTTCTCACCATGGTTTTTACTTATAACATTGCGATAGCCATGTCATTCATCCCCAAAATGTCAAAAATAAATAAATAAATACTGGTTAAAATCCACTATTGCGTCCTATAATAAAACGCTACCCACATTACTTTAGAACGGTAAAAATATGATTATTTGATTAATTAAAATTAACATTTCAAAGGCATAAAATAAATAAATAAAAATCATTAAATTATATGACGTCACATTTATCAGAAATTTTTGATTATGCAAGTATAATTTTCCCCATTTATTTATTTATTTAGATTTACTATTATTCATGTGTAGATAAATACCTCTTTTATAAAAACTGAAAAAAGAATTTATAAGAAATTTATTGAATTGGCATCAGGCTAGCATTAGAATGAAAAGGAATATGTCGGCAAAATTTATAGATTAATAAGTTTTAATTAATAACTTGCTTCCGAATTAAAAATTTTAAAATCTGGCTTCGAGGTGCACACGGAGACATTTCAGACTATATGTGTGCCAAATATTATATCTTTAAGTTCGGTAGAGTTTTCTGTTGACAGCTGGTAAAAGGAAAGCTAGATAGAGAGAAAGTCGCCATTTCGCTTTTTTCAGTAAGTTTATGGATTTGAATGTATCTAAATATCTAAGTATTTATTGATTATTTTTTATAGAAAATCAGATTAATAAAATCTATCCCTCTTGTTAAAGTTTATTTTAAATGTTTCATTAGAATGTAGAATTCTTATGGAGAAAGTTTACACTTCATTTATATTTGATCCACTATTTAAATGTCGATAAATTAGCATGAAATTTTTTATTCTAATTCAATACTAAAACTGCTGGAGGAATGCAATATATATACAAAAGTATATTATATGAATTATGTACAATATGCATATAGAACTGTAATAGAGTTTATTTATTTATTTCATTTTAATTTAATATTACAAAAGATATTGTTGAGATTAGAAAATATATAATCCTTTCTCGTCGAACAATACAGTTACAACAATTATAAGTTAAAACATGTTCATTACTTAAATAAATCATTTGATCGAGGATCACATTTTATTTTCTAGTAAATTGATTTCATTATTTAAAAAATACAACATTACCCTTGCTACTAAAAAAAAATAATAATAACACATAATATTATCAATTTAAATACGATAAACAAATTATTTTGAACTATGAAAATTGCAAGTAATTAAAATACATGTGATATATAAACAGAAGCCATTGTACCATTTAATGCTCCATTACGAGATTTCAGTTCTTAAAATAGAAACAACTTTAAACTAGAATTATTTTTTAAACTATTGGTTCCATTCCTTGTGAAAGTGTCAAATGACTTACAACTTTATTCATTGACGTTATTGATTTCATCTGACTTAAAGTTAAAAGACTATTTTCAAACACGCTATAGCATTTTAAAGAACAGCTCAGTCCATCCTTTTTCGTGGATTTTATTTGACGCTTAAATTGCTATTAAGGAGAGTCAATAAAGGTGTTAAATTTTGTTTAACGAATTAAATATTCAAAATATATACTTTGAAAAAAAAAAAAAAATGCAAATTTTTAAATGTAATACTGTGCATTCTTTTTATATTTTTAAAATAACTGTTCCATTAACATATTTTACTAACAATTTCCAATAATAAAAGTTCAGTATGACAGTGTAAATATATATATATATATATATATAAAATTGTTTGTCATATTAAACATTGTGTATATGGCTGATATAGATTTAAAACAATTTATCTAGACGATGTTTGATTGGTTCTTATACAAACAACCCGAGTTTTGAATTACAGTAAATCCTTGTTTATCCGAGGTAATGTGAACCGAGGGTACCTCGGATAATCGAAAACTAGATTCACATGGACTATGTCATAAATCGGCGAGGAAACACATAGCAAAGTTTAAAATGAATGAAAATATAATCAATGAAGTAAAATAATGCATATATTACATATATAAATGTGGCCAGTTACAATGCAGTAGAAGACATATGTAAATTATAAAATCCAGTGACGAATAGTAAAATTTGTTAAAGTTATCTACGCCATTTGTCAGAAGTCACGCCTTCTCAGGGGCCTGGTCAATTCGGGACTGCCTCAGTTAATACGGAACTCATTTAATTGGAGCTTGGTAATCAGGCTACACTGTATTAATTTGAAAATACTCATATTTTATTTTTTACATTATTTGTATTGATGGAATAATAATTAAAAAAAAAAAAATTAATCACTGTTTTCTCCGCAGCATTGACATTCTTTCGAAATTAATTGTTATAATTCTCCGAGATAAAAAAGTCTGTATTCTTCATGATTTTTTTTTTTTTTGTAAACAGTTGGTAATGTGTCAAGGTTTAGAAGAAAATATCAAAGATAGTATTGTGCTAGCCACAATATACTTTTTGTCTTCCTGTATCAAATTATTATATACGAGGCTTGTCGAATGATATGGGAAGCTATTGAGGGGCAGGGTTGCCACAGGCGATTATTTTTATATTCTTTTCGTACCACTATTTAAAAAACAAAACAAAACATATCTATATATTCAGGTAAATCTGTACGTTGTCTGCATAAATTTATTATAAATCTTATGCTATATAAGGAGTAGCATGAAACTAATTAAAAAATAAAAATAAAAGTTGCGTGCTGTAGCCCTGGGGAGGACACATTCCTCGTAGACGTTGCGCTGCTTACTTTATGCATGTTTTGCACAGTGCAACATATATATATATATATATATATATATTTTTTTTTTTAATAAACATTGAAATATATTCGTACGGCCAATTCATGTCTAATGTTTCCATTAAGTTGTTCAGAAAGTAAATTCGTTTTTTCCTTTGAAAATGAAAGACGATTTTCTTATATTGTATAAATATTTTATTGAACTATATATTCTTCACTTTGATAGATTTCTTAATGATCTCACTAGTTGTTATTTGACAGTTTTCATAAAACAATACTTTATTTTACCTTCATTAGCATAAACTGGTTTTCCAGAACATAATGCATCGTCAACGTCAAAATTGTCGGAACAAAATTTAGTAAACCAGTTTTGACACTGGCGTTCTCTAAAAAAATGTTCTGTGTGCACATCGTGTACTTTTTTCCTTGCTTGAACAGTATTTTCGCCATTTTGATAGCAAAAACAAAATATGCAGAAAATGTCACTTCCGATTTTCTTGATTTCATAGGGCACCAATCAAAACCTATTGAGCAGAATAAAAGAAAATCTTTCACAAGCAAGCCTTTCTATATCATCTGTCACAATATATACTGACAATGCAGCTTAATTGTGAAGATAGCGGGGTATGGGGAGGACACATTCCTCGTAGACGTTGCGCTGCTTACTTTATGCATGTTTTGCACAGTGCAACATATTTTTTTTTTTTTTTTTTAATAAACATTGAAATATATTCGTACGGCCAATTCATGTCTAATGTTTCCATTAAGTTGTTCAGAAAGTAAATTCGTTTTTTCCTTTGAAAATGAAAGACGATTTTCTTATATTGTATAAATACTTTATTGAACTATATATTCTTCACTTTGATAGATTTCTTAATGATCTCACTAGTTGTTATTTGACAGTTTTCATAAAACAATACTTTATTTTACCTTCATTAGCATAAACTGGTTTTCCAGAACATAATGCATCGTCAACGTCAAAATTGTCGGAACAAAATTTAGTAAACCAGTTTTGACACTGGCGTTCTCTAAAAAAATGTTCTGTGTGCACATCGTGTACTTTTTTCCTTGCTTGAACAGTATTTTCGCCATTTTGATAGCAAAAACAAAATATGCAGAAAATGTCACTTCCGATTTTCTTGATTTCATAGGGCACCAATCAAAACCTATTGAGCAGAATAAAAGAAAATCTTTCACAAGCAAGCCTTTCTATATCATCTGTCACAATATATACTGACAATGCAGTTTAATTGTGAAGATAGCGGGGTATGGATGAATGGTTGGGTTTGACGTCGCATTGGTGCTGCGCAGATAAGCAATTGGCGACGGTCTGGGACACACCCCTAGAGGTGGTCCGGATACATGCCATCACAATTTTGCTCCTCCACGGAAGGGATGGCTCTCCCGCTTCGGTGACCCCTAAAAGATAGTGGGGGGGGTGCAATTAACCCGTTAGCAGTCACTAGTTGGCCGATTCACCGCCCATCCCTTCAGTGTTTATTCAACAACCACCAAAACGTTTTAGAAGTGGTATTTGATATACAAAAGCGACGATTATTCGCGTCAAATCGCCTTTTATGTATATATGCCACCAATGGCATATATACATAATATATACATAATATAATGACATATATTTAGTGGCCTTCCAATGCCACTAAAAATTTTTGGTGGTTGTTAAATAAATACTGAAAGAATGGGCGGCGAATCGACCAACTAGCGACTACTAACGGGTTAAGTTCTCTGCTGAGAAAAACGAAATTACTTTCCGAACAACCCAATATATTAGACAGGTTTTCTCTTTTAACTTGAAAATGCATCGGCACTCTATAAATTTTTAATAAGATATGCTATGGTAGTGCAATGTTAGTTCCATATTTAATTTTATACCACCTGTAAAATGTTTACTTTTTCTAATGCAACGTAGATCATTAAATTTTGGATTTTTGCCTTAAAACTTTCATGTTGATCAGGATATAATGAACAGATATGTTGATATGTTTTAGCACGACAATTTTTATACTAATTACATTACCAAAAAAAAAAAAAAAAAAAAAAAAAATCTGAAATTTCATAACGAAAGACTCGTTATTTTTAATTAGCAGTTTCAAGTTTTATAGTCAACTATCTTATCTTGGCAACTGAGAATCAGCTGCCTTTTGCATCCCACTAAACGTAGACCTAACTTTTTCAATGCGAATGGTAATGTCAGTGAAGACACGTGCAAAATATATTGAAATATTTTACCAATAGCATTATTTTCGTAAGAATTATTCATTGAAAATTTCTAGGATTAAAATTACTCTTAGTATATTTAGGTATTTTAAATACTCATCTATGGTAAATCGGTAATACGCTACCGGTAAATAAAGTGTTAAAAATATACGCAAACTCCCTAACATACATGACAAAAAAAATGGATGTAAAATTTTACTCACAAGGAAACATTCAAAAGGCGTCGTCTTCAAAAAATATTGGAAAAAATATATGTGATTCTACTTTTCATAAAATAGCAGAAAGTGATAAAATTATCGACTGAAATGAATTACATCGACCACAAAAAAATATCAAAATTAAGCATTTTTGTCTATTTAGCTGTCAGGCGAAAAGTTCGAGATTGCCGTGTTCAAACAGAACCATATTTTGCTTCACCGCCAAGTACTGAAAATTAGTCGTCTAACAGTGTGAAATCGCTAAATATACTTAATTTTGATATTTTTTTGTGGTCGCCGTAATTCATTTCAGACGATATTTTTTTCACTTTCTGGTGTTTTAGGAAGAGTAGAATCACACACATATATATATATATATATATATATATATTTTTTTTTTTTTTTTTTCAATATTTTTTTTTTTCAATATTTTTTTTTTTTTTTTTTTTTTTTTTAAGACAACACCTTTTGAATGTTTCCTTGTAGGTAAAACTTTTGTCTTATGTTAATCTTAAATTTCCTTATCCTTAGAACAAATTATTTAACATTTCAGTATTTCACTAAATAAAATTATTCATTTATATGCTCGAATACATGTCTGAAATAAATTATTTGTAAAGATATTTAATTGATATTTAAAAATATAAGTTATTTAAAAATATTTTAGTTAATCATAGTATTAAAATAAACGGTGTTAAAAATATTATCCTTTGTATTTTTCGTTTCTTTTTTGTTAGAAAAAGGAATTCTTTGATAATTTGATTATTTTTATAGAATTTTATTATGAACGGTATATCAGTTTTTTTTTTTTTTTTTTAAGACTTTTTTTCAGCTTATTTTCTCTGTTAGAAACCTTCTGCCAAATCCGGGTTAATGACGAAAAAGAGGAGAAATAAATTATAAATATCAGACCTATCCTTACAAATTCGGTACCAAATGAAACGGTAGATTTTTCTGAGTCCAAGGGTGCAAACAGTTTTTCGACACGACAATTACGTTTTTTTTTAATTAACTAAAGTATGAAATTCGGTGGTAACAAATAAAGTTACATTTTTATTGGAAATGTCTAACACACGTGACCAATAGGCAATGTAAGATAATCTTTTCTTGTTTTATTATTTTTTTTTTTTTAGCTTGCATTCTCTGTTATAAACCTTCAGCCAAATCTCGGATAAAAACAGGAAAAAGGCATAAATAAATTAGAAATTTCAGTCCTATCGTAACAAATTCGGCACAAAATGAAAGGGGCGATTTTTCTGAATCCATGTATGCAAACAGCTTTTCGTCACGACCATTAGAGTTTTAAAAATTAACTACAGTATGAAATTTAGGTGGAAACACTTCATTTTAATTCATTTCAGGCATTTTAAAAAGTACGCGGTTCGTTACAAATTCGGTACCAAATGAAAGGAGCGATTTGTCTGAATCCACGGGTGCAAACAGTTTTTCGACACGGCAATTAGATTATTTAAATATAATAAATTTTGAAATTAGGTGGCAACACTTAATTTCAATCTCTTCATTCCTTTTAGTACGAATCAAGCAAATAGAAAAAAAATCATTAACTAATTATTATTATTATTATTATTATTATTATTTCCTTTTTAATCGTCTATTTAGTTACAAGGATTTTTTTCTCTCTCTTTTAGCTGTGATCCAATATTATGAAACTCAAGTATATGATGTGTTTGTAACAAAAGGTAATACTGCAGTCCTAAAGTGCCACATACCGAGCTTTGTAAAAGAATATGTTACAGTTATGTCATGGATGAGAGACGATGGGCATACTATTCATCCAGAAACTGCTTCAGGTACTCTTTACATTAATCTTAATCTTAAACGCTTTACATTCACTTACATAAGAAATATAGAAATATATAAAATAATACCTAATTTTTTATTACTTTTAATAGACTTTTAACACTGAAGGCGGAAGATGTAGTTATCATAGATATAAATTATTTCCTTACAGATTATACTGGTGGAAAAAATTAAAGCAACAAGCTGTTTTATCGTTTTCTTCTTTTGCACATAGTTTTTAAACAAATAAACATATGATAATTAAATTTGGATGGCCTGTTGTTTATCATATTATTAACTGAATTTTATGTAACTTTAGCATAAGAATATTTTTTAAGCTAATAAATATTCATTTTGGCTCAAAAGTAAGCTTTGGAAAAAAAGAAAAATTTTAATAATTTTTGAAAGAACACTTAATGAAAAATGGTTATAAGGATGCCTTACAGATTGTTAGAGATAAATACGCATCCGTATGTTAGGTTACAACAAAATCTTTCTACCTGTATTAAATTTTCTGTTTCTTATTTCTCATTTTTTTTTTCACATGTGAATAGCTTTTTAAAAAATATACATACAAACATGAAAATTGAATATGATTTTCAATACAAAATTGTTTATCGACATTTTTATTATTCCGGTAATGCTCATAGTTTACAAACTATTAATTATATATTTTTAAAGTCCATTATAAAAGTAAAAGAAAATACTATACAGAAAGAAAAATAGAGATTTAGTTTAGCATTATAAGGAATGTGCGTCTTTACCTATCTCTAATGCATCCCTAACACCACTTTCCTTTAAGTGTTCTTTCCCATTTGTTTTTTAATTTTTCATATTTTCCAAAGATTGCTTTTGAGAGAAAAATGAATATTTATTAGCTTAAAAATTATTCTTATGCAAAAGTTACATACAATTTGCTTAATAATATGATAACGAACAGGCCAACCAAATTTTATGTTCATATATATATATATATTAATTATGTGCAAAAGAGATCGAGAAAACAGGTTGTTTCTTTAATTTTGTCCACTAGTGTAAATATTATGTATATTTTTGATATAGAAAAATCTAGATCAAAGTAGTTGTAGAAAAATATTAAATAAATAAAATACCTACAAAAAATTGATTGTACTTTTATTCAATATATGCTTTTAATACAAAACCTAAGGAAAATGTCCCCCCTTCAAAAAGGTAAATATTAAGTACATGAAGACTTAATGATATTTAAATTTCGACTAAATCACCGCAGCTCTCACAACACCGTGATCTATTTATATAATGCACCCTGAATACTCAATTAGAACTCTTTTTTTCTGTATCAAATTATTGAAATAAGAAATTGAATATTGTGCATACTTTGTTTAATGCCACATTCCTGTCATATTTCACATTTTTTGAATGCAAATTTGCATGACTTCAGTTGATTGAAATTTAATAAAATTATTAAAACGCTGACACATTTAGAATATACGGAACATAGTCGATCTAATTTTACGATGCATGTTATTGCTTGCTGTATAAATGGTATACTAAAAACTGTTCTATCTTTGCCTTCTAACTACAGGGCGTTGCTGAATTTCATTGACAATCACAGATAGGGTAATATTAGGTATCAATTGGATGTAAAATTACCATGGAACATAGGTAACACTTCCTCTAAACGGGGGTTGCATTCCTCGTTTAGAGGGAGAAAATCATAAAATTAAAGTAGCCAAACAAATGGGCGGATTAGTAGCGGTAAAGTATTAAAAAAAAAAAAAAAAAAAAAAAAAAAATAGGGAAACCAAAAAGAAAATTTACATATAAACTTTTTTTTTAATCCGAGTTTCCCATTCCTATGGGCAAAGTAAAAGCAATGAGCAAGTATTTGTAAATAGTCGTTCCATTAAACATCATTCTCAAGTAACATATCAGATTACACAAACAAGGAATATGCAGATATGCACTTGATTTACACCTGAACATGGTGTCAATGGAAACCAAGAAAAAAGCATATATCATGATCAGTTTCAGAGGATGTGCTGTAAGCACCTACAACCTTCTCGAGTATTGATCAATAATTGTGAGGAACAGATTCCGTCTAAATAACGAGACATAATACAAGTCAGTGTGTGCACACTTGAGACAGTAAAGCGAGTATTGTAATTGTTTTCCAAATCCATGTCGACAGTTAGACAATTGGTTGCAGCTAAATTGTTTATTCAGAAAGAAAAACGTAAGTAAAATTCCATAAGCTCAAAAGATGCATCCCTTTTACATACAGTAGGTCCAACTCCTATTTGGTGTCGATTACAGCTTCAGATAGAGTTATTACGTTCGATACTTGATTCTGCGAAGAATAGTTTAAATTTTTTACCACTGTTTTTATTTGTAGATAATGTCTGCAGTACAAAATAATTCAGGTTACACAAACAACCCGCACATGTGGTCGTACAAATATCCACACTACACTGTCTCATCGAAAGTGCAACACTGGTTCAGTATTAACGTATATCAGGGATTTTTCTAGATAATTTGTTGTGACCATTCCATTTTCTTCGAATGCATCAATGGTGAAAAGATCCTTGTTTTCCTGTATTTGTTTCAGGAAATACTGGACACTGTGCGGCAGAACGTATGGTTCATGCATGATTATATACCATAGCATTTTTTTTTTTTTTTTTGACATGCGTAACCACCTTAGTGTTACATATCCCAGGATAGGAATTGCACCCAGCAAATCGGTTGCTTCGCTACTAAGATCATGTACATCAATCCCTTGGATTTATTCATCCAAGGTCATTTGAAATCGCGTTATTTTGAGATGCCAGTGGATACAGTAGAGGGGGGGGGGGTCTTACAACAGTGAGATTTCTCGCTGCGACGGACATCCCCAGCATACTGAGCATGTTTGAACAGGTTCGGATATCCTTAGTCGGTCAGTGTCAGCTTATAAGGCCTTCTCGGCCGTAGATTTGGACATATCCTATAAAAAATTCTGGTCGTGATATTACTGTTGTTGCACCATAATGAATTGCCTACATCGCAATTCTGCTTTTAGTCGATAAAAAGTTGTACTTATTATTGTCCCTTCTTTTCACTCTACGTCAAACACTTCATGACAATTTTTGAAGTTTATTTTTCCTCTAAAAGTAATTTGTGGTACTAAGTTTCGTGGTAATTTTTTGTCCTTTTTACTCCTGCTATCTGTCCTCTGAACTTCTTGGTCAAATTCGGCAACAGCGTCTATATACATACAATTCTTGTTCTCCGTGACATCATTTCTGCCAACTTGATAAAAATTTGCATTTAAATATGGTGTCAGTATCTTTATTAAGTAATTTTTTAAATTACCTTTTACGCAGATTAATAGTAATTGCCCTCATAACAACACTTAAATATGGTAAATCTCTTGACAAATGGTTTTCTGTTAAAATCGAATAAGGCAGATTAAAACAATAGTTTCGTTACCAGATTACCAAAATAAACAGTCTCACATTATGTATATATATATATATGTATTGATTCGGAAGAATTACACACACACAAAAAAAAAAAAAAATACTGAATTAAATTGTATATAATTTACAGGAGGAAGATATAGCATGTTCCCGACTGGAGAGTTATACATTCGTCGGACAGATCCTATCACAGACGGCATGCGAACTTATTTTTGTCAAACAAGACACCGTATTAGTGGTGCTATAAAACAAAGCAGTTCATCTGGACGAGTTGTTATAACAGGTAAAGTTTAATTGTCTTTTCATAATTTACTTTTTTTTTTTTTTTTTTTTTTTTTTTCGATATTTGGACATTTATCGAAATCTAAAATTTATCGAAAATATAATTGAATAATTTGAAAGCGATGTTATAATTTGAATAATATTAATAATAATAATAATAATAATAAGTAATAGTCCTCTGTCTTAAACTAAATACTGCTTTTGCGAGAATTTCATTAAAATCCTTTTTTTGAAAGAAAAATAAAAGAAAAGAAAATGAATAATAATGAGTATCGAAACAAACACTATCGAAAAAGGGTTTTTTGAAATAATTTGAATTAGGAAATAAAAAGTGCGCGTGCAAAATGTAATAAAAATAAGTAAAAAAAAATTAATTTAATGATCTAATTTTTATATAAAACATGATCGTGTGCTATCTTAAAAAGTAGATGTAAAATTTAAAGTTTATGTGGTGCATGTGCCATCTATAAAAATTGTTTCTGTTTTAATCTGATTATTTCAGTCTCTGTTGAAGAGAATAACCATATTATTTTTTTAACCTACTGAGTGAAAAACAAGCATGAAATTTTGCGAATATGAGCACAGTAATATCTTCATTTTGTACACATTTAACGTAAATATAGATATAGGGTGGATTTTTTTTTTTTTTTTCGCAATCACTTGCTGTTTATCAAAATAAAGCTAATTCAACGTAAAACATAAATTCCAAAAAATATTATTTGTTAAGATAACATAATTTTAGAAATTTGAAGAATAGCCAAAAAACAATAGTAATTTAAAATATTTACACTTAAGTGCACCTCATTAGTACAGGCCAAACAAAAATGACATATAATGACAAAATCCATCTGCAATCATGTATAAAAAAATTCCTCTCCCCCGCCCTCACATTTAAATAATATTATATTATAAAGCAGTTAGAAAAAATGATCGAAACGGTACGCGAACAACAAAATAAAAATATCTATGATTTTCAAACTCACATTTTATGAGTAATTAAATTCATGATATGGCTGTTAATCTTACAACACTATTTTTTTTTATTTGTATTTATTTATATTTTTGTTTATTTGCTATGCGTATTTGTTTAAAATGCAATAAAAAATAATAATAATAATAATAATAATTGCTGTAATGCATCGAGGTGTAATATGGAACATGGTGAATTCAAGAAAATGTAGTTATGTAAAATTAACAAATATAAAAAGAAAACACACCAAAATATGTAATGTTAATATGTATTTTTAATCTTTTAAAAACATGTCATTATATTATTATTAAAAATGTTTTTTTTTTTTTTTTTTTTTTTTTTTTTTTTTGTATTTCCTGCATACAAATGCTGAGAATCTACGCAAAATTAGTCTTTTGTAGCAGTAACTGTTATATATATAACATACTTTTTCATACTAGCAAAAGTTTTATTTAAAATAGCTTAATATGCTGTATACCTAAATTATTTATTAGCCACAGTATGTTTCATTCCATACCCCGATATATTCATTTTATAATAATTATCAAAATATATTTCACCAAAAAAAAAAAAAAAAAAAAAAAAAAAAAAAAAAGCCTCTTTAGGAATATTTAACAACTACTTTATACTAGAAATTATCATATTTAGTAACCAACAATTTATATATATATATATATATATATATATTTAAACCTTAAAATGGTAAAATACAAGTATAATCCTTTTAACCTAAAATAAATCAGATAATATTTTCTACCTAGCATAAATGTGAAGGTGATTGAACTAAAGTGAAGTTATTGTATTTATCTATGGAAAAAAAAAATACATTATCCAAAAAAGATGTATATTTATTGATGCTAATGAAAAATTAATGAGAAAAGGATTATTTTCATTTTGAGGATTTAAAATATTTATGCATGAAATTACTCCAAACTGATTTATTAAAATCAGATTTAATCTGACGTAATCAGATTTGCAACTTATTTTTTGCCCATTAAGTTTTTTTATGCATTACTTAGACAAGAAAAAAAAAGAAACATTTTAAAACTCTTAATAATTTTCAAATTTCATTTTCAATTATTTTTACAGTATTTTTTTTTTTTATGTATTTTATATTATGTAGATAAATATGTATAAATGGAAATAATAGGAATAATAATAGAAATATATATGGAAATAATAATGGAAATATATGTATGTATTTAAAAAAAAACCAGAAAGTTACAATTATTAAATATTTTGTGTGTCGATCTGAAATATACAGGGTGGTCCAAAAAACATGATAGAAAGTAAGCGATCATTGTGGAAAAATAAAATATGCAAGAACATGAAACCTATGCTATTGAATAAAGATATGAATGACATTTAATATACAAGGTGCTCGAAATGTCTACCGTCCCTGACGTTATAAAGCCAGTTCTGAAACTCTGTCATAAAGCGATGGAGTGTGTCGGAATCAAGAGCATCAATCTCAAGTCTGATGGTCGATTTCTGGCCCTCAAGTGAATCAGGGGATTCCTATAGAGATTCTGTCCTTCGTGTAAACCCATAAGAAGAAGTCGCACGGATTTAGGTCCGGACTGTATGGGGACTTGGGGACCCCTCTATCCCGTGCTACGTGAATTTTTCTGCATCCAATGTAATCAAACGCTCACTAAACGTCGTTTTAAGCCACAGGAAGACATCAGCAGTTCTATGGGGACGAGCCCCATCTTGCATGAACCAGTAATGGCGCGTAATGTTGAGACAGCCCGCTTCAGAGCCAAAGTGACGCTCTAGAAACTCTCAATACTTCACTCCCGTGACCATACCGTCAATGAATATCGGACCACTCATCCGCTTCGACGATATGGCACACCACAACGTTACCCTTTGTGGATACATTCGTGAGATGATACTGAGATGAGGATTTTCCGTACCTCAATGGCACCTCAAAAAATATTCTTACGATAAATAATCGTTCTTCCACGGTCAGTGATTCCATATTGGTTATTCATTATTTCCGGTAATCAAGCATTCACCTTAAATGTCAATATATGTGCAATTACAATATGGAAGAATTATACTTATATCAGTACATTTGAAATCAGGATCTTAAAATAATTTCTATCATGTTTTTTGGACCACCCTGTATATATATATATATATATATATATATTGGTCAACTCGTTATCTACTGCATTATGAAACATAAAAAAAATATTCGATATATATTTTTACAGTTACTTAAGAGTATGACTTAAAAATATATGCAATATATAATATCAATATCCCCTCATCATAATATTAAAAGAATATTTTGTAAGGTAAATACTTTAGTGTACCATTGGTATATAAAATTCGAAAAAGATAGTTGGACCTTAAAAAAACTGTAAAATAGTGTTGTTTACTTTTCACATTCTTTATATATTTTTCTACATTTGACGGAAAATTCTTCAGGTAATATAAGAATTAATTTTAACGCGCGTAATTTTCGTGAAAAATGTCAATTAAAAACAGCAAGAACATTCTATGAAATAAATTTTGGTACGAAAACGGCTACATGTAGTGACTAGTGGTTTATAGTAAAGTTAAAGTGATGTATATACGTTCTATTAATAAAATGCTATTGGCATATCTTCCACAAATTTCATTTTATTCGCTTTTCAACTTAATGGTTCATTAAAGTACAGTCAAAAGATAAAGGTTTATCCCTTTAAAGTTCATTGCTTTATCACACATATCAAACATTCAACGGAGTTTTATACAGCAGTTTATCAATATTATTACTTTTCTTAATTGATTTCTATTGTTTCTCCTTCATTTGCTAAATAGTAGCATTATTCCGAAATTTAGTACGTGATGTTTTAGAGGAATAGATATGTGGAAATCGCCTTAAAGGTTTTAGTAGTTGGTGATGCACCTTGGTGATTTACTGATGCACTCGTGCCTAGGTTTTTCGCCTAATAAAAAACAGTGCTGTTATTTTGACTTGATAAAATTATTCCAGATTTTGGCAATTTGCATTTATTTATTTATTTTTTCCCCTACAAAGATTTATTATTTGAATTTAATGAGGTAACGTATAGATATTTTAAACTAAAACCTTCTAGAAAATTAAAAAATCTGCTTATTTATTTATTTACTTTATTTTATTTTATTTTGTTTTATTTATAATTATCTACGTATCTAAGATCCATTTCTGAAACCAGTATGGCAATTTTCAAAAGAAAAAGGCGGCGTCTAAAGCGCCTTTTTCATTATTTTTACTTTATTCTATATTCAATAGAAAAAAGTACTGAAAAAAATTGTTTCAACTTCATCTCAGGAATTACTGCTCAGAATTGTATATATTTTTTATATAGTTGCACTTTGACATAAATTAAAGCCTATTAACTTTTGTGCCAATATCTCAACAGGTGAGGCTTTTATACGGTGATTTCTCCAATTTCAAGGAAGTCTATATCTCAAGAACTGATGAACATAATAGCATATAAATCTCTATATAGATCAAATTTAACATTAATTCAGCATGTCTAGTTGATAATTTCATATTAATAACATTCATTCTAAGCTATGAGAATTAACCTTACTAAACAATGCTTAATACTTAAAATATTTCCTCTAACTTGGTTTTTGCAATGTGGTTAGTTATAAATATATATTAGAACGTTAAAAATGGGCAGATTTATGTATATTCTTTTATTATTAAAAATATATTTTGTGAAATACAGATATGAGAATTAACATTAATGTTCTGATCATAATCTATCATCAAATAAAGCAAAACTGAACATTTTATTAGAGATGCTATTAATACTTCCACTTTCTTTAAAACATTACTTTTTATCGATAATCGCTAGCCTTTACCGAAATCCTCTAGCCTATATATATAGGCACAAAAATATAAAATATTTTTCTGTAGGGAAATAATGTTATGAAAATTAGTGTATCTCTATCTCTGCGTAAGGACTAAAAGGATTTTAAGATAACAATAATTATTTGTTAGTTTTTTGATATACATTTTGAATGTATGGACCAATGCACAAACTCATTAAAAGCTATTGTTTGTAATTTGAATGTTAAAAACTAGTCATATGCTTCTTAGCGTACGCCTATGAGTATAAAAAATAAATAAAACTCATAATATGAAATGACACTAAAGTTAATAAAATGAGATAAACAAAACATCTTCTAATTAGGATAACAGGAAAATTCTATTTATATAACGTAAAGTCTATGTTTCAGATATATATTATTAAGATTGGATGAAATGAATTTATATTTTCTCTTCTGTGGAAACTTCAAGAACGTTTGATTGGTTTATGAAAGTGTACAATGAGTCAATAGTCCTTCAGAAAATTAGATTTATTCTGAATCCGACAAATGTGCTTGCAGAAATTTTCGATTACTGACGAGACAAGATAGACTATCTTTCTTCAAAAAATGGAAATAATTTTCTGATTGTGAAAGTTTGATTATAAGTCACTAGTTGAAATTTATGAATGTAAGTAAAAATAAAAATACTGCGTTAAGAATATTAGTCTGTTATTTTAATATGTCCAAGAAATTTCATTTATGTTTGTATTGTTCATTTTGCACACACATTGTTATTGCTATATAATACAAGAATAAATTAATAGATTTATTTTTCTCTGTAAACTTATTGTTCGTAAGTGTAATATTATACACATATTATTTACATGATAAAATAAATTCATAGACAACAGAGACTATCTCTTGAAATAATGGGAAAAGTATTCTGATTAAAAGAGAATGATTATAAGTTTTTAGATGAAGTTTACAATTGTAATTGTAAAGAAGCAACCCAACTTTATTTGGAATGTTAAATTGACTTTAAAACGTATCAGTTAAATCATCCTTTAATTTTCTATTTTTTTTATTACATATTTTGTTTCACCTCAAAAGAGGTAAGGGAGAATAACATTAGATTTTCTTTTGTTGAGGAAATCTTGGTTTATATGAGTGATAAAGTACATTTTATTTAAACGGCAAAATGTCTATTGAGAAAATAGACATCATTTCTTCAAACAATAGTAGGAATAGATTTAAAACTTTAAAGTTTGATTACAGTCGGCAGTAAAATTATTGGAGCGTTAGCAATAATTCCTATGTGAAAAAAAGTACACTTAATACTCTTATGTTACATAAATCCTTGTCGAATCATGTTCTTAGACTGATTAAGAACCCGACTCGATAAGGATTTATTTAACAAAGAAGTTTTAAGTGTACATTTTTAATATAGGAATTATTGCTAGCACTCGAATAATTTTGCTGCCGACTTTATATGTCATTCGATGATATTTAGGAATTTAAAATAAAAGAAATATCTAAAATTATTTAAACACATAAAAAAAAAAAAAGACATATAAGCCAGATCTTGCTCATTCATTATAAGCAAGTCTGCAACATGCGACTATATATATATATTCTTTTCGAACCACTATTTCTAAAATATAAAATTTATAATGCATTTACGTAGGTAATCAGTTTACATGCATAAATTTAATATAAATTCAATTTTAGGGAAATAACGGTACGAAATAATAATAATAATAATAATAAAGTCGTCACAGGCAGAACTGTATGAGTATAAACTTTAAAGTTTTGAATATCACAGATATTATACAATGCAGCAAATATCATTCTATCTTAAAACTTATAATGATTTAAAAATAATAATTAATAAATCTAATAATTAAAATACATTTTCAACGCATGGACAGACACATAAATTAATTTAAACCAGCTTTTCAGAATGGGAAATGTTAAAACTAGTAATCTGCTGTTTGGCGTACACCTATCAGTATAATATGTCATTACAAGATAATTTTTGAAATATAAAATAATGCTAACATTAACAAAAGTAGATAAAAGAAAACATTTCCTAATACGTGAAATGGAAAATTTCCTATATTTATATCATAAACAATATGTTTTGACATAAGTCATTAAGAATGTATGAAATGAGTTTATTATTTTATTTTCTGTTGAACTTTTAGAAAGCTTGATTGGTTTATGAAAGTGTACAATGAGTCAATAGTCCTTCAGAAAATTAGATTCATTGTGAATCCGACAAATGTGTTTGCAGAAACTTTCGATTACTGACGAGACAAGAGAGACTTTCTTTCATCAAACAATGGGAATAACTTTCCGACTGTAAGAGGTTGATTATGAGTCTTTAGATGAAGTTTTCGAATGCGAGTGAAAGGAAATATCTCACAGTAATTAAGATTATTAATCTATTTTTCCATCGTATCAGCAAGAATTTTTCTAAGTTTGTATTATTTATATTACGTACTGCATTTTATGTATTTAATGGCAGGGGATATCAGTACATTTTATGTTCTCAATAAATATGTGGTTTTAACTGTAATAATACATATAAACTATAAATAAATAGAGAAGAGGTGGCTTCTATCTGCGAGCATTGAGAATAGGATTCCAACAGTAAAAGTTTTTATATAACTTTTTAGATGAATATTAAGAATGCAATTGGAAAAAAAAAAAAAAAAAAAAAAAAACATGTTAACGAGATTTTCTTTAAGTTTGTGTAATGGACAATATTCCTGTGACGTCACAGTAGGTAAAATCGCCGAACACGTGGCCGATATTTTGTAAACAAATTAGATTCAAGATGCCATTTTATTGTTACGCATAACATTTTCCTAAATATTTCTCCAGTGAAACTTAATAATCAGATATCTGTTCAAACAAGAACAAAAGAGTGTAAACAACTGAATCGAATGGTAAAGTTAAGACTATTCCATATCGTAAAATTGCAGAACTTTTTATGTATACACACACACACACACATATATATATATATATAAATATATATATATATATATACAGTCGGTAACAAAAGTGTCCGAACACTAGCGAAAATTCCTATGTAAAAAAAGTACACTTCGTACGGTTTTGTTAAATAAATCCTTATCGAATCATGTTCTTACACTGACTAAGAACCGGATTCGACAAGGAGTTATTTAACAAAACCGTATGAAGTGTACTTTTATTACATAGGAATTTTTGTTAGTGTTCGGACACTTTTGTTACCGACTGTATATATATATATATATATAATGAATAAAAGATTAATAAGAACATTTTATACACACACACATATATATAGACATCAAAGCTTAAATAATTAGAATTTCAATCACTTTAATAAAGAAATTTATTAAATGGAACATCCATTTAAATTTGTTAACATCGCCACAGTTCAACTGGCAACTTTTAATATTACATATGTTGATTAATATTAAAGTATATTACTAAAACTGGATTAAAAAACAAAACAAAGGTATCACTATATCACTCTTGCTTCAATTTTATATAGTCTGTAACTCTTATAAATAAGATTGCAAGAGAAAAAAATGCAGGCCACAATGCTTTGCTACGGTAGAGTTGAGGATTGCTTTCCAAAAACAGCTGATTTTTTATAGTCTCGAACCCAAAGGAGGAATATTGTCCATTCACTTTACGCACATTATTATATTTTTTAAATAAAAGAGTATGCAATCACATTTAATTTATCGATAAATTTTTGTTTTATAAATATATTATTTAAATAATAAAATAAATTTACTGGCAATAGAAACTTTTCTTTTTAAATAATGAAATGAACTTTCCGGCTTTAAAGCTTTATCATAAGCTTTCAGGTAAAATTTACGAATGTAATTAAGAAGAAAGATCTCGCATAATCTAAGAATATTAAAATGATTTCCATAACACATATGTGATTTTTTTTTTTTTTTTTTTTTTTTTTTTTTTTTAACTTTTAAATCTAATAGGGATATACAATTAGTTGTACTTTTTTCAGCAAAATCATTGTTATTATGTAGGATAATACAAAAATTTAATAATAAATTTATAACTAAATTTAAAAACAAAGAATAATTATAAATAAATTTATAAACAGATTTAATAAATAAATTTATAAAAAAGGTTGACTATCTTGAACGAATGGGATTAGTTTTCATCTATAAAAACTTAATTATGAGTCTTTAGACGAAGTTTACTAAAGAAAGTAGATAGAATGATCCTATATTAATTAAGAATATGAATATGGTCTGTCCGTCAGTCTCCCTTCCTGTCCCTCTGCCTGCGTTCTAACACCTGTAATTATTTATGGAATTCCTTGAAACTCATACATGTTATTCACATTCACTAAAGAATGTTTCCTATTGAAAATGGAGTTAATACCAACACTGGTTTGAGTACAGGAAATTCTAAATCACTGCGTTCTATGTGAACTATTTCGATAAACCTTATTTTAATAGCTTTGTTTTGAACCAATCATAATAAAATTAGTTATTTATATACACACAGAATCAAATTTCTTCCATGTAAAACAGAGTGTTTAGCATTAAGATTTACAGGACCACTCAAAAATATTCAGACACATAAATTGTTATCATTGAAAATTTCCGTAATAATATTTTTGTTTTTATTAAGCGTTTTTAAAACTTTCTAATAATGTTTAATGTAATTACGATTTGAATTAGTTTGTCTGTCTTTTCGTCCATCTGACTATCAGTCTGCCTCTGTCTTTCTCTCTCTCTCTTCGTTTCTAACTTCCGTAAATATTTCAGAACTTCTGCAAAATGATATATGCTATTTATGGTTTCTGTGACATGTTTCTTGTTTAAAATGGTATAAATAGGAAAACTGGATTGTGTACAGGGTTACCACAAAACATGGCATTCTATTGTGTTCTACTAGAGGCAATTTAAAAAAAAAAACTTCTTTAAATAACTTTGTATTGTACAGTTAATAGTGAAAAAGAGATTTATTACCGATGCGATAATACATTTAATAGAATGTGGTATATTTAGCATTAACATTTTTAGACTGTACCATAAAATTCAGATGCATTAAAAACTACAATTAGAAATTGCATTTAAGTTTCTCTTAAGTGTCTTTTATAAATTTTAAACAATGTCTAAGAGTGATTAGTAATTCAATTGATCTATTTGTCTGTCTTTCTGTTATCATATTTATCTGTTGTGTGATTACGTAAGCAAAGTAAATGCAAAATTGAACGATGAAACGAGAAGGTATATATGGAAAGTGTTAATAATCTATGCGTACGGTATGATTTTTCACTCTTGTTTTAATATCTCATCTACATTTCCTTCGATTTGATATTATTCATATTATACATATTGTTTTACAACTTCATATGATAGGGAAGCATACAATAATATTTATTATTTTTGTCAATGAAATATCCGTTTGTAATTAAAATAAAACGCATGTTTTTTACTCCATAAAAAAAAATTATAAATTTATAAAAATATAGATTTATAAACATTTAGTATTTTATTGTGATGCTGTTAAATGATAAATTTTGCAAAATGGAATTTTCAATTTTGCATCTTAAAAAAGAAGAAAAAAGAATCGATTTTTGGAAAATGAAACACAACATGAGAAAGCAGTCACGGGCTTTCTGAATGTGATAACGGAATATATACGTTATTTGTTGTATAATACTAGGGATTATTTTCTTCATAGGTTAACATAGAGTTTTAATGAGCTTGAAGCTTACCAATAGAGAGATTTAAGAATATTTAATTGTTTTTTATAACATATCAGCAATAATTAGCTTTCTTTAAATGAGAATTAACTTAAAATTCTGACTATCACAGCTATCATATGACAAGCAAATTTCGTTTTATTTTAATGTTTGTAATGATTTTAAGTAAATAATAATTAAAACTAATAATCGTTAACCTGCTGATATGAATTTGAAATACATGCAGCAATATATAAATGCATTATAACTTATTCTTCATAATTCGAAATATTAAAACTAATCATAAGTCTCTTTAAAAGAAATATCTATGTGCATAATATGTAATTATACGATACATTATATGAAATGACATTAAATTTAGCCAAATAGAGAAATAAATTAAAGCATTTCCTAATTAACGCAAAGGAAAATTGCTATTTATATAACATAAAGAATATGTTTCTGACGTATATCATTAAGAGCAAATGAAATGAATTTATCTTTTCACTTCTTTGGAACTTCTAGAACGCTTGATTGGTTTGTGAAAGCGTACAATGAGTCAATAGTCCTTCAGAAAATTAGATTCATTGTGAAACCGGCAAATGTGCTTGCAGAAACTTTCGATTACTGGCGAGACAAGAGAGACTTTCTTTTGTGAAACAATGGGAATAACTTCCCGATTGTAAAAGCTAGATTATGAGTCGTTAGATGAAGTTTATGACTGAGGGTGAAAAGAAAGATAACACAGTAATTAAAACTATGATATAGTTTTTACAACACGCGAGTAAATTATACCTTTAAGTTTCTATTTTTGAATATTTTTATTATTATTTTTTCTTTCTTTAACTAATACACTGTTAAAAATAAAATGAACTGTTTCAGCATAAAAATGGTTCCTTTTTAGCTGCAAGCAATACTTTGGTGCAATATTTCCCTTTTTTAATGGTGCTTATTCCTATAATAGCAGTACTAAAATGATGAAACATTGCACCAATATATTGCTTGCAGCTAAATGAGAACCATTTTTTATAGTAAAGCAGGCAATTTTATTTTTAACACTGTAGAAAAATATATAATTTGATATTTTCTTGGAATCAAAATTTATGTTTGTATCCAAGATAAAACAAATGTTAAAATTAAATTCAGGTAATAAGTAGCGCAGACTTTTTTATAAACTACTTTTTTCTAATAATAACTTCTATCCCAGTTAGCCACAAAATTTACTACAAAAGCACTTTAAAGATGTCTAAATGTAGTTAGTGTTAGAAAAGATGTCAAAATATTTAAGTAATTTATAAATTTACTTCAATCATTTATATCGATGCTACTTGCACCTAAACTGTTCATCTCTCTCTCTCTCTCTCTATATATATATATATATATATATATATATATATATATATATAACATTTTATTTGTTTGTGGGAGCACACAAAAAGTCCTTCGCACTTTACCCAAACAAAATTACATTTAAAAGTTCATTTCATAAAGCTGTAAGACGGATGGTGTTTTATGAAATCCGAGGTCACGGTCATCCACCGAGCTTTTCTCTATTTTTTGTGGTTTTCTTATAAACTTGCGTTAATACGCGCTAGGATGACTTAGAAAAACCTGTACAAATTATATTCTTATCAGATCAAGTAAATAGCGTTTTGAATAAGCTTTAACCTGTACAATCACTTATCTCGAATAATAGTTGAGGCAAGATTTAGTATGTTCCTTAATTACTATCTACTACAATGGTTATATATGTAGAAAATAGGATTTATTTTATAATTTCTCCTAAAATTAATAGATGACTATTACACTAAACAAAACTTTTTTCAGAAAAAGAATGTTATTTCTATCCTAAAAATAGTAAAAGAAAACTTCATGTTTTCTTTTACTATTTTTAGGATAGAAATAACATTTTTTCCTTGAATATTTAATCAATACTCAAGGTTCAACGTTTTCAGTTTTGTTATACCATGAGAAAATATTACCTCAAGTGAAAATAAATTTGATTCTGTCTCTTAGAATAAATAAGAACACGTTTCTAAAGAAACTGAAGTATCCTTTTATATACAGGTTACCAACTACATTTCGTTCTCTTCCATTTAACTGCTGAACGGCAGCAATCATTGTCATAAGTGTGGTATCTAAGTATACTAAAGTGGCTATGCGCTATTAGATAAGACGATTTATAGCACCAACTGTCAAAACGGCGAATTTTGCGTCTCTAAACGTTACGCAATAGGTAGCAAATGTATTTAAAAATTTGCAAAACATCATTGATTTAGTAGAAAAATGACCTCTTATGCCCGAATGTTAAAAACAGAACATTTAAATGTGTATCTGTCTGTTCGCGTTTACCTACATTACAATGTTATAAAACTACATTGGAAAGTAAGTAACCCTATATATGAGTCAACAGACAAGTGCATAGAATAAAGAAACAAAAAGGAGGACAAAATTAGTTCAGAGTTAAAAATTAAAGTATAGGTTCATTTACGATTTTCCTTCTGTAGTTTTGCAATTGTTTTTCTTTAAGTGGTGTTTGAGAAAGTAACCTTAATGTCCCTGAATAGGCTTAAAGCAAGGCATACGATAAGTGGGGAAAAGGTATACGATAAGTGGGATAAAATACACATAAATATTTTTAAAAATGTACTTTCTTAGAAAATTAGAGCTAGAACTGCAGTAAAGACTATTGAACATATCCACAAAAAATACTCTTTTTTACGCTGTCAGGGATACACGGCCGGTGAATTTTCCAACACAAGGGTTCCTGAACAAAAGAAAAAATAAAAATAAAATAAAATAAAAATTAATTAATTAAATAATAATAATAATAATAATAATAAATAAGTGAATGAATCACAAGAATAAAAATAATATATAATAATAAATGGAAAGGTCTGTCTGTCTGTCTGTTCTTTTATACGTTCAGCCCCTATTGAACGCAGAAGTACAAGAATTGACATACGGATGCTTTGGAGCCTTTCCGAGGTCCTCCTCAAAACAGAATTTAAAAATTTTAATTAGTTATTGAGATATTAATTGAAATGTAGAATCATGCCTAATCAGAAAGCGATCTCAATGACTTAGAATTCACCACGATTGCATAAAAAAAAGATATTTTAACTAAGTTAACAGCAGAAAAAGTGAACAATAAATTAGAAATATTAGTCCGATCGTTACGAATTTGGTACCAAATGAAAGAGGCAAATTTTCTGAATCTAAGAGTGCAAGCGGCTCATCGGCACAACAATTAGATTTTTTTAAATTAACTAAAGTATGAATTTTTTGTGGCAACATCATTTCAAACGCCAGACTACTGTCTGAGATGAAAAGGGAAATGATTGTAACCGATTAAGATGTCACATGTTTTATAGTGGGGAGAAAAATTGCAATTTTCAATTTTTTTCAAATTTTCATTCACGCTACATTTTAATTAATATTCGGGCTAGACAGCATATTATAAAGCTACTGTTTAATTCATGAAAATATCTGGATAAACAAAAAAATTACATTTTTATTGGGAACTAGCAGGCTACGCCCGCTTCGCTGGTCACTATTTTTAAATGAATCACTGTAATTAATGAATTCTCAAAATTGCATTAATTTTTATCATATGATAAAAAAAGAGAAAAAAAAATCTAAACGGGAAAAATGTCGCGCCGGGTCTCCACTGCCTTCGACGGCGTAGAGCCGTGTGCGATGCGCGCGAACGAATGCATATATATGAACGCTGCGCGCGTGTATTCCTTCCCCATCCTTATGATTTTCAAAATTCCATATTATTACTGATAAACTTTTATTCTTAAGAAAAGAAATTAAAAAAAAAAATAAAAATCATCTTGATCGGGTAAAAACTCACACCGGGTCCCCTCTGCATTTGCCCGCTAGCGGGTCAGTATTTTTAAATGAATCACTATAATGAATGAATTCTGAAAATTGCATACTATCACTCATTAACATTACTCTTAAAAAAAAGAAGAAAGGGAAAATATCATTTGTGATCGGGTAAAAACTCACACCGGAACCCCACTGCCTTCAGCAGCGCTGCGCGCGTATTCCTTCACCATCCTTATGATTTTTCAAAATTCCATGTTATTACTCATAAACTTTCATTCTTAAGAAAAGGAATTTTAGAAAAAGCCATTAATCATCGGGTAAAACCTCGCATTGGGCCTCCACTGCACAGACCCATGCACGCACACGTGTAAAGATATACGTTTACATTTTTATTGGGAATTATATTTATCACGAGTCATGTGACCAAAACACAATGCAAGATTAACATTTGTATTATATTTTGCACTATTTTAAATTGAGATATGCCGTTGAAATTTCGTAATATTTGGTTTTAACGCCCGATAATTCGATTGTGAATATTTTTGAAAGTGTAGAATTATTAGGAAGGGCTTGAGAAAGGGGGGGTGGGGGGCAGAATAAAAAATGAGTTACAGAGTTTGGAATTGTTATTATTAGATTTTAAGGCAAGATAAATCGATGGAGGATATTTTCAAGTGTAAAATCATTATAACGGACGGAAAGGGGGGGGGGCAAAAATGTATAGAAGGAACGGTTGTTTCGGAGAAAACAACGGAAAACCCAGAACGCCTTTATTCTTTTATATTTTGCAGAGTTTCGAATTCTGATACTCCCTTCACATTTCATACTATGGATTTTTAACAGTATTTAGCCCGGAATTATGCGTTTCGGAGAAAGCCACGAAAAAGTCAGACATAAATCGTTTTATAATTGTGTTTATATCATTTTTGTATCTCAGCTTCTAATTAGCATAATTCCAAAAGTAATATGTCATTTTAAAACTTATTTGAATTGAATTTCAAGAGCAGACGACACAAATTTCTGTCACATTCCATTAGCCGACTACCGAAAGCAATGGAATTCGAGATTTCACGTGATTTACACGTTTTAAGGTGTCCTAATTAGGTTTTCTTTTGTATCTCAGCTACTTATTAAAATAATTTTATAAGTAATACATTATTTGAAAGCTTTGTTGATTTGGAATTCAACAGTAGATTACAGAATTTTCTACCGCCAGATGGCTCTGTTATATTTTAAAATTTCAATATTTCAAATTCTAATTATGATTAAATTATTTTTAATGCACCATTCGAAAGATATTTTAAAGTACTTTTATATTATCGAAAGTGGAATTCGAGTTTTCTCCCGATTTACACGTTTTGAGGTCTCCTGTTTAGGTTTTTCTTTTGTATCTCAGCTACTAATTAAATTAATTTTGTAAGTAATACATTATTTGAAAGCTTTGTTGATTTGAAATTGAACAGGTGATTACAGAATTTTCTACCGCCAGATGGCGCTGTAATATTTTAAAATTTCAATATTTCAAATTCTAATTATGATTAAATTATTTTTAATACATCATTCAAAAGGTATTTTAAAGTTCTTTTATATTATCGAAAGTGAAATTCGAGATTTCACTTGATTTACACGTTTTAGGGTGCCCTGATTAGGTTTTCTTTTGCATCTCAGCTAATTCAGTTAGACCGTTCGAAATTGGTATATGTAGGTTAATTAGGAGGGGCTGGAAGAGCGGGGAAGGAATAGGTGCGCACAGCGCGCACGGGACTACGCTGCCAAAGGCAGTGGGGACCCGGCCCGACTTTTTATCCAATGAGAAATTATTTTTTAAATTTTCTTTTCTTAAGAATAAATGCTAGATTTTAGAAGGAATATGTGCGAGCAGCGCACGTATGTCTTTACACGTGCGCGCGCATGGGTTTGCACTGCCGAAGGCAGTGGGGACCCAATGCGAGTTTTTACCCGATGATTAATGACTTTTTCTAAAATTCCTTTTCTTAAGAATGAGAGTTTATGAGTAATAACATGGAATTTTGAGAAATCATAAGGATGGTGAAGGAATACGCGCGCGCAGCGCTGCCGAAGGCAGTGGGGTTCCGGTGTGTGTTTTTACCCGATCACAAATGATGTTTTTCCTTTTTTCTTTTTTTAAGAGTAATGTTAATGAGTGATAATATGCAATTTTCAGAATTCATTCATTATAGTGATTCATTTAAAAATACTGACCCGCTAGCGGGCGAATGCAGAGGGGACCCGGTGTGATTTTTTACCCGATCAGAAATGATTTTTATTCTTTTTTTATTTCTTTTCTTAAGAATAAACGTTTATCAGTAATAATATGAAATTTAGAAAATCATAAGGATGGTGAAGGAATACACGCACGCAGCGTTCATATATATGCATTCGTTCGCGCGCATCGCGCACGGGTTTACGCTGCCGAAGGCAGTGGGGACCCGGTGCGACATTTTTCCCGATCATTTTTTTTTTTTTTTTTTTTTTTTTTTTTTTTTATCATATGATAAAAATTAATGCAATTTTGAGAATTCATTAATTACAGTGATTCATTTAAAAATAGTGACCAGCGAAGCGGGCGTAGCCTGCTAGTAATAAATAAATGCAACTGTGTCAATATCATATTATGGAAATCATATCATATTTTACTTTGATATTTTCTTATTAATGTGTTTTTGTTTGGTGTTAAGACCGATTGAGTATTCTAGGGTCCTAGACCTGGGAAGGATTTCGCTCCATATTTTTTTTTTTTTCTTTTTTTAAAGTGGTCATATCTCGTATTTGCACACGTTCAAAGAATACCACGGTAAACTCCGAACAGCTAGGCCGACGAGCGTACCTGGGATCAAAACCGTCACCTCACGTCTACCAGCTCTAAACGCAGAACCACTCGGACGCTGGTGGGCACTAGCTTTTAAAATAAATAAATAAATAAATTTCGCCATTTTTTTCATAAATTTCAATGTATGTTTTCTATTTTTGTTGAGATCCCTTGAATTATTTTGTGTTATGACCATAAAACCTCATAGCGCCGTCATGCACTACTTGGATTAAAAATCAATTATGAACTTTATTTCAATAATAAATGGAGGACTGTCTGTGTATTGAATGTGATATAATAATATTTTATTAAGTTTCAGCATATTTTAATATTTATAATCCTTTAGATTTTAGAAAAAAAAAAAAAAAAAAATGCTATATATAAGTTAAAATTTCAACAAGTAAAATCTAAGATTTTATTTTATACATACTTTGTAATGCTAGCAAATTTATTTTTAATTATTATACTTTTCCGATGTCAAATAAAGCATTTTTAACAGAATATTTATAAAGATAATGAGCTCCGAAGTATTTCACTGAAATTTACTTTTCTCTATAGAATAAAATAGTTATAGAGAAAAAAATGAAGGGATACATAAATAAAAAATGTTGAACTAAGAGAATTTTTAACAACACGTTTTCGTTCATATCATATACAAATGTAAACGCTTATAGCAATACTACTTAGATTAATTTAAGTGATTATAGTACAAAAGCGTATCTAAATTATTTAAGTGTAATTTTTATACTTCACTAAAAACCTATATATATATTTTTTTTCTTTCTTTCTTTCTTTATTTATTTTTTGAATAATTCATCGCAATATTAATAGCACATATAAAACAAACCTACTTTTTAAATAAATTTCCACATTGATATTTTCATAAAATATGCCAAAAAACGTAATATGAATAATATAAAAATTGCTTAAAGTTTTTTTCTCGAATTCCAATCCAATTACTGTACCATGTATTATATCTTCTTGAGTATAAAATTTCCTTTCAATGATACTTATGAAAATGTACATTTATTTTATATTTGTAGATCCACAAAGTACATTTCCTCCTAGAATCATAGACAGAAGAGCAAGTATTCTGGCGATCCAAGGAAGTACGATCGAAATACCATGTGCTGCAGAAGGTTATCCTATCCCTGAAATTCATTGGCTGAAACTAGATAAAAATCAAGCTCTTCGGATGTCAAATAGTCAGCGATATATGCAGTTAGGGGGAAATCTTATTATTAGGAGAGCTGAGCCAGAAGATAGCGGAAAGTACGTATGTTATGTCAACAACACAGTAGCAGATGAGAGAGTCGATACAGAGCTGTTAGTGGCAGGTAAATCACATACTGAGAAATTGTGTTTATTTGTTATTTATATAAATGCAGAGAACGCCATTCAGTCATTGATAATATCGATTCGTTGTTCATAAGTCTTAGATTAGATTGTTTGTCATAATACATGTATTATCTTTGGCCTTTTCATAGGGGCTTTTATAATATATCATAGTAAAGTGTGACAAATACTGTCATAGCCACCGTTAAAAGTGATTATAATAATTTAACCTTAAAATATTAAAAATCATATAGTGATTTTCACTATAACAATTTTATTCAATTTTATTTTAAATGTTTTTGTAATGCGAATGGGAAAAAAGGAAAACCATTTTTTTAAATTGGTCTAATTATACAAAATATCTCCATGTAAAATATTAATCGTTTTACGTTCTTTTTATTACCAAAATGAAAGCGATTAATGCAGTTTTTCCTATTTTATTGGCATCTCTATAAATTAAATTAAATTAAATTATCCAGTACCAAGATAAGTTGCTCTAAAGAAATTTCTGCCGAAGGCAGCGAGGGTCCGAAGCGAAATTCTTAAGAAATTTCAATGTATTTTCTTTTTAGTTTTAATTTGTGGAACGGTATAAGAAAAATATTGATTTTTTTTTATTTTTTATTATTCATTTAAATATAGTAACAAGCGAAGCGGGCAAAGCCTGCTAGCAACATAAAAAAAAAATAATAATAATAATCAATATATTATTAAAATATTATACACAACGTTCCTGTTAGTTCAGTAAATTTATTTCACTAATATTCTAGTGAAAAGCGAATTATATTTGTAGCCACGATATTAATACTGGAAGTTAGAATAGTTTTACTTATTTATTCTATATCAGGTACAAAATTTCTTTTGTATAGTTTCATAAAAATATATTTAATTTTTTTTTTTTTTTTTTTAAATGTATACGTTAATGTGGGGGAAGTGCACAAGTAATTGACACTTTTAGAGCAATCTCTGATGTTTTTAATGTTCTAGTCATCAGAAAATATTTTTAAAAATCCTAAGTAATTACATATGGTATGAAATACATTCAGAGCCACATATATGTTAAAATATATACATTTGATAACTTTTTTTTTTATGAAATTTTATTTAACACCCACTCAATGTTCCATTAATTGAAACTGCAAGCTTTTCATTTTATCAGTAATTGGCCCCCTATGTTCCAGTGTTCGACACTGCTAGTTATTCATTTTACCAGTTATTAGCATCCTATGATCATGTGTTTGACATAAAATGTTAAAATTTTTATATGTAAAATATATGACTTTATTATTTTTCTTATTTATTAATTAATAGCCCAATTCGGCAACGAGCTGGTTCGCGATCCTTCAAAAGTCCGATTTCACGAAACTCCTGCTTGATGACGACTGCGGCGCCTTTTTCCTGTTTCAGGTCCTACAACAGCTTATTGACATATAGTGAAAATAACTTTATTGAAAAATTTAATCGCAGTAAATTCTCACTCGGTAGCATCTGCGGCGCCCTCTTCCCGCTTCAATATCTGAGACAGCCTGTTCGCTTACCGTGTTACGATCTTTCAAATTTCTGACTTTAGCAAAGTCCAGCTCGGTGTGGACTGCGGCGCCTTATCCCCGTTTTAGAACTTACAACAGCTTCCACGCTCATACCGCAAATAGATTTGAAATTTTAACTGTTGCAAATTTTCGCTCTGTGGCGACTATGGCGCAGCTTTAAGTTTTAGGATTTGAAATAGCCTGTTCGCTCACCATGTAAAGGACCTTTGAAAATTTTGATCGTGGCAAATCCGCAACCCGGTGGAGCCGACGGTTTCCCAATCTTCTCCCTATAAGTAATTTACTGATAATCTGAATTGGAGATATTGAATTATTAAAATGACAAAGCGCCTTCCCTCGACAGAGATTTGCAGTATGTACTCCTCAATTTAAGTTTAAAATACGTTTAAAATGATATTTTACCTGTGAAATTATGTTAATTAGATGCTAAGATACAAAGGTAATATAAGCATTGTTATAACAAAATTTGTGTCTGATTATTTCGTGGTTTTTCTTTGAAACTTGCGTGTTAAAATACGAAATGTGTACGGAGTATCGGAATTAAAAAGCCTGCATCATAATTATAATTGGAGATATTGTAATAAAGGTGTTCTGGCTTTTCGATAGTGTTTCTTCAAAACCCCAGATTAGTATTAAAAAAAAAAAAAAAAAGAAAATACTACGTGCATGTGCCGTAGCGTGAATTTCACCATTTGATGTCTATATCAAGATAAAGGCTCTTTAACTTACATGACGGCGTTACTGTCAGTTGTTCGACATGTTGAGCAAGGGTTAGCACTTGTGAGACTGGTTTGCTTTATAGATAGGTATCCAATCATATTAGTCGAATATGCATAGTTTCTCCCTAGTATTGAACCGCTAATTGACAGAAAGTATAGTCTGTCGTCAAGGTAAATCTACGCATTACAGATAACCAATGCTTGAAAAAAATTACTCAAGAAATATGAGCAGTTACGGTTACTAATAACTCCAACATCAAAGACTTTTATGCTAACTATAATGGCGCTATTGCACGCGACAATTTCTCGCGTAACTTCTGCCCCAATCGTCAATTTGATTCAGTTTTGTTGGCTCAAATCGCCTCAATCCCCAGTGCAACAGAAATTGGGAGTACGAACGTTTTTTCTGTTCATTCATGAAAAAGTTTTCTCTACAAGTAACTTCTCCTATCATTAACGAATGAGTAGAAAGCTCTTTATAAGCGCTGACAAAACAGCAATAACATATACTGGAAAAAGATAAAAAAAACAGTTCTTTGATGGATTTTCGACTCAACATTTTCATTTTTTTTTTTTTTTTAGATTTTGAATTTTCGCTGGATGAAAAAATGCTGTGTTTTTAGCAATATTACGGTTACAAAACTTTTAATGGCTATCATTCGTAGACGGCTAGCTGCGCTTGACTTAGATTTGATGGCCATTACGATGTGTCTCTGAAACTTTTTCATCCATCCACCAAATGGCCTAGGACCCTGTTGTAGTCAATCGGCAATAATATCTACAAGCACAATAATGCTCTAATATTAATAAAATTTTAAATTTTAATGTAAAACTTAAAATTTTACATCAAAATATAACAGCATATATGACTTCATTTAATCTGCTTGCCTGCGTTTTGATTTCAATAAATATTTTTAGAATTCCCTAAAATATTTTTTACAGCATTTACTCCTCCCATGATACATATAAATACTTTTTCAGAATATTGAAAATCATAGTAAACGCATAAAAGAGATCAAAATGCACCTCAAGCAATTTTCAAAATGAATTCAAATACTTTGCGTGTCCATGTAAAGGAATTATTTTTTATGATAGCATAGAGCCGTCAACAAAATTATATAATATTTTGTACACGTATTTTTTTTTTTAACTTTAATCGCTAATTTTTATCACTAAAATACTTTTTTTATAAACAGCATGAGGGCTAAGATATGACTCAGCAAATATTTAATTAACAAAACAATAACAAGTGCACATCTTTTAAATGCGAATTATTGCTACGCTTCAATAATTTTGCTGCCGACTGTACATGTTTATGTTTTGTCAGCTTTGCTGTAAACAGTTACCTATAAAAATACCTGATTTATAACAAGAGTGGTTTGTTTACAAGGACTCAAAACATAATTCATGTGTGTTACAGTTTATAAGAAACTTATTTTTTATCTGCGCATTTCAATATCTTTACACAGCGTTAAATATGCAAAATCAACGTGCATTTTCCAAATGCGATAAAGTGCAGTTGCCGTATCTTCTTTTTTTTTTTTTTTTTTTTCGGAAAATTCATACCAGTATTTTTTATTAGTAAATTCCAACTTTTGAAATAGCACCTCGCTAATAACAGAAACTGATATTAAAGACATCGGAAATAAATTTTAATTTAAATAAATAAACATTGGCAGCTAGGAAAAAAAGTATATTTAGTACATAGTATAAAAGTATATTTAGTACATTTTAACCGTTTTAATGTTTCTTTTACAGGGCCACGCAAAAGTTTTAAATCATTGCGGATAATTAATAGAAATGCACTTTCAGCGGTATTACGTGTTTTATACAAATTTCAATCATTTTGAAAAATGTTTATGATTTAGAATTTATGATGTTCCTTTTAAATACAATAAAATAACACTTAATGGAATTCCAAAAATATTTTTTGAAATAAAAGCGTAGAGAGGCAGATGAATGGAAGTCTTAAATGTCTTTAAAAGCTGTTGAAAGAAATCCTCCAAAATATAAAAATATTCTTAAAGATAGAAGAAACCCTTTTGCAATTAACTTAATTTATTTCTAAAATTAAGGCATAAGTAAAAAAAAAAAAAAAAAAAAAAATTGATCACCGCATGACTTTCTTCTATATTTCCCTGTGCAAAGTCACTCAGTAAAAATAATTGATTAAAATCATTATTTAAAAAAATTATCTTCCATGATAATGCAGTACGGTTTCCATATTAGAGAAGTAGTATAACACTAAATATCCAAAAAAAAGTTCATTTTGTTCTTGATATTAAATACGAAAAAAAAAAAAAAAATAATAATAATAAATAAATAAATAAATAAAAATAAAACGTTAAAAAGGAAAAAAAAAAAATCGATAGTTTTATTTTAAATTATCGCAGATAGATGGTTCAACCATTCATTTTAAAGGTATTGGCGAGCTCTTTTGAAACATAACCATCATGAAAATTTATTCCCCTCTTGGGGAGACTTCCTCCCCCCCCCCAGTGGGGAGGAGAGGCTCCTACATACACATTTTTTCTCCCAGTTGACTATCTCTATTATGAATAAGTCTTGTAAATTTCATAATGATTATTAAAAAATAATTCTATTTATGCACATTTATACAAAATTTTTTACTATACCACCATGTTAAAAATTTAGAAAAAGCAGGATGGCAACGCAATCTGTAAGACATTTTTTACCAAAAGTTGACAGGCACTAATTTATGTGAAGGTATAACTATATACAGTCAGCAACAAAAGTGTCCGAACACTAGCAAAAATTCCTATATAAAAATACGCTTAATACAGTTTTTCTGAATAAATCCTTGCCGAATCCTGTTCTTAGTCCGTCTAAGAACGTGATTCGACAAGGATTTATTTAACAAAGCAGTATGTCTACTTTCTTTTTATATAGGAATTTTTGCTAGTGTTCGGACACTTTTGTTACCGACTGTACTAATTTGTATGAAATTCTGTGCAGTAGTTCCTGAGATATAGTTACCAAAGATTTTTGTCACACACACACACAGACAGACATTTTCAAAAAATGAACAAATCGTGTTCTACAGCTCTCAAAACGTGTAAATCCATCAAAAACCCGACGTCGAAAATTTTTACGAAACCAATACTTTCTTCTATTGAACATAGAAAAAAAAAAAAAAAGTGAGGTTCGTTTTTATTCTAATAATTTTCACACTTTTGTAATGATCGGTTAATTTTGTGCATTAATCTGGTTGACTACTCTAGGATCCTAGGCCTTAGTAGAATGCCCTGCAAATGGATTTTCTAAGGTGTTCTAGCCCGATTTCACAACAATTTCGAAGGAAAACATGGATAAATAATCCGAACAGCTACGTCGACATACGATATATGCGATCGAACCAGGCACCTCCCATTTTCCGACTTTTCAGTTGAGATCCTCTCAGTCACTCTTGAGGGCCTGTGCCTATATCTAAATAGAAAATTAAGAACACACTACATTTTAACGTAGATTCTTTTACTGTTTGATTTAAGGGGGGGGGGATGCTTATCCCAAGTAGCACAGTATGGTATTTTCAACGTTGAACAAACGGCAATGCATTCCGTTGAATGACCGTTTTTCCGCAACGTTAATAATCTGAAAATATGTCTCGTTGATTTCCTCATCTTTCAACGGTTGTTTTAATACATTTTACAACGCAAAAAAACCCGTTGTAAAAGGGTTGTACGAAATCGCAATACTATCGTTTTTTTTATAACCTAAAAAAAACCGTTGTAAAAGGGTTGTACGAAATCGCAATACTATCGTTTTTTTTATAACCTAAAAAAAACAGTTGTAAAATGGTTGTTCAGAATCGCAATACTGTCGTGTTTTTTATATCAGTTTTCAACGGTTTTTCTTATGTCTTATAAACGTTGAAATACAAAAAAAAAGAGCTAGCTCTATATATCCATTGCGAATTTTCCTTTCTAATAAATATTGCTAATAAATAAAAAATAAAATAAAAACATCCCTTGTAAAAAGTTTTGCAACTTTTTTTTTTTTTTTCCTTAACGGCTCTCTTCACTTTACCGTCGCCGGAAGCCCGAGCCAATGTTATTCTATGGGGAAATTTTCTTTGGAAACTTGGAAATAATTTATGAACTAATACATATTTTTAAATTCTGTTTTCACATTCTGAAAATTCCGAACTGTTAAATTGACTGACCTTTTTTAAAAATGTATTTTTTTTTATTTTTAATATTTTATTTTGAAATTGCAAAATGAAAAAATTTCACCTATTGAAAATTCGTATTTTGCAGCTTCAAAATAAAATAAAATAAAAATAATTTTTTTTAAATGGTCCGTTAATTTAACATCTGAGAATTTTCAGAATGTGAAAACAGAATTTAAAAATATGTATTACTTAATTAGTTATTTGTAAAGAAAAATTTCCCATAGAATAACATTAGCTTTGGCTCCGGCGGCGGAGAGTAAAGCGGGCCCTTAATTTTTAGACCCTTTATTACTTTTTTAAGACTCAATATAAGAAAATACTAGATTCGTAAAAATTTTCAATTTCTGTTTTTCGAGGGATATACAAGTTTTGAGGAGTCCAGAACACTATTTTAAAAACGTCTGTTGGATAAAAGTTTTGTCCGAACTGTATCTCAGGAACTTATTGCACATACATATAAAATTATATGAATTTCATATAAAATTACATGCAATTGCATCTTGACATAAGTACTTTATTGATTTTTGGTACAAATGGCCCAATGGTGGTGCTACCATATTCCAATTTCTCCCACTTAATGGAACACTATATCTCAGGTTCTATTGTGTATAATCAATTGCATATAACTGCACAAATATACATCATAATTTCACCACTTATTCATGCTTTTCAAAAGTTGATACCTGAAATTCACGATATCTTTGCAGTCAGTTACCAAAATATTCAACTATTTGACTTATAATCAATGAAATCTATGTTCTTTTCGAAGCTGTATCCCCAAATACTGAAAATCTTTGCCACTAACTGATGAAATTCGGACTTTCTTCTATTATGAAACACTATGCTGATTCAATTCGGATGCAGATAGGCCGATAGGTGGCGCTGTTGTGCAGCAATTTAAACTGTGAATAGGAAAGCAAAATCTCAACTTCTTTTAGCATATATAATTGCACTAAACTTGACATAGGAGACAACCAATATAAAAACGAATACTGAATTAGTTTGAGTGTGTATCAGCTGACAGGCGTTGCTGTCTTTACTCACTTTCTGCTATTTTTATATGACTACATCTCAACTACTGTTAATTAAAATTGTTGCAAATTCTGAATATAAAATCTTTATTCTGAGAAGCTATATGAAACTTTAGTGCATGTTAAATAACGGCAAGTGGCAATTTTAATCTCCTCCTATTAGTCAATTGTTTATGGTGTTTGGTGCAATTTAAATCAACAGATGCTGAGATGTAGCTATGTGGAAAAGACACTGATTAATAGCAACACTATCTGTCATCAGATACAGTTGGCAGCAAAAGTATAAAGCAATAGCCAATAATTCCCATACCAAAAAAGTGCACTTAATACTGTTTTGTTAAATAAATCCTTATTGAATCATGTTCTTAGACTGATAATAAGAACATGACTCGACAAGGATTTATTTAACAAAGTAGTATTAACAGGGGTCAAAGCAATCAAATAGGAAATTATAGGAATTTTTTTTCGCAGACTTTATTTACAAAATCATTTAATCATTGTAAATTACGGAAAAGAAATCAAAACATTTAATTTCACTAACACATGGTTGAATACGTTTTGAGGCTGCGGTCAGCGCCTATTTAATGAACTGGGCACAATAAAAATAATCTGGTGTGTCACTCACACGACTTTCCCTTATCCTGAAATTTAATACTATAAATACAGGTTGGTTGGTTGGAGGATTAAGGCCGATTGACTCCTTATGTGTCCTAGGCCTATAGGGGGAATGCCCTCCGTGGGGGTCTTTCTAAGGGGTCCTAGCCCGTATTTACGCGAGTTTCGGAGGAAACCACGGAAAACTCCGAACGGCTAGGTCGATGAGCGCGACCTGGGATCGAACCCGGCACCTCCCATCTACCAGCTTTGAGCGCAGAACCGCTCGGCCGCTGGTGGGCCCTAAATACAGGTTGGAGATTAAGAGGTAAGATAACGATGCTATGTAAAACAATTAGTTTTATATGATAATTAATTCTGTGTGAGGGGGGCTGCCGCCCTCCTTAAACCCCCGTTTCATTAATGCACCTACATTTACATAGAATATAATTTTGTTTTTTAAAAATAATTTATTAAAATAATTTTAAAAAATTATCTTTTATGATAATGCAGACGATTTCCATATTAGAGAAGTAGTATAACACTAAATATCCAAAAAAAAAACTCCATTTTATCCTCAATAATTAAAAAAAAAAAAGTTTTTTTTCGTTAAAAGTAAAAAAAAAAAAAAAAAAAAAAAATCGATCTGTTTTAAATTATTGCAGATCGATGGTTCAGCCATTCGTTTTAAGATATTGGCGAGCTCTTTTGAAAGATACTCATATTCGTTTCATTTGGCTTAGTGCAGTCTATAGACGTTAAACTCTACTTACCTGCAATTTCACCCATAGGCGAAATTTATTAGAATTCTCTTGATTTTTCCTGTACACGAACCATTTGCTTGATCTTAAAAAGCTTACTGTAGCATCCCTATATGATACACATTTAGAATACCAAGTTTGGAATGTCTGCTACTATTTTTTCTTGAGATATGCTAATAACAGACACACAGACCAACCACTAAAAACATGATTTTCGTATTCAGGAGACCTCAAAACGTGTAAATAACAAAATCTCACTTTCGAAAATTTGACCCAAAAACAATACTTTCTCTACCTTATGGGTAAGAGATAATAAAAAATAAATAACAAGAATAAGTGAAAATATAAAATGGTAATAGAATTATAAATTCTTTTAATGATTGTACAAATTTTTTTTTTGTGCTATTTGTTATGCTTCAAGTAACAATACGTTCACATTAGGATATATATATCTTTTATCTTAAATTACTTTTTTTTATATCATTTGTTCGAAGCCACGAGGAAAAATTTGTTTTACTTTTCGTCACATTTTCTGTTAAATTACCCTTTTTAAAAATTCTTTTGTGCCTTCCATACCACAAGTAAGGTTTTATTTATCAGTAAGTTATTGTACAGTGTAACCATGTTTCTTAAAACCAGCAGCGAAGAACAGTCTAAAAGCTTGGAGAATTGACCGACAGCTTGGGATTTGGAAAACATCTACTCATTCGGCGCTCTCTTATAGTTTATTTTCTCTGAATCAGATGACTATCTCCAATACTTTAAAACTGACTTGTCGAGTCAATACTTGCATAGAGCACCATGATCTCAAGAAATGTGGTCGAAGAATAGCTGTAAATTGAAAGTCTCGAGTCCAGTGGATTATACTGGAGTTGTGCATGAAATTAAGTAGATTCTTATTATAAAAAATGTTTACGAATCAAATACTTTCCTCTCTTTTTATATAGAGAAAAATAAAAATAGTGCTTTATGAACTCTACAAATATTTTGAAGCTGTTTTGCCATTTTCCAACTTTGGAACTGGGCCTATAAATTAACGTTGGAAAATAAAGCATGTTTCTAATATGCTTAAAATTAGTTGGTATTGGTGAATTTTGTATAATTTCTCATCATTCTAATAAATGAGGTCATACAGGAATTGAAAAGTTCCTATATTTTTGTTGACTTACTATATATTGTCAGCACTATTTTTAAAAAGAAATTTTTCTTAATTTATAAAATTTGTACAAGCTGTTTCTTAAAAATAATAACAATAATAAAAATAAATAAAAATAGAAAACTACAGTATGAAACGCAATGAATTTTGTCCATACCTTACTTACTCTAATTTGCTGCATGTTATTGACATTAATATTTCAGTGTCAAACATTCCTAAAAATTTTCCTATCTAAATAATCTTTATGCAAGTTCAGGTGCAATATTGAGCATTTCTCTCCAACTTGTATGTTGTTAAATAGATCATAATCTAGGTTTTTCGAAATAGTACCCAATTTGTCAATTTATTCAATAATTCATAAAAAATCAAGTTAAGTGAAAATTAAGGCTGCTTTTGAACAATTAACCAAATTATATTATTTAATTTTAAAATACATTTAAAAAATAAAATTAAACAGTCGTAAAATATGTATTTGGGGCGAGTAACTTCTCATGTGTAAACTGAGAAGGTGCAATACCATTGTCTACAGTAACATACTCAAATTGAGGATATTATGCGTTTGATGCAGTAAAGCTCCTATTAGAAAATTTTTGTGTACAGTTATATTGCTGAGAGTTGACTGAAGGTGCATTTTTGTTAAAAATTGAGACTCTTTGCCAAAAGTTGATTTTGCAAAAGTAAGTGCCTCAGTCAATGCGTCACTAAATTTCTTTTGGATTAATCTTCATTTCTTTTGTGCATGTCTCATGGGCAGGGTATGCCGATTTAAATAGGCTTGATTAAAATGTATATGGGAAATCTGGCTATTACACCTCCAGAACTAATACAGAACTACGGAACTTTAGAATTGAGTCAGGTCTCATTTACAGATGAAATCTACAAACTTGTGGTTTCACACTAAATTTTCTTTTCAGTTAATAAAACCATTTAGTATATGTATACCATACCTATATGTATGTATACCTAAATATAAACAAGTTATTTTTACATATGCTTGACTGGTATATATTCAATTGTATGATGCTCATCTAATTCTAAAGTATGGATCCTTAATCCTCCCTTAACCCTGATGCTGTGTCCAGGTCCATTTTGACCCAACATCGACATACATGAAAATTATGCAGACTACACTCAGTAAAAACGTTATATAAATTTAATAAAATAATAGGAAATGAAATTTTGGCTATACACCGTGTCCCAAAAGTTTAGACAATCAATGAAATTTGTCCCCAGAAGCCAGAGCCAATGTTATTCTATGGAGAATTTCGCCCCATTATAACTTATTAACTAATATATGTTTTTAAATTCTGTTTTCACATTCAGAAACTTTACAACTATTAAACAATTTATCGCATTCTAAAAATTATTTTTTAAAATTTTTATTACTTTATTTTGAGGTTGTAAAATGCAAATTTTTACAATGTGAATTTTTTTTATTTTTGAGCTTAAAAATGAAATATTAAAAATAAAAAAAAAATCAATTTTTAGAAAGCGATAATTTGTTTAATAGTTTTGGATTTTCGGAAAGTGAAAACTGAATTTAAAAATATGTATTATTTAATGATTATGGGGCAAAATTTCCCCATAGAATAACATTGGCTTCGGCTTTAGGAGACAATAGGCAGAGAGTCCCCTTAACATAAAAAGTTATTACGTACAATTAAAATTCGTGAGATAGGTAATAAATAAAAACAGTTTTGCTGATATACACATAAATTATATAAAAATTTGCTGTCTTAAAAGTATAGACACCTGCAAGTGTTTTTGGTTTTACATTTTTAAAAGTAACTAAAAACTTGCTTTTAATATTGCATTGCCGCAACACTTTATAACATCCAGTACACGTTATTCCATAGAATTAATTAAGCATTGCATTATTTCATACCACACTTTGCCAATAGCAGTTTTTAAGTCATTTACAAATGTATATTCCTTTCCATTTTCATATATTTTACAAGATAAGATCCCCCATATATTCTCCATGGGATTCAAATCTGGACTAAGTGCTGGCCAGCCTAATAGTGTGATATTGTTTTGATAAACCACGTTTTCGTTGATCTGGAGGTATGGATGGATGCCACAGATCTTGTTGGAAAACACAGTCTGGTCCTGCTTGACAGTAAATTGGCACGTAAAATATCCTGATAATTCTCCGATTTCATTTTTCTATCCGTAAATCCGAGAATGTTTGCCCGTTGAAACAAAATCCTCCCCAAGTCACTACGGATTCTCGGCCTTGTTACCTGCTGAAACGATTCTTTTCTTAGGTCATGCCAGTAAAATTTATAATCATGAGGGACGTCCAAATTCCATTTCTTTTCGTCACTGAAGATGCTAAAAAGCCACTTTTCACCGACATATGCATTCTTGCCCACTTTAGACCTGCATCTTTATGTCTTTGCTTTAAGCAAGGTTTTGCTTTCATTCTTCTGTAAACAATGCATTTTGAAGCTTTAATTCTTCTGTGAACAGTACTTTTTGAAATTCTGGAAGTTGATGCAATTGCACGCACAGATAAATTATCAACTGAAGCCTTTTTTAATAACATTCTATCATCACATAACATTGTTTTTTTTGGTCTTCTAACTCTTTCGAGTATTCCATGTTCCACCTGATCTTAAAACTCTATAAATACTGCTCAAGGATCTCTTTATTTTTCTCGATATTTGTACAGGATTTTGTCCTTGCGCTTTTAACTGTAAAATCTTAACAATTTCATCTTCAGAAATTTCTTCAGAACACGGCATTTTTATCAGAATATGCAGGAAGTGTTTTTTCTGAATCACTAACAAAACAATACATTAAACTCAAAAAATCATTATGCTAAAAATATAGCAGACGATATTTCAATTAATGGCAAAAATTCTGCATTTATAGAAGCAGATGACAACAAAAATGTTTTATTCTGTGAACAAAAATGTAAAAGAAAGCATGTAATGCTGTATTGTGTTTATGCTTTTGGGTTAGCAAATTTTTATATAATTTAATGTACATTTTATAATTTCAAACCTTCTTTGATCATAAGTTATATGTGTATATCAGCAAAACTGTTTTTATTTATTACCTATCTCACAAATTTTATTGATTGTCTAAATTTTAGAGACACTGTGTATATTGAAATAAAAAACTTTTAGTCTCATTTGGATGCAATACTCATTACTTATGTTTAACTTATTATGTTTAACTTATTAACTTGTTATTGTCATATCAACTTTACTGCTGTCACTACAGTCTTCTCCATTTTGGTGAGAGTATTTTATTATGTTTTTCTTAACTCTTTATACATATATGCATTCAACTACATTTGAAAGAAATGAAAAAAAAATTTTATTATACACATAAATTTTACAATGAGAAAATTCTTCAAATATTTTTTGTTTTACTTCTCTCTAAATACTTATTTTTTAGCGGTGCGTATTTTAGAAAAAGTTTTATACGATCCTCAACAATGTTTTCATCGTATCTGTCACCCATTTTAGTACGTACAGCATCTGAAAAAAAAAAAAAAAAATATGAACATACAGAATGAAAATGGAAAATGTTTTATAATTTAATAAATATCAAAAACAATTACCGCACCAGCATTAAATATACACTGCCCTTTATATCACCACACTGGAGTGGCAAAGTCAAATGATCCATTGTCCGAAAGAGAACCTTGAAATTTTAGACATTACTTTTTATTGCTCTTTTACAAAAGAGACCCCAGTTCTACATGCAATTATCGCAGTAGGAGGTTTGTCAGGGTAGAAAACTGCTCTTAAAGATTAGTAGCAACGCAAATCACACATCAAAGAAATTTCAATAAAAACCGCACTTGTCGCATTGAAGTCGCTAGTGCTTTTTAGACTTTTGAATTTGCAGTGCCAGTAGCTCATCCTGGAGGATTTTTCTGTGGCATCAGCATTAAATCTTGATCTATCTTCGGTGTTTTCTATGAACCATGTGTGCATTTACAGTTTAAAAAAATTATTCCAGATCCTTGAAATTAAAAGTAATAATACTTGTAATATTCCTAATTGTATCTTTTTGTGTTGTGCCTCTCAAGCAGTAAATGATTCTCCATACTTCTGACTGGGTTGGTTGTAGGTTTAAGGCTGATTATGGTCTTAGGCCTAAGGCTGAATTGCCACTCATGGGGTCTTTCTAAGAGGTCCTAGCGTGTATTTACACAGTTTCGAAGAAAACTCTGAAAGGCTGTCTATGAGTGCAACCTGGGATTGCACCTGACATTTCCCATCTACCAGCATTGAATACAGAACCACTGGTGGTCTGCTTCTGATTCATTGGGAGAAATCATTTCAAAGATATATTGCCCTAATTGATTCAAACACTGGAAAGCAAGCCAATCATTTATGTCTACTTTTTTTAAATATGTATATGAATAACTCATTTTCATTTGCTGTCACTCAAGCAGTTTTTTTATATGGCTGAAACTTTACACATTTCTATACTTTCCAACATTTAAAAGATTACTAGGTTTTACTTTGCTTAGAATAAAATACAATTATATCTTTTCCTTTACGGAAAACTAATGCTTTAATTTTTTTTTAAACAATGTAGCAGAAAAACAAGTTTGATAATCTAATACAAATTTACAATTTTAAACACATAAGATTTCAAAACAAAAAAACATTTTTGTTTAAAATATATCAGAACTGAAAACTATGTGTAAACAAAAACAAACAAATATGAAGATTAACAAAAAGTATTGTATTTTGGAATACGGCCAATTGACTGCTGTAGGTTCTCGGCCTGAGGGGGAGTGCCCTCTAGAGGAGTCTTTCTAAGGGGTCTTAGCCCTGATTAACAAAGAATTTGAACTACTTTTCCCTCTTATATCATTTGCAAGGACAAATTATTTCAAGAGGGGTTAAACGGTAAAAATAAAAAATAAAAAAATAAATAAATAAAAATAAAAATGGTTTTGATAATAGCAATGCATTAAAAGAAGCTAAAATATAATCCATTTGCCTGACATCTCAATAAAATCATTAATAAAAGACATTCAAAAATAATCGCTTCTTTTATTCATTTTTTTCAGGATGACTCATTTGTTAACTGAAATATCACATTTGCAAAAGTTACCCCCACCCCCTTTAACCAGAAAACAATTTATGCATGAATTTTACTTATAACTTAAATAAAATATATATATACTTACTTATCCTTAAAAGAAATTACTATGATTAAATAACATTGACTTTTTTTTTTTTTTTTTTATACTAAAGAAAATGTAATATTTAAATAAGAAATATTTTTTAGATTTGCTTCTTCCCCTAGTTCGAAACTGTAAAAAATGCAGGTTTTGATATGCTTGATTAAAAAGTCAATTTATAAATTGATACACCCTTATGCCACTTGCTGAAAGGTTAACATTATCTAAAGAAGAATAAATATGTAAATTACGTTCTTTAAACAATAAGTTATTATTAAAAAAGTCTTACAGAGCACCAATTTCATCATTTTTGTGCTTTTAAATGGCAGTTTCTCTCCACGTCCTGCCCAGTTGCAACAAGAAGCTAATTGAGGTGTCATAAGTGAATGTAAAATCCGATTTGTTATGTGAGCAAAATCTACACCACCTTTAGTTGAGAGATACTTGACCTATAATAAAATTTTACATAATTTTAAAATAGGCGTATGAGAAAAGCAGAAAGAGAAACATGCTTAAATTATATGTATACAATTTTAATGACAAAATCATTATAGCAAAACAATAAATATTCAATTTTTAATTTATAAAAAAAGAACATGTATTCAATCATTGATATGGGTAGGTAAAAGAGTTATTTGATTAGTTGATGCAACAATAATAGACACAAAAATCCTCCCAACAGAAAAAAGCATAAATCATTTTTACATGGTCAAATCGAATTTTCATATTGAAGCTAAATTATTCATGGGTCGATCCAGGCAAAGGTTGGAACCCTTTTGCTCCTCCTTCACAAAATTCTAATCCCTAAAATGAGCCCCTTCACAAAATTAAAATCCCTAAAATGGGCCCCTTCACAAATTTAAAATCCCTAAAATGGGCCCCCTCACAAAATTAAAATCCCTAAATAGGCCCCTTCACAAATTTAAAATCCCTAAAATGGGCACCTTCACATAATTAAAATCCCTAAAATGGGTCCCTTCACAAAATTCAGATTTATAAAAACAGCCCTTTCACAAAATTGTTTTTTAAAAAGTAATACTATTTTTTCATATTTACAGTATTATTTTTAATGAGTGTCTATACTTGTTTAATTAAAATGCTATTAATTCGATATTAAACATTAAGACAGTAACTGCTAAAATGAAAGGTTTCTTGCAAAAATTCTTTTTTTCACAAAAATGGACCCAAAAAATTAAAACCTGGATCAACCCCTGTTATTATAGTACATATGACTAAAATCGTAACTGTTGGCAGGGTCTAATGTGCTAAAAAGTTAAGTATTCAAAAAGCTTAAAAAAAAAAAAAAAAAAAACAATAGTATAACTATATTTCATTTAACATTACAATTTATACATTATTTATAAAAATGGGATACTAAACAATCAATCTGTCAATGTGTAATTTATACTAAGAGTGAAAGTAAGAAATTTTCAAGTAGCAACTATAAAACCAAACAATCATTTTTAAAATTTTTTTAAATAAAAACTTTACGATCACATATACAACTAAATCTCTCTATATATAGTTTAGCCTTCTGCAAATTGACTGTTTAGTATACGTTTCATACAATACACTTATGCAGCTAACAATAAATATGCTCAAGTGTATACCATTTTATTAAAATTTACTGGATCATCCAGAAACTCTTCAAGTCGCTGAATACCTTCCCAATTCTGAACAGGTAAATCAAAAAGCTTTGTTGTTTCAGCAACATTTGTATTGTCATTTAATAAAATCTCTTCCAACATCTTTCTGTTATTTTCTACTTTGGAATTTATGTTTTCAAGAATCCTTAAAACTTTTCTCTGAAAAGCTAAAATAAAACAATTTAAAAATTTTTTACACTAGACTACAAAACACAGTAAAAAATATTTCAACAAAACAATAGGGTCACAGTGACCTTTTGAATAAAGAGTGAGTAAGGACCTGTGATTCTAATGTAACCCGAGAAAACGAACTCATGCCTGTAGCCTGTATCAAAATTCTAACCACAGCACCATGACAGTGTGCTTTTTTTTTTTTTTTTTTTTTTTTTTAAATAACTAAACTTCAACCTTTTTTTTTTTTATTTTTTAAAATTTAAATAATATTAAAAGATTTCTAAACTTCCATTATACAAATGTTTTCTTTTAACATTAGAAATCCTAAAGACAAGAAATATATATCCTGAAAAAAAAAAAAAAAATCTACATACAATCACCCCCACTTAAGTAATGCCAGTCAATGCACAAAAAAAACATATTCACCTAAAGTAAACACATTTTAAACTTTTTACAGTATATTTACAATAAAACTTACCAATTATTGCTAATTTTTGCGAAGCGCTAAAAGGAAATTGTTTTTCACATTTGTTTCACACAAAACAAAAAAATCATACTCAAAATGCAATTTATATTTACTTTATACTTTTATCTATCATTTTCTTTAAAATGGAGCAAAAAAAAAGCTTTTAAATATATAAATTTTTGAATACGAGATTATATGAGTTTTTATGTCCAGGCGACATTCTACGGCGAAATCCGAAAACTAATTTCTCAAAAATTTCCCTCAAAAGCCCCTTATTCTGCATACATATACTTCAATACACAAAAAGAACATTATATTCACCTAAAGTAAACACATTTTAAACTTTTTACAGAATATTTAAATTAAAACTTACCAATTATTGCGAATTTTTGCGAAGCGGTAAAAGGAAATTGTTTTTCACATTTGTTTCACAAAAAACCAAAAAAAAATCATACTCAAAATGCAATTTATATTTACTTTATACTCTTATCTATTATTTTCTTTAAAATGGAGCAAAAAAAAAAAGCTTTTAAATATATAAATCTTTGAATACGAGATTATATGAGTTTTCACGTTCCGGCGACATTGTAACGCGAAATCCAAAACTAATTTCTTAAAAATTTCCCTCAAAAGCCCCTTATTCTGCATACTTCTATTTCTATGCACAAAAGGAACATTATATTCACCTAAAGTAAACACATTTTAAACTTTTTACAGTATATTTACCATAAAACTTACAAATTATTGCTAATTTTTGCGAAGCGGTAAAAGGAAATTGTTTTTCACATTTGTTTCCCAAAAAACAAAAAAATCATACTCAAAATGCAATTTATATTTACTTTATACTCTTGTCTATTATTTTCTTTAAAATGGAGCAAAAAAAAAAAAATTAAATATATAAATTTTAGAATACGAGTTTATATGAGTTTTCACGTTCCGGCGACATTGTAACGCGAAATTCAAAAACTAATTTCTCAAAAATTTCCCTCAAAAGCCCCTTATTCTGCATACATATACTTCAATACACAAAAAGAACATTATATTCACCTAAAGTAAACACATTTTAAACTTTTTACAGTATATTTACCATAAAACTTACAAATTATTGCTAATTTTTGCGAAGCGCTAAAAGGAAATTGTTTTTCACATTTGTTTCACAAAAAACAAAAAAATGATACTCAAAATGCAATTTATATTTACTTTATACTCTTATCTATTATTTTCTTTAAAATGGAGCAAAAAAAAAAAGTTTTTAAATATATAAATTTTAGAATACGAGTTTATATGAGTTTTCACGTTCCGGCGACATTGTAACGCGAAATCCAAAACTAATTTCTTAAAAATTTCCCTCAAAAGCCCCTTATTCTGCATACTTCTATTTCTATGCACAAAAGGAACATTATATTCACCTAAAGTAAACACATTTTAAACTTTTTATTGTATATTTACAATAAAACTTACCAATAATTGCTCATTTCTGCGAAGCGGTAAAAGGAAATAGTTTTTCATATTTGTTTCACAAAAAACAAAAAAAATCATACTCCAAATGCAATTTATATTTACTTTATACTTTTATCTATTATTTTCTTTAAAATAAAGCAAAAAAAAAGTTTTTAAATGTATAAATTTTTCAATATCAGCTTATAAAAGTTTTTGCGTTCGATCGACAGCGTACCTCGAAATTTGAAACATAATTTTTTAAAAATTTCCCTCAAAAGCCCCTTATTCTACATACTTAAACTTCAATGAAAAAAATTAACATTATATTCACCTAAAATAACACACATTTTAAACTTTTTACTGTATATTTACAATAAAACTTACCAATAATTGCTAATTTTTGCAAAGCGCTAAAAGAAATTTGCTCAACATTCAAAATTGTGGAAAACATAAAAATCGTAAAATACCTGTTCACTTTTTTTTCACAAAAAACTGAAAATTCAGCAATAAAACTGAATTTCAATTGTTTATAAAATTTGTACATGTTATGTATTTCAATAGTGAATAACAAAATCCATTTTTAACTAAAAGATTTCTTACAAATAGCTCAAATACATTTTTGCAAGCTACCGACTACAGTCGAACCTCGTTAACGTGAATTACTTTTAACGTGAACTGTTTCCACAATCCCTGTCAACAGGAAGATTAGTTTGCGAGTTACTGATAGTATTAACTACTGATAACTTGAACAGATAGATCTGTTACCTACCTTGAGATTTACGTTAACGAGGTTCGACAATATTGGCGATGAAAACGAAGTGTCATTTTTTTTAAATTTCCATGAAAATTACTGTATTATTGCATACGTAATCTTAATGAGGCAAAACAATCATGATTTATACTTCATTGAAGCCTGTTATGAATATTTTTAATATATTTTTACAAGAAATTTGCTCAACATCCAAAATTGTGCAAAATATAAAATTCGTAAAATATCTGTTCACTTTTTTTTCACAAAAAACTTAAAATTCAACAATAAAACTGAATTTCAATTGTTTATAAAATTTGTACATGTTATGTATTTCAAAAGTGAATAACAAAATTTATTTTTAACTAAAAGATTTCTTACTAATGGCTTAAATTAATTTCTGGGAGGGAGCGAATATAGGCGATGAAAATAAAGTGTTATTTTTAAAATTTTCCATGAAAATCTCTGTATTATGCTATATTTCATCTGAATAAGGCAAAATATTCATCAATTACACTTCAAATATGCCTATATGAACATTTTTTACCATATGTTAACAAATAATTTGCTCAACATTACAAATTTAATAAAAAACAAAATTTTGAAAGTGTTTGTTTACATTTTTTGAAAATATACTGAAAATTCATGAATAAAACTAAATTTTAGACCTTCAAAATACAGTTATGTACTATTTATTTCAAAATTGAGCATTAGAAGTCATCTTTATCAAAAATATTTCTTACTAATAGTTAAAAATCAATATTTGCAAACTACCGAATGTTGGCGATGAAAACCAAGTGTTATATTTTAGAAATTCCCAAGGAAATACCTATATTATTGCATATTTCACCTTAATAAGGTAAAAAAAGCATGATTCACACTTCAATTAAACCTATTATTAATATTGTAAACATATTTTAGCAAGAAATTTGCTCAACATTCAAAATTGTGCAAAATATAAAAATCTTAAAATCTCTGTTCACTTTTTTTTCACAAAAAACTTAAAATTCAACAATAAAACTGAATTTCAATTGTTTATAAAATTTGTACATGTTATGTATTTCAAAAGTGAATAACAAAATCCATTTTTAACTAAAAGATTTCTTACTAATGGCTTAAATTAATTTCTGGGAGGGAGCGAATATAGGCGATGAAAATAAAGTGTTATTTTTTAAAATTTCCATGAAAATCTCTGTATTATTCTATATTTCATCTGAATAAGGCAAAATAATCATCAATTGCACTTCAAATATGCCTATATGAACATTTTTACCATATGTTAACAAATAATTTGCTCAACATTACAAATTTAAAAAAAAACAAAATTTTGAAAGTGTTTGTTTACATTTTTTGAAAATATACTGAAAATTCATGAATAAAACTAAATTTTAGACCTTCAAAATACAGTTATGTACTATTTATTTCAAAATTGAGCATTAGAATTCATATTTATCAAAAATATTTCTTACTAATAGTTAAAAATCAATATTTGCAAACTACCGAATGTTGGCGATGAAAACCAAGTGTTATATTTTAGAAATTCCCAAGGAAATACCTATATTATTGCATATTTCACCTTAATAAGGTAAAAAAAGCATGATTCATACTTCAATTAAACCTATTATTAATATTGTAAACATATTTTAGCAAGAAATTTGCTCAACATTCAAAATTGTGCAATATATAAAAATCTTAAAATCTCTGTTTACTTTTTTTCACAAAAAACTGAAAATTCATTAATAATACTGAATTTCAATAGTTTATACAACTTTTATATGTTATATTTATTTCAAAAATGAGTAACAAAATCTATTTTTAACTAAAATAATTCTCACTAATGGCTCAAATCCATTTTTGCAAGCTACCGACTACAGTAGAACCTCGTTAACGTGAACACGCTTAACGTGAATTACTTTTAACGTGAACTGTTTCCACAATCCCTGTCAACAGGAAGATTAGTTTGCGAGTTACTGATAGTATTAACTACTGATAACTTGAACAGATCTATTACCTACCTTGAGATTTACGTTAACGAGGTTCGACAATATTGGCGATGAAAACGAAGTGTCATTTTTTAAAATTTCCATGAAAATTACTGTATTATTGCATACGTAATCTTAATGAGGCAAAACAATCATGATTTATACTTCATTGAAGCCTGTTATGAATATTTTTAATATATTTTTACAAGAAATTTGCTCAACATCCAAAATTGTGCAAAATATAAAATTCGTAAAATATCTGTTCACTTTTTTTTCACAAAAAACTTAAAATTCAACAATAAAACTGAATTTCAATTGTTTATAAAATTTGTACATGTTATGTATTTCAAAAGTGAATAACAAAATCCATTTTTAACTAAAAGATTTCTTACTAATGGCTTAAATTAATTTCTGGGAGGGAGCGAATATAGGCGATGAAAATAAAGTGTTATTTTTCAAAATTTCCATGAAAATCTCTGTATTATTCTATATTTCATCTGAATAAGGCAAAATATTCATCAATTACACTTCGAATATGCCTATATGAACATTTTTTACCATATGTTAACAAATAATTTGCTCAACATTACAAATTTAAAAAAAAACAAAATTTTGAAAGTGTTTGTTTACATTTTTTGAAAATATACTGAAAATTCATGAATAAAACTAAATTTTAGACCTTCAAAATACAGTTATGTACTATTTATTTCAAAATTGAGCATTAGAAGTCATCTTTATCAAAAATATTTCTTACTAATGGTTAAAAATCAATATTTGCAAACTACCGAATGTTGGCGATGAAAACCAAGTGTTATATTTTAGAAATTTCCAAGGAAATAATAGAAAAAAATCCACAGAAAAAAAAATCGCAACATTGACCAAGAAAAGTGCATTGATTTATGCATATAAGGAAAATCAAACACTGAACTACGCCTACGCATAAGAATCACATACAGGAAATCAACTTGTGAATAAACATTCGGCATTTGTAAAGTGGTCTAATATGAATGAAAGAAAAATTATAAATTGTAAACGAAAAAGCTTTAAATAGTAATAAACAAATTTCACTTATATTACTTAATAAAAATTGGTTTGATTTTAAAATTAAAATAGGGTTAATCAGTAAGATTAAGCTATATTTTATTTTAATGTATGATTATTCAAAATAAATATTCTTAATGACAATAATAGATGAAATAAAAGAACTTAAATTCTGAAGTACAATACATATCATTTAATTTTTTTTTAATTATAAAAATAAGCTGCACTGTTTTATTCTTTTTTCGAAAAGGTTATAGAAAAAAAAAAAAAAATTAAAATTTATAATTATGTTGCTACTAAAATTAAAATAAAATTATTATAAAGTTTTAAAACTAAACAATTTAATTAGTCTTTATGCCCGCTGTAAAAAAAAAAAAATAAAATAAAATAAAAAAATAAATAAATAAAATTCTTGTTCGGTTTTACAGGAAAAAGAAATTGAACCAATTATAGAAGATAAACTTGCTTTTATTATATGCATAACTGTAGTTACTTTTTATGTTTAATATTATTTTCCAGAAAATAAAGTTTATTCTTAAAAGGTAAGGTGTTTTCTATACTTTATAGATGGGATTTGAAAGTTAGAAATAATTTTTAACAAAAACCCAGTGGGTTTTTCTGGGCTGGGCCCAGTTTGCCAGCCCTGGTGCTGACTCTAGGCTAATTTCACAGGGTACACCAGGCAGACTTTTTTCGACTTATTTTCGCACTTGAAGGCCCTTTTTCAACCCATTTTTGTACAAGTGGCCTTTAGATACTTTTCTTTTTAGCATGTAACCTAGATATAGTTTTACAGCATCCAAGGAACAACAAACACATATAGCCCACACGTATAAAAATAATTTACTTTTTCTTTGTACAAAAATCACAACACAGAAGAATGCAAATTATACTCTTTTTAACGAATTCTCCCCCCCCCCCATTTATTCCTGAGTCAGCACTATTATATCAACAATATTAATTTAATATAAAGCAAAATAATTACATATAAAGAAATGTTTCAACATCTATACAGGGCTGTTCGGTGTTTTCCATGTAAGTAATATTTAATTTTGTATTTTTTTCATCTGAAATTTTTTTATTACCAATTAATTTTTTTACAAATTTAAAATAAGAACATAAAATTATCAAATGATTTGATTAAGTATGTAAATTTTATTTCTTAAATCCTTGGATAAAATAAAAATGACATGTTGGTATTGCAAATAAAAAGTTATATAGAAATTAAAGTTTTGCTTTGCTGACTTGCTGACAAATTGATAAAAACATTCAATCTACATATTCAGATTTTATTTTTTTTTAACCTGTTAGTACAAAATGAAAAAGAAACAAATTATGTTTAAGATTATAATCGTCTATGTGTTAATGTTAATTACTTCTATGAAACAAAGAGATCAAATCATACAATACTTATTTCATTGACATATAACTGATGTCAGCAGCCTCATTAACCAAAGCTACGTATTTCTTTTTTTGGATCATACAAACTGGCATTCCTTTATAATTATATCTTTTTCTGCAAAACAACCACCTGCTTTTTAAATGTGGTTTCTAAAACATTTAAATATTTGAACACGTACACACATTTAAAAAAAAGAAACTTCGCAGTCTATGAGACTGCTTACAAAAGTTAACGCTATATTCCACAATACAAAGTTATTAAAATTAATTCGCCATAAATAATTTTATAACTTATTTCTATCATAAAATATAATAATAATATTGAATTTACTCACCTTTTTATAGTTTAAAGCCGATCTTCTGTTCATTCGTATATGCTTGCAAGCGACGGACACAGCACGAGCACACAAGATCACGATCCCGCCATTTCACAAATCGTGTATCGATATCAAGTTGTAGAGATTCAGCGTCATTTGATGGAAATAAATGACGTATGAAAAGTACCTATTAACTCGTTGAAAAAACGCATTTTTTATTAGAATCAAAGGGAAACAAGAAACTAATAAAATACCTATTTTAAAACGTCGAAAAATAACTGGAAAAAGTATAACCATAAAACAACGTCTTTTATTGGTTTTCTTTATTACCGAATAAATTTTCGAAATTGTTTGGTGAGAATATTGCAAAATAAAAACCATTTTTCAACGGACATAAAATAACGTAACCAATTTTTCACTGTTCAGACTTATTTGCAACGCTATAACAACGTTATGTGCTACCTGGGTATATTCCAAAAAATAAGCTTTACTTCTTTGCAGTTGGCAAAATACCTTGTAGTCGTCTGGTGTTTTATTTTTTATTTTATTACTATAATAATAATAATAATAATTATTATATATTTTTTTTTTCATTGGAATATTTGAATTTTTGAGACTACTGAAAACAAAAAGATGTGATAACTAAAATTAGTATAAACATAAATAAATAAATAAAATAAAATAAAAATGCTAAGTATTCAAGTGTATTCCAATTTTCGTTAATATATATATATATATATAGTCTCAATTAATGTAAATTTACATTTGCTTGATACAAAGTTTTAAAAAATGAAATAAATAAACATACTCAAATACGTCCTTCTGAAACTGGCTTTTATGAAATTAAAAGAAAATGTTTCAATAAGTAATTTTTCGGTGCATAGATACAAATAATATTAATATACTTAACGATTTTTGTTAAAACTGCAATTATTGTATTTTCCAAAGTACTAATTTGAAAGTAGTTAGTTTTAAAGCATTTTTCGAGAACTATATAATGCTTATCTGAGTTTTTAGCTAACTCTAATTATTAGGTTTCAAAAAATAACTTAAATATCCAATAATTGGATTTTTCAACAAGTCTCAGCATTTACTTCTTTCAATAACCTTAACGATGTTATTATATATTTTTTAAAGAAACAAGTGCACTCAGTAATTTGCATAATTTGTAATTTATTTAGTTTTACTGAATGAATTACAAAATACTGCTAAACAGCGAAAATATTGCTTTAAAAATAGTTTTATTTAATCATTAAATAAAAATATTCGTTTAAGTATTTTTAGCTTATTAAATTTTCAATAACGTATTTTTTCCATTAATTATACGAAAGATTCTACATCAAATATTTTGGTATTTTGATTAGGAATATAAATAACTTATTTGTGAATTTTTGTTTTCGTTAACAAAATTTTCAGTGATTAATTTTAAATGGATAATATTATTCGCATTATAACACACGTTTTAGCAACTTTTTTTTTTTTTTTTCTTTTTCTTTTACGATCCATTGTATAGTGATTTTTCTTTTAAATAAATGTTATATGTTATATTGTAATTTTTAGTTTTTAAAATAATTAATTATTATACAAAATACGTGCTGTAAATATAAACAAAAAATGAAAAATAAATAAAATAAGACTTGGCGCGAGATAAATAACCACAAGAAAAATCTGAAACTTCCATATCACCAATTAGCACAATCAAATATCTGACAGTTGTTTCGACAGCATTTAACACATCAACATCAGTTCATAAGGAAACCAATTTTATATTTATTGCACGTTTTCTTATTTTTTCTATATTTTTCACGACGATCGTTTCTCAATTTTCTATTGGCTACTCCTCTGTATTTAGCCTAGCACTATTGGTTGATTGAACTTTCGTAGAATCCGATATTCTGACGAATTATTTTAAGTCTGGATCAGTTTTAATTTGTCCATTCACATAACAGAGCTACGTGCTGTCAAATAGCATAAAGTTCATATTATTTTGCTTATTTATTTATTTATTATTTTTTTTTAATACCACAATAACCTAAAACAAAGGGTTACTAGTATACTAAATTGGAAAAAAAAAAAAAAAAAAAAAAAAAAAAAAAAAACCCTTTTTCTTTTTTAAGGATTAATATTACTCAATTCAGATCTCAAATTTATTATGTTTTAAATCATCTGATTTTAATCCGCTGTATATTTAATTCAAATTTATTTTGCTCTAGATATTTATTTTATAGACTGCCATTTATCATAAAATATAAAATGTCATTTACCATTTAGATGACTGTAGTTGATGGTCCCGCAACATTTATAGTTAAAAAAATTATCCGTTTCAGTCCAAAGTTCAAATATTGAGGTTATATATCAGTTCCTAAAAGTACCATGTTTACTGTATTTCATTAATCGGTAAAGTTTCAATGCAATATTTTCATTATGTTAATTTCACCATATTTCAAAATCCGTGCATGTGACAGAAAACTTTAAATGATGATATTTCTTGAAAATGATAAGGGAAGTAATTGAAAAAAAAAAAAAAAAAATCCATAGCTTCCTTTCTTATTGTCGGAACACTTTTCTTCCGTTTCTTTATGCTCTGATGAGGGTACATCAAATGTTACCGAAACAGCTGTCTGCTATTATAAAAAATAAAGCAACTACCATATACACGTGTAATGAAAAAAAAAATTATTAATTAATTAATATGAAGTTAGTTTAAATGATTAAATACTTCCAACATTTGATGCTTAAATTAAGCAAATGCACTTTTATTTGGAATAACATTTGCATTCCATTTCAAAAGAGTAGAAATATTTGACACACATTGTCTATATCTCAAGTTTACAGAACACATTATTATGTAGATGGGACACTCCCGTATACTCAGTGGTAAACAAAAATTCGACTACAGCGACCCTGTTGCCAACGGCTGTAAGTTTCTCGAGCTCTCCAGCTTAATACTTGTTATTGTTTACAAACTTTACTGTCAAAAGTAATTTATTTTAAGAAGTAAGTATTAAATATTATGCAAATGAGTTTTTAAAATATTCATGACCAACAATATATATATATATATATATATATATATATATATTAAGCATTTTATATTATTTAAACCAAGCAATGCTAAATATTTTACTGCTTTTTTCAGAATTACAGTTTGTAAATTTTATTTGTACTTGTGTGCTTGCAAAGTATATATTTATATATATAAACACCATAAAATTAATTTTATTTCTTTCAAGAATAATTCTTAATGTTTTGAGAATGATCTTGGGAGTTCGAAAGTAATAGAAAGTGGAGAAAAAGAAAACTTCAAATACTAACTTGCTATTAACTACTCGCGAAAAATGGATCAAAGATGCTATTCATGTAGACCTAACACATGTGGAAGTTCTTTGTTCCCCTCTGTTGACACTAGTGGTGCTATTTGCTATTATCGCTCCCGTTCGTTTTTTAGCTTCACTGTCTTCTCTGTATGGCAATCTATGTTTCATAGTATTACATTAAAATAATTACAGTGAAACGAAAATAATAGAAAGAGAGGAAAAAGAAAACTTCAAATACTAACTTGCTACTAACTACTGGCGAAATTAAAAAAAAAAAAAAAAAAAAAAAAAAAAATGGATCTAAGATGCTATTCATGTAGACCTAACACTTGTGGAAGGTTTTAGTTCCCTTCTGTTGACACTAGTGGTGCTATTATCGCTCCCGTTCGCTTTTTAGCTTCACTGTCTTCTCTGTATGGTAATCTATGTTTCATAGTATTACATTAAAATAATTACAGTGAAAACGAAACATTCCCTTTATAACTGTTTGGTCATAGACTACGTTTATTATTATAATCGCAGATGAAATAATATCAGTATAATATTTGGTTAATAGCTCATTATCAGAATAGAGGATAACGATTAACACATACTTTTTTTTTTTTTTGTTGTTCTTTTTGTTTAAGTAAATGCACTCGCTGTTTCTAGGTGAGATCCTTCTTGTTAAAGAACGTAAGGGATAGACGTAATCATTCATTTTACTTTTGTGTTTATTTATGGAATTTTTAAAAAATGTTTTTTTTTTTTTTTAATGTGTCAACTGAAATTATTTTTGGTTGATTTTTCATATAGTGCATAAAATTTTTGTTGTAGTTATTTATTGACTTGTTTTGATTCTTGCAGGTTGTGGTGGCCTTTTATCATATATTTTTTTTCTGAATTTTACTAATTTGTTACAATATACATACGAGAGGTGTTTCAAATTAAAATGTGTGAAAAAACACTGTGAGAGTAGTTGAAGTTTTTATTTAAACGCAATTACCAAAGGCGTGAGCACAATTATCCCACTGTTTCGCAAGTCGAATTACTTTTATTTTATATTCTCCCCTTATGATTTTGTACAAACATCTTCTCACATAATACTGATGTTTCCAGTGTTCTAGAAAATTACATTGTTAATGACAACCAATTTACTGTATTTATATAACAGTACAGTATGCATCTATTAATCTGAACATATTTGCTTAAGGAATTTTTTTTTTAATTATTTTAAAAACAGTTTCTTACAGTCATTAAACTTTCCATCTGTTTTTGTAATGCCCTCTTTAATTTATCTTGCCTTTATTTTTTAAATTTCTTATTTCCATGAGTAAAAGTTATGCAATTTTTACGCTTATCACTTTCACGCAACTGCCCATCACTTTGGTTTGTATTATTTATTTTTTTCAGAACCTGGTGATTCTATATACAGCCTAATACTCGATGATATTTTAGGAAGATGCGAAATAGTAACATATGTTTCCCAAGAAAATTCTATGATTTTCGAGCTTTCTATTATTTATAGACATTATCAGGATTTGTACGGACCTGCGTTATTTAAGGCATTGTCCGTCAACATTTTCTAACAATAAATTTCGTTATAAATTTGTACGATATTTTTATAAGAAAAACACCTATATAAAATTAGTGATAGAAAAAAAAAAAACCAAGGATTGTACAAATCTTGGCTATATCATAAAAGACTGTAATGAATAATGTAATTAAACTGAATTTCATGCCATTTTATGAAACGGTGTGTGTGTGTGTGTGTTTGTTTCAGGTATAATTATATTAGTCTCAATTTACTCTTTCTAGCCCCACTGAAAGTGAGTGTAACACCTCGTCAGATTACAGCTGAAGAAGGCGAATCGGTAATTTTCAACTGCTCAATAAAAGGTCACCCTGTACATTCAGTTACGTGGGTCAAAAATCTGAGTCCCATTGTCGCCAATAGTAGACTACGCTATCTATCTAGAGATCTTTTGCAAGTTGCTCCAATTATGAGAGAAGATAAAGGGATGTATCAGTGTTTTGTTAGGAATGATTTTGGGATGTCTCAAGGCACTGCTGAGCTTAATTTAGGAGGTAAGGATGTGTATGAATAAACATGTTACTTTACTCACCTTTTTCATGGTGAAGTATATTTGTTTGCAAATTAAATTGTATCAATGACATTTAATTCGAGTGTGTGTCTATACGTAATGTACATATTATAAAATAAATAAGTAAATTACTATTAAAAATATGATACAGAAATAAAATATTGACTCTTTTTTTACTTTTCCTTTAATTTTCATGCATGTTGAGTCATTTATCCTAACGACGAATTAGCTTGAAAATTCCAGTATCATAGAATAACGTCAGCTGCTAAAGGAGCCACTCTTACAAGGCTCTTTCAGTTTGTCCTCAGATTAAAATTTCCTATCGCTAAGAAACTTCTTCATGGGCAATTTCAACCTATTTCGATCTATGAAAAATTTTCTCGGAAAAAAAAAAAAAAAAATGTCCCAGAGAACGAATTTAAATGGGCCGTGCGAATGGGGTCCTTCACGCATCTGACGGAGTTCCATAAGAATTAAATTCTCTAACTCGCCCATCGCGGAAGCAAATGCATCACTATGCATAGAGCATATGTGAAAAAGTAATAAATGGTTAATATTTTTATTTGTGCTTCATATTTTCATTAATTGATTTATTTTATTTTATTTCATTTATTTATTTACTCTATTTTATTTTTACTTTACATATTGTATAATACTTATTAATACTCCCACGTTTTAAGTTTCATTTAAATGTTTAATTGTGAAAATTGTCATACTAGCCGAATTATTACTATCTGAAAATGAATTTTATCTTATTAATTGGGAATACTAATTTTTCTCATATTTAATTTCAGTTAATTATTGTAAAGATTAGTATTAAAAATTCCTGGTATGAAAAATTCGGACAATTTGTAATAAACGACATGTTTAGTATTATGACAGCCTTTAAAGAAATCTTTATATAAAAGATTTTTCTTCAATTTTGGGAACAGTTAATCTGTTTAACCTTGTCCTATGGATTAAAATTGTATTTGGGGTCTCACTCTATGGCTATATTTTGAGCATTAAGGCTCATGAAACCACCCACTATGGCTTACAGTTGTTTCCGAAACACTCTGAACAACAATGCTTTACCCGGGATTAGATCATGGCTACTGCTAACTGAAGGCCAAAGTGCTAAGAATGCGGCTAACAATTGTGCTTGTTCGACATAACATAGGGTTTTATGTTTTCCTAAAAACTTTATTTTGTGCATCAATGTTTTCGGAGATAATGAAAATATCGATATCATCATCAAAAACAGCAACACTAATAATAATAACAAAACCGGCTCGTACAATTTTTCGTACAAATAATTTAAATGATCTCAACAAATAATATTTACCACAATTAGAAGGTATGTGCATATACAGACAGTAATAATAATAAGAGTATACATTATAGAATCATCTCGTACAAATATTTCTTAGATAAATATTTTAAATGAGAATATCAAGATATATTTCACAACATTAAAAGGCATAAGCAGACTTAAATGCATTCAGTGGATCTAGACGTAATCGGGATACTCTCCAAAAAGAGAGGGGGGTCTTCGAAGTTCTAGATTGCATTCAGAGCAGTTACAAAGATTCATGGGTAATGGAAAACATCGTTTTTTTATTTTTTATTTAAAAAATATTTAAAATGATTATTTAATGAATCAGTTATCAAACTAAAATATATTTGTTTATTTAATTATTTATTTATTACAAAGGAATGAGGTTCATCTTGTCGGTGAGTGTTTAGCCACTGAGTTTTAAATAATAATTCCCGGGTTCGAATCCCGAATCAGACACGAACGTTCAAATTAATTTTACGCTTTTTGTTCAATTCTACCTAGTCATGGGGTAAAAAATATGACTATAGTCTGACAAATAAAACCTATCTAATGAAAATAATTTTGACTGTATAAATTTGGTTAAAAATGTAATTTAAAAATTCACTCATTACTGACTTAACAATCGGAAAAATAAATTAACAAAATGCGTTTAGAAAAATATAGCAATTATTTAATTAAATTTAAATTCTAAACCTCATAAAAAATTATAATAATAAAAAAATAAAATAAAATAAGGGAAAAAAGAAAAGGAAAGAACAAAAAAAAAAAAAAAAAAAAAAAAAAAAAAACAGGAAAAAATACTTTATTTAAAAAGAAGGAATTAGAATAATAATAATAATAATAAATAAATAAATAAATAATATCAGTCAAATTAATTTTTTTGCAGAAAATATGATATATATATATATATATATATTTCTCTTTTATATTGAATTTTGCAAATAGATCAGAAAAGATTGCCTACTAATTTTAAGAGACGAAAATTTATTTTATATCCTTCAATTATTTATCACTAAAGTTTCTGAAAGTTCATGTTCTTAATCCTTTTAGAAAAACTAAAATGGAGTTTCTTCTGCTAAGAGATATCTCAGTCTTTTTTAACTGTCTGTAGTGAAAAAGAAAATATTACATTTTTGACTTAATAAAAAATACAAATCGAAACTAGTAATAATATTTTTTTTTTTTTTTGTTTTTGTTGTTGTTGTTTGTTTGTTTATTTGCCCCGTTGCATCGTATGCGGAAGCCAATACACATAAATGCTTCCTAGATAATAAGAAAAATAATCTAAAAAGAAACAAAAATGAGGATATTAGGCGAACCAATATTAACAAAGAGTAAACAAGATGGAAACAACAATGCAAGAAAAGAGTTTAGTGTCTCAATTTTCTCTAATAAAATATCTTACCCACAATTATATTTCTCTCTTAGCTTTTGTATCCTAAACAATGAAGAAAGAATGCAATTGTTGTATCCATAGATGAATGAAGCATAATATCCGGAAAAAAATCATAAAAAATTCTGTTCAACTTCATCCCATGGAAAATTTCTTTCAAAGATAAAAATAAGTTTTTTCATAAACAAATTAAAAGAGCATATTATTAGAATATAAATCCTATTTGTTACATATTCGGTAAAAATTTTCAAACTTTTATTAAAATTTTAAAAGGATATAACTATAAGTTTTTGCTAATTTTCGTATAGACTGTTGCAAAAGACACAGAATTGTTTTTGGAAGTGAATGATTTCTTATGTTCTAATTAAAATTGTGTTAATTAAGATAGGGCAGCTTTTCACTTCCAATTTTTATTTATTTATTTATTTATTTATTTTTTAGTTCATTTTAAATGCCAAAAAATCATATAAAAGATTAGCTATAATAATAAATGCTAATTAATTTATAATCCAACAGTTATATTTTATAGTACAAACATTTAATTATCAGTATTTATAATAAACACTCCGAATTAATTAAAATGTAATTTCTCTGTCTCCATTCTACACAATCCCATGCCTAACCTAAAACATCAAATTAGAAATATATTTCTCATTTGTTTGTTTATTTATTTATTTTAAATCTACATTTTTATTCTTCGACCACTTTCATGAAACCATGGAAGCATCTGCGCAAGTGCTAACTCAACGAGTCCAGTGGTAAAATAGGGGTGACAGTCATCTGACTCAGAGAAAATGAGCGATAATACAGAACGCGGAATTACTGGATGTTTTCCACATTTCAAACTGTCGGTCAAGCTGGCTTCCCTCCAACATTTTGGACGCGTCCTCACTGCTAGTTTTAGGATGTGATTGCACTGTAATTTAACTCATTTGCTGTTATTGTAATTAATATTATTTGAGCACAACTGCGGAAATAAAAACAACTTAGACGAAATTTTAACACGCACAAACATATGTATATACATATAATATAATACATATAAAAACTGAAAATATTTTTGTTATTCTCACACATCTAGTTTCTGCTGCTCCACTTTTAAGTGCGTCAAAGAAAAAAAAAAATAAAAATCCGGGGAAGTAAAAACATTTTTATATTAGTCTCTAAACAAGTGATAAATAGGGATAAAAGAGCATAAATTCATGAAATTTAACATTGTAGTTTTTACCTCTTAAAGTAATTTTAGACACTATTTTCCAAATTATAAAAGATAAGACAGTTTAGATTAAATATTATACTGTAGAAGATGTTCATGCTCCCCGTCTCCCTTCAGACCATAGGTGCTGGACCCAATATTATTTGTTCTTCATTGTAAGATTTACATTGTGTTACATAGTTTTAATCGTATATACCCAGTTATTTGGTATTTTGTATAACTTATTCAAATCAAGTAGTGACAAGTAGCACAGTAGATAAAAACATTGTTTACACATTGGCTAATTATGGAAAGGTTGTAAGAGAAGATTAATTTCACTATAAATAAATAATACGGCGGTTAAAACATCTCAAAATCCTGTTCTTTAGATAAAGAAATTATTGATAATTTATATTTTCCGCTTGGGCTTAATTTAAAGAAATGGAATTTTTATAACATTTAAACATGTCCCACCAATATTAGAATGAAAGTGGTAATCTCTAATGTTGAAAAGTACAATATACCGTGGAATCTTCCTTAATTATAATTTCGAACTTTGTATTATTTTATGTGATTATGACCAGTGTAATAAAAATACATATTGTCTTGGGATTTGCTTGATATTCTGGGATCGAAAAAGCAGTTGTATAATGTTTATTAAATTTCATTTTTTTAAGTATGACTTGATTTTCTACGAGGATTTCATTGAATTTGGGAAGGTAAGGAAACTGACTGTCATAATATTTCAAAGAAGATTTATTTCAGAATAAATAAATAAATAATACGATGGTTTAAACATCTCAAATTCCCGTTCCGTTGACGAAGAAATTACTATTTATTTATAATGGAGTCATTCCATGTCAAATCAACAGAACTAAAAACCTGACCCCCTCAGATTTTTAAGAATTTGGGTTCATTTATTTGTTCTACTGAGAAATGAATAGATATCAATTAATAAGTCCCTATCACATTTAGTTTTTGATATACAGGGCTGCGAAAGTGGATAAAAATGCAATTTTCTGAAATTCTTCTACTACAAATGTACCCATAATTTCTTTCCTAATTAACTTAGTGATACAAAATTTGTATCATTAGAAAACTTATAATACATGCTTTTAAATGATTTATCACAAATATACATATTTAAAATTTCTCACTTTAAGGTCAAACTTTTTGTCTTTTGACCTCCAATATCTCAAAAGATACACATTTTAATTTTCTTTTAAAAATTATATGTTATTTTTACATTTATTATCTATAACTATTGCAAATTTCAACATGGGACGTTGAGTTATAAATTAATATGCATATGCAACCCTAAATCAGTATTTTCATACTAAGATAACGTAATTCCCCCCTCCATAATTTGCTCTCTAATTAACTTAGATATATAAGATTGATATCATTGGAAAGCGTATAATATAGGCTTTTAAATGACATACCGCATGTATAATTTTTTTTTTTTTAATTTTTCATTTTAAGGCCAATAATTTTGACCTTTGACCTTCAATATCTCAAAAAATACATACTGAATTTTCTTTTAAAAATTATGTGTTATTCTTACGTTTACCATCTATAATTACTGTAAGAGTCAACATGGTACGGCCTTGGGATACTGACTTTGCAACTCTACCAGTATTTCCACATTAACATAACGTATGTTTTAGAAAAAAAATAGATTATTTTGTGTTGATTTGACATGGAATGATGACTCACTGTCCGCTTGTAATCAATTTGAAGAAAGGAAATAATAATAACATATAAACATGCGTCACCAATGCTAGAATAAAATTGGCAATCTCTAATGGTGAAAAGTACAATATGCCGTGGAATCGGCCTTAATTATAGTTTCGATATCTAAGTTATTTTATGTGATTATGACCAGTGTAATCATATATATTTTCTTAGGATTTACTTGATATTATGGAACGGAAAAACAATTGGATAATGTTTATTAAATATCCTTTTTTCTGTCTCATAATTCGCTATGAGGATTTCATTGAATTGGGGATTGCAAGAAGACTGATTGTCATACGGTTTCAGAGAAGATTTGTTTCACAATAAATAAATAATACGAAGGTTAAAATATCTCGAATTCCCGTTCAGTAGACAAAAAAATTACTGGTAATTTGTACTATCCGCTTGGGCTTAGGTTGAAAAAATGAAATTTTAATAGCATTTAAACATGTGACACCAATACTAGAATAAATGTGGAACTCTCTAATGCTGAAAAGCACAATATACCGTAGAATTGTCTTAATTATAGTTTCGAAATCTATGCTTTTTTACGTGATTATGACCAGTGCAATCGTAATTTGTATCATCTTGGGATTTACTTGATATTTTGGGATGAAAAAACATTTGGAAAATGCTTACTAAATTGCCTTTTTTTCACAGTCTCACTTAATTGACTATAAGGATCTCATTGAATTTGGGAATGTAAGAAGATTGTCCTCTATAGTCATTGTTATGTTATTGATAGGTGTTTTTTTAATGTACAGTGCTGGCCAGAATGGATGACTCACTTTCTTTTTCCCATTCATAGTGACCTATTGGCGCCAGACGTTCGTATTGGCTGTCTGCCAAAGTGCAGGTGTTCTTGCTTGGCATTTCATTCGTTCATTAGTTGTGTTCGTCGTGTGTTGCCGTACAAATTTTTTGCAGAAGGGCGAAACAATATAAAAATGCTTGGTAAAAGAATTTCACGCGAAATGCATGCACTAATAAAGATTCTCAGCGAAGAAGGTTATAGTACTCGGGAAATTGCTGACAAATTACAATTGGCACAAAAGACAGTTTCCAGGTCTGTAAGTAATTTCAAAACAACCCGAAATTATGGATATTCAAAGCCAAAAGGTCGTCACAAGAGCACAGGCAAGCGCATGGATGACTCCATAATTTTGGCAGCGAAGATGTCAACCAGAAAATCAGCGAAAGCAATCCAAGCTGGTTTACCAAACAATGTTAATAACCCTAGCTAAAGGACAATCCACAGGAGACTATTCAATGCCAATTTAAAATCATACAAGCCTGTTAAGAAGCCTAAATTGTCTCCCAAAAACATTACTGACAGACTGACATTTTGTAAAATGTTATCAGGGTTGGACCGCGGAGCAATGGAAACATGTGATGTTTTCAGACGAGACTCAAGTATCGCAGTTTTATGCATTTTGTAGAAACATACGACGGTCTCCCAATAAAAGAGACTGTCAATGCCACATTATTCCCACCGTGAAGAATGCTGCAAAACTCATGTTCTAGGGAGCCATTTGTGCCAAAGGAAGATGTCGGTTGTGGTTCATGCCTGAAGGCACATCAATTAATGGAACTGTTTATCTCGATGTGCTAAAAGAGAAGTTACCACCGTCCATGGATATCAAACAGTGCAAACACTTCCAACATGATGCAGCACCTTGCCACCAGACTAAATCTGTTAAGACATGGATTGCAAAGCAGGGGTTTCAGATCCTTGGGCCGTGGCCTGGAAATTTTCCGAATCTAAACCCAATCGAGAACTGTTGGGTAATTTTAAAGCGCAAAGTCCCTGAGTGTAACCCCACTTCACTTTCGGACTTAAGAGAAACTATAAAACAAGTGTGGATTACAGACATTACACCAAACTATTGCGAAAAATTATGTATTTCCATACCTGATCGTATCCAAGCTGTATTGAAAAAAAAAAAGGTTTCATCACCAAATATTGAACCCTTTCTCAATTATGTATGTATACTGTGCTTATATAACTAAAATTAATAATTCCCTTAAAATAAATACTTAGTTAAATGCAGTTATCCTTGTGCATTCATAAACATCACAGTTTTTTGTGGTGAGTCATCCATTCTGGCCAGTACTGTATATATAACTGTGAAATTTTAATCAACACTTAAAGTTAAATGTTTGAGTACATAGTAAATTAAATATTTAATTTTAAAATAAAAACATACGTATTATTTTATAATAAAATAAGTAACATAAATACGCTACTAAAAACAACATTATAAAAATGTCATACTAACTAAAGGAGAAAATAATATTATTTTCCTACTTAAAACAATTCCTACAAAAATGTAAACAAAGATTTATTTTGCTTGTGTTTTTTAAGCAAGACCTAGTTTAAACAGCATTAGCTCCAGTATGAGCCAATTTTGCAGTACTTGGTAGGAAACACGTGTATCACAACTCTATGAATGCATGTTCTCTTATTATGAAATTCATTTTTATCGAACATTGTTGTTTGAATTTCATTTTATATGTTTTTTTTTTTTTTTTTTTTTTTTTTTTTTTTTTTTTTTAACTACTCTTCTTTCGGTATTAATTGCATTGTTACGTGAATGAATCGGTCTGTCAGAGGCTTAAAATTTTATTTACAGAACATTCCAGAAGATTACATGTCTGTCAAACAAATATAAATTTCATTTTCACTAGAAAATACAGCTTAAATATCAGCTGACAACATAGGAACTATTAAACTATTCTTCGACCACATTTCATGAAACCATGGAAGCATCTGCACAAGTGCTAACTCAACGAGTCCAATGCTAAAAAAGGGGTTACAATCATCTGACTCAGAGAAAATGAGCAATAACACAGAGCGCGGAATTACTGGATGTTTTCCAAATTTCAAACTGATGGTCAAGCTGGCATCCCTCCAACATTTTGGACCTGTCCTCACTCCTAGTTCTAGAATATGTGGTGTCACTGTTCTATAGTGTTGGTCTACAAGTGTATTTGCCAAATTTTCTTTGGTGATTATGGCGAAATACCATTTTTGCAAATGGTTGTCATAGATTTGAAGCGTAAACAAAAGCAAAACGCGTTTTTCAAATGGCGTCATTATTAATGTACAAAAATTAATTAAGCTTATTTTTAATAATAATAAAACAAATACATGTTTAAAATTCACTTACCGCACTATTAATGATTCATGAAAGAGCTTCATAATTTTCGTTACTTGAAAGATTATGAGTGTGCACAAATATATAAAATGTTCTACACTTACCGTTAAATACGATTATATCAATTAGAATTCCGTATACCATTTCTGTTAATGATTTTTAGAACACATTGCATAATTACTCAATGAGAACCACAATCCAAACCTAATCAGTTTTTCGGCGAAACACCTTTTACGCGTATAATCCACAACATACCCACCACATCTCCATGCAAATACGTCCAACAAATTATTTTTCTTTCTCAAAACCATATCACTCCCACACTTTTCACAAATTATAGTTTGTTTAATTTATTCTCATTGTTTCAAAAATTTCAGAAACATTTATCCCTCTCAAAATATATAACTCAAAAATAAATAAATAAATAAATCCTACTACATTCACATATTCTTAGAAAAATACGCCTATCTCTCGTTACAACCATTCTAACATTTTTTATCAAGAAATTTTTATGTTTTTTAGTATTTTTTTTTTCACTGATTCACTGCTACTAGATGCCATACTTAAACAAAATAAAATAATATTAAATAAAATAAACAAATTAATTATAAAGAATAAAAATACGACTGTTTTATATAAGCTGAAATAGAATACAATAATAAATAATTACTTCTTTATAAATAATTGCTATGCTGGTTTCCATGGTAATTAAAAAAAAAAAAAAAGGAACCGTGGTTGCTATGACCATAAAAAATAAACAGCATGCAGGCTGCCGTTATATATTCCAAAGATTCCAGAAGAACATCGTTATTGTTCAAAACGGCGCCAAAGAAAAATTGCCAAATCCAGTTGTGGACCAACTCTATAGTTGTACCGAAATCACATTTTAAACTGTAGAATAAGCATAATACAAAGCTTTCGTTGTAATCAGTAGTAGTGGCCTGGTCAAGCATAGACTTTTATATCACAAATACTTAGCTTAAAACAGACTCTCACGGCTGGGATGGGAATGCTTTATATAGCAACTCCAGAAATTTCCAGTATTTCGCGAATTATTCGATTTAGAGCTTAAATATTCGGTATATCATTAATAAGGATATTTTCGCCACAGTCACCAAAAATATCTTGAAAAAGCGATAAAGCCGCCAACATGGCTCCAAATTCACCACCAAGGCCAATTCTGCCCTGCAGAAGCTTTTTAGCGGGTATTTAGTTGAGAACGAGTTATTTTAATGCCAAAAAAAAGGTAGAAATGTAGAAAATTAACATTTCATAATCTGACTAAACCTTTTTAGAGGGAATTACATAAAAATAAGTGCTATTATATTCAAATTCGTAGCATTATATAACTTTTTTTTTTTTTTTTTTTTTTTTTTTTGGGGGGGGGGTTAATTCTTTAACATTATAATTTACTATGTAAATCAGTGCTTTTTTTTTTTTTTTTTTTTAATGAACAGAAAATTCTCACTCTAGATGTCAACATAAAATCTATTTCAATAACGTATTTTTCTGAAACAAATTGTAAAAGTTGAAGAAGAACTTTCTCTAATAAAATATTAAAGAGAAAATTTTGTAAGAAAAAAGGCACGAAATTATAAGAAAAACTTTGTTCTTTTAACTTTCATGATAACAAATATTGACATTCCATCTAATAGAATATTGAATAAAATGAGCTTCTAGCTTCAGAGTAGAACATAAAAAAAAGAGTAAAAATAATGAAATATTTTCTTCTAAAATTACATCTCCAAGAAAAGAGGATTTGAATTGAAAGACATACATTATAGGAAAATTTTAGTTATATGAATTTTAATTGTTAAAAAATTATTTTAGAAAAACTTTCTTAAAACGTATTAATTGCATTTTATATGCAAGATCACTTTAATAATTTTATAAAACAGAATTTAAACAAAATATCATTTTTATTTTATTTTATTTTATTTTAATTCGATATTTTTATTGACACTAAAAAATGTTTCTTGCAGCTTTATGTTGTATTTTATTTTTAATGCATATGTTTTGTAAAGCAGAAACAGTATTTTTTAAATATACCTATATATGTATACCCATCTATTTCCCTACCTATCTATCTATCAATCTAAATTGATATACCATTTGGAAATATAAATGTGTTTTCCATATTTAAGTCACATATTACTAGGTTTAGCACTTGTGAAATGTTTCTACTAAATCGGTGAAAGTGAAAAAAAAAAAAAAAAAAAAAAAAAAAAAAAAAATCGGTTAGATATAAATTGGCACTCTGTTTTGGAAGAAACGCTAAAATTTCTTTTTAACAACGAGCAAGGTAAACTGAGTGAGTGAGTTTTTTATATCGCACTGGTGTTACACTATAGGCAATTGGCAACGGTCTGGAGCTCAGCCCTAAGTGTAGTGCGGAGATATGTCATCACAATTTTGATATTACACAGAGGAGACGGATACTCCGCTTAGGTAATATTCAGAGGTATAGTTTAGATAGTAAACTAAAAAATATTAAAGCCACGACAGATTTTACATGAACAAGCCACCAATATCGAAAATCGAACCCCAATCTTTCAATTTCGAGTTTGGCGCTCTACCAACCAGGTTATCATGGACCCGAACTATATAATACAGATTAGTAATAATATGAAATAATTATCTCCAATCTGATCGTTTATATCGTCTTTTTCCAGTGTTATTATGCATAATTCATCTATAAACTTCCTGGTATAACTTTCTAATATAATACGTCTCTTTAATATGAAAATAAATAGCTGTTTTTTCTATCTATTTTAACGCAAATCATCATATTACTCCATTATAAATACTCTAATAAATAAGAAATTTTTGTAGTATAAGAAACGTATTCAAGTATTGTAGAAAATGAAATGTACCCTGTTTGCTTCAAATATTTTTTCTACAAATTTTTCTGTAAACAATTTATTATATAATTCAGAGAAAACTTTATAATTCCATGTTTAAAAGAAAAAAAAAATCATTTAATATAATAATTTCTGTTTTTCAGATGATCCTCCAGTATTAGCCTATACTTTTCCAGAACAAACAGTTGAACCTGGATCATTTTTATCTTTAAAGTGCACTGCAACTGGAACTCCTTTACCTCAGATAACCTGGACACTAGATGGATTTCCAGTTACTGAAGGCTTACGGACTAGAGTTGGTGACTTCGTGACAAGTGACGGATTTGTAAATAGTTTTGTAAACATTACTAGAATACAATCAGAAGACGGTGGTACATATGAGTGCCTTGCTTCAAATGATATTGCTAATGTTGGACATTCTTCAAGAATTAATATTTACGGTCCACCCTTTGTTAAACCTATGAGAAACATTTCAGTATTAGCTGGACATATTTTAGTCCTCAAGTGCCCTGTGTCCGGATACCCTATAGAAAAAATAACGTGGGAAAAAGGTAAGATTTTTTCTTTTTTAATTGCATCTAGCAGATGCAGATTCCTGACGATGATTTACTATTTAAAAGCGAAAAGCTTCGGATAAAAATTTTAACGGCTTTTAAATAAAATTTAATCTTGCGTGTTTTTAAAGTGTTTTCAATATAATTAACAAATCAAATATTAAAAATTCACAGTTTTATAAGTTTGAAAAAATTATTACATTTCCACTCTCCGATATTGACTACATTTCCTCTCTCAAAATTCTATGTTTTGTTATTGATTTAGTTGTGAAGTAAATTCTACAGATTTTTGTAAAGAAACTAAATTCGCCTTGTGAGCCTTGCAGTAAAAGAACAATCTGTTAAATAAAAAAATAAATAAAAGTTTAATTCTGGTAAACTCTTATTGCTTGTTCTATACAAACCTTTTAAAGATTTATATAATAGTTATTTTATAAGTTTTTTTTTTTTTTTTTTTTTTTATATATAAATCATAAACTAAGTCTTTCTCTAAGGAGGTTATTCAAAGTGAATTTTCTGAAAACATAGTTTACTAATAACTTTTGATACGTGAACAATATGAAATACTACATTTAATTGCTTAAAGAAAAAAAACCAGGTAATAAAAGCGAGAAAATTATAAATTTCAATATTAAAAAGACTCAATACGCATATTTATATATTTATAACTATCATAAAAGTGTTTTTAACACGCTTTTATTAGCTCCACCTGTATGTATGTTTGTATGTATGTTTGTAACCGCTCTGGGAGCAAGCAAAAGTTCTACATTGTAAATAAAGACTTACCCTAGGTGAACGTTGTGGCTGTGAGGTAAAGCTCCGGGCTACGAACCTAAAGGTCTAACGTTCGAGCCCAGTCAAGAGATTTGTTTAAAAATGGTTTTTGTTTAATTCTAAATTATTTTATAAACACCCTGTAATATGGTGTGTCACTTACAGAATTTTTTCTTACCCTGCATTTTAATACTATAAAGATAGATATTTTGTTCTTTTTAGTTCACATTTCAATAAAAGCATGTTCTTTAATTTTTTAAAGGTATAATTTTATTTTTTTTCCTTAGGACATTATAATTTATATATAATAATCTATTGGCTCATATCTTGATATTTTAGATTGTTTTTAAAGTAGAACCGTATACAGTACTTGTTGTAATCGCACATGCAACTTTTGAGCCGATTGTGAATTTGAGCCAATTGCCCAGATATATGATTCGGGAGTAAGAACAATATTTTCTGCCTATCATAAATAAATTGCTTTTACAAGCAATTTCTGTACGAAAATAAACCAATGAGAAGAAAGCTCTTTATACGTGAAGTGAAAAAGCGATAAATGTGAGTCTTGGCACGTTCTTCGGACAATCTTTGACAGAGTATTTGCAACCCTCCTTTGAATTTCAGCTTGCAAAAATTGGAGGAATAAGAGACTCTGATGAAAGTTGCACGAAAAATATTCGTGTGTATTAGCACCATAAATCTGCAACCTGTCTTTATAGTATTGAAATGTAGAGTAAGAGAAAGTCGTGTGAGTGATACACCAGATTATTTTTAATGTTATATATCCGCACATTGTATTGCACTTTACAAATATGAGCACTATTTTTATTAAAAAAAAGCATTTAATGTAATTAACAAGCGAAATATGGGGTATTTATATAAATATTATTTTTTTATTAAGAAAACAAATATCTATATTTTTAGAACACAAGAACTTTTTTTCAATCACCTATGATCCTAAATAGCTCACACGATCAGAAATTAAGTTATTTCGCCTCTTGAAATGAAGGCCGAAAATGACGAGTTTGCGTGTTTTCTGAGAGTGAAGATTCTATGAGAGAATTCTTTTATTTTTTAAGCATGTTTCTACTTAGAGTGAATTTTTGTGTTCTCTAACGTAATAATTTTTTGTTAGTGTTAAACTAATAAAGTCTTAATAATCTTTTTACGTGTCTAAACGAACTGGAAAATGAAGTTTTGTGCAGAAATTTAAAATAGTGTTTCTTTTATTTATTTATTTATTTTATTTATTTATTTATTTTATTATACATTGAAAGTGAGGGTCTTTTAATATTTGGATTTTAAGCAGAATTTGTAGTAATTGCCGTAAAACCAGTAAATAAATAACAAATAAAAATAAATTGCAACATGCATGTTTTAGATCAAACTATGGTTAAAGAGAACTTAAATAAAAGTTAAAAATTTCGAATTCATTATTTTTTTTTACTTTTATTTATTTATTTGTTTATTTTTAAGTTTATTACACGTTTTCAGGCATGAGGAATCCGAAAGTAACGAATTGGATATGGTGTCTATCTGTAGGGTGCCTCTTAATGTGTTAGGGTGTTAGTTTTTGAGAGTGTTAAATTATTACTCTATATAAACGTTATGAATGGTCGTAACGAGGTCGGCTGAGGGTTATAACTACTGATTTTTGTTACTTTATTGAATCCATATTTGACATTATTATTTTGGTCGGTTTTAGTTAAGTCCGTGGTACTTTTACCGAATTTTATATCGTTTTCATGTTCTTTTAACCTAGTTTTTATTTACTTACTTATTATTATTATTATTTATTTATTTATTTAAAAGAGAATGTTTAAGGAGAAGCAACTATGTTGGTTGCATTTTGTTTTACAGCTTGAGCTTTTGATTTTTAAGTATTATCTACCGTAAGAATAAACACATTTTTATGCAAGCGCAGAATGATGCTACTTTATTGATTTTTAAAGTGTGGATCTCTTTTGTTTGCTCTCTCTCTCATTCTTTATCTTGGATCAGATGGATTGGGTCATAAGTAGCATCAGGCCGAGTTTTGTACATTTTTTTTCATTTTGAAATTTTTCCCGCATTCAGAATTCGGTTCGTTCACAAACCGGAACTTTTCCAGTATACAGTCGGTAACAAAAGTGTCCGAACACTAGCAAAAATTCCTATGTAAAAAAAGAACACTTTATACAGTTTTATTAAATAAATCCTTATCGAATCATGTTCTTAGACTGACTAAGAACAGGATTCGACAAGGATTTATTTAACAAAACCGTATGAAGTGTACTTTTTTACATAGGAATTTTTGCTAGAGTTCGGACACTTTTGTTACCGACTGTACATATAACTTACAAACCGTCTATTTAGTTTTCAGCCTATACTTGCATGTTATTTCAAATATCGATAACTTTGAATTTAGTACATTAATTTATTATTTGAACTCAATATAAAATAATAATAAAAAAAGAAATAAAATCACATTTAAACAATTTAAATTATTTACAGTTTCTTTATTGGCACAGAGATCGCTTGCAAATGTAACATAATCTAGAAAAAAATGAAAATAAATAAATAAATAAATAAATAAAAAAATACGAATCCACTTAAAAAATTATTAAGCATTGTACGAATTCTGAAGTTCCTAATAAAAAAAAAAAAAAAAAGCCAATACATTACACAAAAAAAAAAAAAAAGAAAACTGGCTTTAAAATAAATTTTAACTGTAAAAAAAAAAAAAAAAAAAAAAAAAAAAAAAGTTTTCTATTCACTTTCAAACAGAGCAACCAGTGAATAAAAGAACTAAAATAACATTTTCCAATACTATCGAAGATAAACAATACCTTTTTTTTTTTTTTTTTTTTTTTTTTTTTTTTGAAAAGATAATAACTTCGCTTAGTTAAATATGATATGAGGGATGAATTTCGATCCAGTATCATCCTTCATATGCATATTTCCTCCTATTTTTTTATTTCTTTCTTTCTTTCTCCCTAGGCGAAAGCAAACTTCCTCAGAACAGAAGACAGCAAGTTTTTCCGAACGGGACATTGATCATCAATAACGTAGATCGAAATGGAGACGAGGGCACCTACAGATGCATCGCTGAGAACAAAGAAGGCGAAAGTGCCTACAGGGATGTTGGAGTCAAAGTTTTGGGTAGGTAGGATGCTCTTTTTTCTTTCTTCCTTTTTCTTTTTTCCTTTCCCTCATTTTTTTTTTTTTTTTTTAAGTCTTAGTTTTTTAAAGAGATATGTTCGTCTTTTAAAATTTTTATTGTAGATTTTATTTTTATTTATTATTTCTTCTCCCTCTCACGTTTCCCGATCAGCTCACTTTTATGTCTTTGACGTGTAATTCATTTTATGAATATATATATATATATATATATATATATATATATATATATATATTCATATTCTTTCATTATGGATGGTGAAATTACAACAGACAGATTTCTTAGTTTATCAAAAATTATTTAAAAAAATGGTGTTTGAAGATTTTTATGCATGAAAGCGATAAGGAATCAATAATCTAAACAATTACATTATATAGCATTGTCTGGCAATTAAACTTTCTAAAAAAATTATATATATATATATATATATATATATATATATATGGTATTAATTATTTAATTTCCTTACGTAAACTCCATCTCTAATTACAGAATAAATAAATAAATAAATAAATATGTATATATTTAATTCCAGAACAGTATTAGTACCACATCCCCCCCTCCCATTTTTTTATAGTATAATTTTCTTCTTATATAATCATAAGCACGTAATGAAAAAAATTACTCTACACAAAATACGTTTTGTAAAAAAAAAAAAAAAAAAAAAAAATCTGGAGTGACTCCACTCGACTTTCCGAACATTGAGTAACTAACAGTTTTGTAGATAAAATAAAGAAAGAGGAGTTGCTAAACAAACAAAAAAGAGAAAACCATAACAGAGTGTTTGAGTATTTTTCTCCATATATCACACGAGGTTTTATTTAACGCTACTGAACTTTGAGCCCTTAGATCATAAGGATAAAGAATTTTTCGTTGTGTCCCTGTAAAAATCTATAAATGCTAGATTCACCAAAATGCTTATAATTAGTGCAACAGTGATTTATAATATTCATACAAATTTTCAGCTCAATTGAATAAGGCGTTTAGATGCTATCGCTGGTCTCATAGGCCATAAAGATAAAGAATTTTTCTTTGTGTCCCTGTAAAAAAACTGTAAGTGCTAGATTCACCAAAATCTATACAGTTGGTTCAAATGTGACCTATAACATGTGTACAAATTCTTTGCTGAGATTAATAAGGCGTTTAGACGCTATCACACTTTTAAAAATTTGGCAAAGAATTTTTCTTTGTGTCCCTGTAAAAAAACTATAAATGCTAGATTCTCCGAAATCTATACAGATTGAGTATCTGTGACCTATAATATGTGTATAAAGTTTTTGCTCAATTGAATAAGGCGTTTAGATGCTATCGCACTTTTAAGATTTCGGTCCCTTGGCCATAATGATAAAGAATTTTTCTTTGTGTCCCTGTAAAAAAACTATAAGTGCTAGATTCACCAAAATCTATAGGGTTCGTACTATGGTGACTTACAATATACGTACCAACTTTCAGCTTATTCGAACGAAGCGTTTAGACGCTAGCGTGTTCACTCACAGACATACACACATACATACACACATACATACACACATACATACACACATACATACACACACACATACATACATCATCGTAAAAATAGTGAAAACGGACTCGTTGGTCCTCGAAACGTATAGAAACATCAAAATCTCGAATTCGGATTTTTGACATGATTACAATACTTTCCTCACTATAGTGTTCGGAAAGTAAAAAGCGAATGCTAGCAATTATCTAGAATAAATTAAAAATATCGGAATATATGTGATGGCGTTTTGCCGTTAGCTCTACTATATACTTCTTTTTAAAGAATAATTGTCCTCTTATTTAAATGTAAGTACGCAACAAAAATAATTACTGTACGCGGAACATGTTTTATGAAAAAAGAAAAAAAAAAAAAAGGTCATTGACAACTATTTGAAATAAATTACAAATTTTGGCATAACTGTGATTATGCTACACCCTCAGTTCTTCTGCATTATAACTATAACTATATTATATATTCTTTTTTTTTTCTTTTTTATTTTTTTTAATGCTTAAAAACTCCTTTAAATTACATATTGATGCATTACTTCGTCATTTTTCTCTTTTGTATCTAACACATTGCCACATTATTAAAATGGAACATTAATATTTTTATAAGACATTGGAAAAAATGTGCAGCAATATATTTCGCAAATAAAAATCCATATTAAATTCGGACGACTTCTGAAGAAAAAAAAAGAAATCTAGAAATAGTTATTAAAAATTAGGTTTTGTTTTACTTTAATTTATATTTAATTGCTGTCTTACACATTTCAGATTTTTATTCTTCATATATAACTGAATGATAATAAATTAAAATTGCGACAAAATTTCCGATTCTCAACCATTTATATGCTCCCCATAGATTTACCTTATTTGAAAAATTATTGCTCAGAAATTTTTTTTACTAATAACGAAATCAATGTTTAACGCTTTCTGGTACGAATAATACCCATAATCACGTGACTCTTAAAAAAAAAAGAAAAAAAAAAAAAGCTTGAAACGTTTATTTTTTTTCTATTACTTGAAAGCATTCTTTACTCCCACAGTATTAGGAATTAATCAGTATTAATTACAATATATTTGTAGGTTTTTTAGGATATGGACATTATTTAGACAGCATAATGTTGCGCTTACATTAATTACAAATAAATATTTATTGAAATTTTATTTTTCCTTCTGAGTAAAAATAATGCCTGGACCGGGAGTCGAACACTGGATCATTGACTTATAAGGTCAAGGCTCTACAAATAGAGCTATCCAGGCCGACACCCCGGTCAGCATTATTCACTCAGACAATCTGCAGGCAGAAACATCTCTGGTCTATCATGTAGATAGCTCGACAGAAATAAGCCGCAGGAAATGGAAAAACACGATTAGATAATGGGAGAAAGGAATACATTTTTTTTTTTTTTTTTTTTTTTTTTTTTAAATCACACAATCAACTGTGGAAGAAAATCATATTTATTGAAATTTTATTTTTCCGATTGAGTGAAAAAAATGCCTGGACCGGGAGTCGAATACCGGATCATTGACTTACAAGGTCAAGGATCTACCAATTGAGCTATCCAGGCCGACACCCCGGTCAGCATTACTCACTCAGACCTTGTAAGTCAATGATCCGGTGTTCGACTCCCGGTCCAGGCACTATATTCACTCAGTCGGAAAAATAAAATTTCAATAAATATGATTTTCTTCCACAGTTGATTGTGTGATTTTAATAATAATAAAAAATAAATAAATAAATAAACAAAAATAATTTTGAGCAGTAATTTAATAATGCATGTAACTTGGTGGTACGCCGTGAAAATTTTTTTTAACTGACATCTAGAATCTAAATTGTGGCTTTAGTAAAAATAGTTCCATGTTACCCTTCTAAATTCTAGTTTCCTTTGAAAGTGAGTTCTAGAAACCTCTAATAAAATTCTAGAGCGTTTTCCTATACTATAGAGGCCAAACGTATTCGAAAATATTTTCAAATAAATGCTAATACAAGAGGCGAACTTTAGAGACTATAATAATGGTTTATGATATAATTCTAGAAAATTAAGCGATAATTTCTCGCAATACAAATTTAGAATATTCAGAATACCCCCCCCCCCCTCCTTATCTATAAACGTATAGACAAGAAATTCTCAATCATTTCGTCTCTTCAGTTTATTGGCGTTCCTTATACGCACAGCACAACAATTTATATTTCTAATTTAGACATTTAGAAAATGACCACTTATTCGTTCTAGATAAAGGCAATATATATATATATATATTCCTCAATGTAAAAAAAAAAAAAAAGACATGATTTCAAAAACATGATTTAATATTGTTTTCTTGCTAATGATGTATTTAAATCCATTTAATATCACAGTTTTTATTTTCTTTTTTAGAAACAAAATACAAAATATAATTATAAAAACATGGCTGCTTTTAATTGTTTCTTAAGTTGTTAACGTCTGGCTGTCAGTTAACATTTTCACCAGATGTTTTCTACAGGAAATTTAATTACGTGTATTCTAAATTGTAAGTGTATAATTATTAAATCGATATTTTAAATATCATTTTATTTTCAACCGTTGAGAAATACCCTTAGAATATAAAGCTATTATGAATGGTATCATTTCTGTGCATAACTTATATAAAATCATATAAACTGAAAGTTATGTGTAAAGATGTAAATTTAAAGCTTAACATAAAACAATCAAAGTTTTAGCGCTAAAGACTTTTCAATAAATTTAAATAATTTCATCTTTATTTATTTATTTATTTATTTATTTATTATTTTTTTAACATAATTATTATTTTATTTTTTAGGGGTTGATTAAATTTGTTTAAATTTAAAACTATTAAATTTATTATTTATTATTATCACTACTTTTTGAACTCTGCTATATATTAAGTTCGAAGAATATTTTATAACGTTGTTTAATGAAAGCTCTTTGCTATATATATATATATATATATATATATATATATATATATATATATACATTTATATTATTTTGAAACATTTTTAAGAATACAAGACTTTATAAAAATTGTTAAATCTGATATAATTAAAAATATCTAAATATTTTACGAAATACATCCAGGTAAAATATATATGAAGCTATATAATTATTTTAAAAATAATATCACTCTACAGTTCCCTAAACTTTTTTACTTTCTCTTACCCATAGGATCGAGAAAGTTTTAGGGTCAAATTTTCAAACGTGAGTTTTTGTTATATTTACATGTTCTGAGGTCCTTTGAATAAGAAACTCATGTTTTTAGCGAATGGTCGGTGTGTCTGTCTGTCTGTCTGTTTGTTTGTGTGGATATCTGTATGTCTCTTATCAGCATATCTCAAGAACAATTACTAGCAGAAATTCCAAACTCGGTATTCTAAATGTGTATCATACAGGGATGCTACACTAAGCTTTTCGTTGAGATGAAGCAAATGGTTCGTGAACAGGGACGCCCAAGAGAATTCATATACATCACTTCTATGGGGAAATTGCAGATAAGTAGAGTTTAACATCTATAGACTGCACTAAACCAAATGAAACGAATATATATATTTTTGTAACAGAGATAGTCAACTGAGAAAAAAAAAATTGTGTATGTAGGAGTCTCGCCGGCCCCCCTGGGGGGAAGTCCCCCTTCGAGGGGAGTAAATTTTCATGTTGGGTATCTTTCAAAAGACCTCGCCAATACCTTTAAAACGAATGGTGAAACCATCGACCTGCGATAATTTAAAGCAAAGTTCTCGATATATATATTTTTTTTATTTTTAATATATATATATATATATATATAATGTAATATTAAGAGTAAATTCAGCTGCTTTTTGGATATTTAGTGTTATACTACTTCTCTAATATGCAAATCGTCTGTATATTCATAAAAAAATATTTTTTTAAATAATAATTTTAATAAATTATTTTTTTTTTTAAAACGGAATTATTTTTTAATAACCAAATTAAATTATATACAAATGTAGGTGCATTTATGAAACGGGGGGTTCAGGGGGGCGGTAGCCCCACTCACGCAGAACTAATTATCATATAAAACTGTTCCGAAGCCTAATTTGAATTCTTTTACATAGGTTTACATAACAGTGCTCGTTATCTCACCTCTCATCTCCAACCTGTAATTATAGTATTAAGTTTTAGGGTAAGAGAAAGTCGTGTGAGTGACACACCAGATTATGTTTAAGATATTACAAAGATTTTAACTTTAATTTATTCTTCTTATGTTCCAAATTTTTTAAATAACCATATTTTTATCCTGCTTCATGCGAATTTATTTTCATTCTAATACATTTAAAAAATTGTATGAACATTAACTAGTGTATGTGCTATATAATAAAGTATTGATATTGAAATCAAGAAAATATTATCTTTATTACGAAGTCTCGAGTTCAATCACAAGAAATATTTAAAGAAAATTTAAAATTTTACCTTTTTTTTAGATGTAAAAAATTAAATACCTTGATTTCTTTAATTTCTTAGAAAACAGGCATAGTAAAAAAAAAAAAAAAAATAATAATAATAATAATAATAATAATAATAATAAATAAATAATAATAATAATAATCTCGTGTGTCACTCACACGACTCTCTTATACCCTGAAATTAAATACTATAAATACTGGTTGGAGATTAAGAGGTAAACCTATGTTAAACAATTCAAATTAGGCTTCGGAGGAGTTTTATATGATAAATAGTTCTGTGTGAGGGGGGCTACCACCTCCCTCAACAAGCCGTTTTATTAATGTACCTACATTTATATAGAATTTAATTCGGTTATTAAAAATAATTCTGTTTTTAAATAATAATTTATTAAAATTATCATTTTAAAAAATTATCTTTTGTGATAATACAGGCGATTTACATATTAGATAAGTAGTATAACACTAAATATCAAAAAGAAAAAAAAAGTTGAATTTATTCTCAATAATACATTTAAAAAAAATGAAAAAAATTGATAACTTATCGCAGATCGATGGTTCAACCATTCGTTTTAAAGGTATTTGCGAGCTCTTTTGAAAGATACCCATCATGAAAATTTACTTAGACCCCAGGGAGGGAGGCGAGGCTCCTACATACAAAAAACAAAAAAAAAAAAAAAAAAATCCTAGTTGACTATTTCTACTACAAAAAATATATATTCGTTTCATTTGGTTTAGTGCAGTCTATAGATTTTAAACTGTACTTACCTGCAATTACCCCCGTATGTAATATATTTGAATAATTTTGAGTGACCCTGCACACGAACCATTTGCTTCATCTCAACGAAAGACTTACTGTAGCATCCCTATATGATATCATTTAGAATACCGAGTTTGGAATTTCTGCTACTACTTGTTCTTGAGATATGCTGATAACAGACACACAGACATCCACACAGACAGACAGATACGCAGACAGACAGACAGACCATTCGCTAAAATCATGATTTTCGTATTCAGGAGACTTCAGAACACGTAAATATAAATAAAAAAAAAAAACTCACGTTCGAAAATTTGACCCTAAAACAATACTTTCTCGACCTTATAGGTAAGAGAAAGTAATAAATAAATAAAATAAGTTAGAATTTTCTGTAGATTATATACAGGGTGATTATAATTAAAGCTACGATTTTAAAACGCTATATTTTTAAAACTAAGGGTCAGAATGACTTGATATTATACCGAAACAGTCTTGAGGCAGTGAAGTGTTGTTTTGTGGAGGAAAAAAGTAGTTCCAAATTGTCCTTATTAATGGCGCTGACAGGGCAATGTAAGGAAAAAAGCCTAAATGGATTCATTATGCACAGGAATGCTCTTAGCAGTACAATAAAATAGCAACAAATAACAAGCTCCAAGGGTTTACGACAATTTTCATAGCTAAAAGACAAGATTAATTGTTTACAGCGGAAATAGTCATAGTGACAAGAGAAAAATAGAAGCTTCATGACACGCACACCTTACGGATGATTGACGATACATTTTGGAACTACTTTTTTTCCCCCTTTGCCAAACAAAATTTCGTCGTCTCACTATTGTTCTGGTAAAATATCAAACCGTTTTGACCTGCAGTTTTAAAATTATAGCGTTTTTAAATCATAATTAAAATCACCCTGTATGTATACATATATATATATATATATATATAATCATTCAGTGAGATTTAAGGATTATTAAATATTAACAGTATTCAAACGATTAATTTGATCAAAAAGAAAGATCACCAAATCAAATAAAAATGGAATGAATTGTAAATGGATAAATACATATTTGTATTCTAACGTTATCAAGTTTTGGTAGAACACAAATATGCAGAAAGAATGTTTTTCTGTCTGAAAGATTGCAATAGCTAAGAGTATGTTTATTCGGGCCCGAAACATTATTTTGAGCGTAAACAGAAAAAAATATTAATTTCAAAATAAAAGTAATTTCAAAATGAACTCACCACAAAAGGAGATAAACATTTAAGAATTATGATACCAATATCATCAATAAATGTAGAAAAATTTCCAGCACTTGTACAATAGTAATGAAATAAGCAACTAAATGTTGCACGCTAAAAGAGTGTCACATGTAAAAATTAATAACCAGATAGCCTTTAAAAGTACAGTTGATCACGGTGCAGAAATTGCAAGAAATCATGGAGTGAATAAAGTGAAGTCATAATCCAAATCAAAGAAAATAATTAAACTAGGATTTAGATAATAACAGAATATGATTGAATAGTGCTGCCATTTGGATTTACAAATTTTAAAAAATAATCATAATTAGGAAGGTCTAACAAATTTAATTATGATGAAAGACCATTTGGATAATCAAACTAATAATGTAACATAATTTATATTCAAGTAATTTAATTTCTAGACAAAATAAATAAATAAATAAATAAATAAAATAATAATATAATATAATAATAATAATAATAATAATAATAATAATAATAATTTGGAATAAAAATATATATAGATAGATATCACGACAGTACATGATTTAAGTAAGATATAATTTAAAACAAAAAAGGTTTATCTCAACATCCTTGACCTCTTAACCCTTTATCTAACGCATTATTAAACAGACAAAAAATGCATTTGAAACATTCTTTTTTATAATTACTTAAGAGTATTTTTTTAAAGGTACGTGCAAACAAATAATGGATATTACCTTATCACAGTATTTATTAGGGATTTAGCGAGGTAGTACTTCAGTGTACTATTGGTATACAGTGGTCGAAAAAGACATTAAGACTTTAAAAAAGTATAAAAAAAGATTTACTTTGTATGTTCCTTATGTTTTTCTAAATTTGGTGGTAGATAGTTGAGGTAATATAAGAATTAGTTTTAACACGTATAAAGATCGTGATAAAAGTCAACAAAAACAGTGAGAGCATTCTATAAAATCTTTTCTGGAGCAAAAACTGCTACATGTTGCGTCTATAGTGGCCTAAGATCTAGTGAGGCTAAAGTAATGTATAGGGTGGTTATAATTAAACTTCCCCTATAAACAGTATCCTACAACGCAAACGGATGAACGAAATTCGACGAAATTTAGTATTTAGACTTTACACGAGATGCGCTCACGGAATTAAAAAAAAAAAAAAAAAAGTCCTAAAATGTCCACCAGAGGGCGCTTTTTTTCCGGAAAAATATATAATTATACATAACAAACGGCCGAAACGGAATATAGATACAATATGAACAATCCAAAACAAGAATTATGAGTGATAAAATATAAAACCTGGAAAAGTTGTCAGTTCTAACAAAAAAAAGGTCGAAATTTGCATGCTTGAGAAGAATAGGAAGCTTTATTCATAACGGGTATTATTTAATGTGGTTCGATGACAGGGTGATCCGAATGTAGTCAATAAATGTTAGTATTGTTTCTGTATTTCGTTTTGGTCATTTATTGTGTTAATTTAATGGTTTTTTTCCGAAAGGTGCCCTCTGGTGGACATTTCGAAACTTTTTTTTTTTTTTTATCGAAATTTCGTGAGCCTATCTCGTTTATAGTCTATATACCAAATTTCGTTACATTCCATTCACACAATTGCGCTGTAGGATGCTGTTTAGAGGGGAAGTTTAATCATAACTACCCTGTATATACTTTCTATTATTATAAATACTTCTGACCTTTCTTCAATAAATTCGACTGTAACGCTTTCTAAACTATAACTACTATACGCTTTTTTAAACTAATGGTATTTTATAGTGCCATCAATAGATAAAGGGTTAAGATCTGTATATCAATATAATTATAATATTGTTTACTTTGTAAGAAAATATCAATAAATGATATAAATTAAGTCAATGATATTTTGAAATTTCTTTTCAGTTGCTCCAATTATTAATCCGTTCCATTTTCCTCACAATCTCAAAGAAGGACAAAGAGTCATTGTCACTTGTTCTGTTCTTGATGGGGACCCTCCTATTACACTGAACTGGTACAAAGACAACCTCCCTGTCATAGATAACATGAATATAATGGTAGATTCAACAAATGAATTTATGTCAACTTTGTATTTAAAGCGAGTTACGTATGAGAATAATGGGAATTATACATGTGTTGCGTCCAACAGAGCAGATATTGTTAATTTTACAGCACCCATGCTAGTTAATGGTAAGTAAAATTACTCGTTTCTCTCGCAAATTATACTAAAAGACATAATAAATATATGTATATGAATAGCATTTGTTTTATGAAATAGAATTAAATACTAATATAGTTACTTAAAAGAGATGTTAAAATACATTTATATTAATTACAAATCTTTGAATAAACACTGTAAAATGCAATGAACTCATAACAATTGTTTCGGCTAGGAAGACCACATGACCCTTCCTCAGACGTACAAATTAGGAACGAGTGTTGCAGACAAAGCGGCAGCGTTTTAAGTGGAGATCAAAAATATATAAAGACAAATGTAAATATAAATACTCGTGTGATCAGAATTAGGAAGTAACACAAGAAAATAAATATATAAATTCGATCCGAAACAATTGTCGCGAGTTTATTGCATTTTATGGTATTTATTCAAAGTTCTGTACTTATTACTTTAAAACGGCAGTTCTGTGGTGCTTTCTTGTTATTAGTAAAATGCACTTAATTGTTATTTAATTTTATAATTTAGAGATATTTTTTATTAATATCTTTCATATTATAATTAATGTCATAATGAATGTTTATAATGAAAGAAATATGTTCAGCTAGAGATTAAAGCATTTGTGTGGTTCGGTACGAATATAGGAAAGTTATTTGTTCTTAGATTTGAGATTTTAAGTCCGTTTTAAGTTTAAAATTCCCGTGTGTTTTTATTTAAACTGCAAGTATAATTTATAGCTTATTCTCAAATTTAAATTTCATTAATTGCTTTCATCACGATTTAAGTGTCATAGCTGCGAACTCTTACGATTGTTCGGTACAGGCACTTTTCAACAGAAAGTTTCACCATTTTCAATCATATAAAACTGTTACACAATTTCTTACAAAAATCCTATAAAAAATAACGATTTCTTAAAATCGTAACGATTGGCAGGTATAAAATTTTAAAGATTATGATATAATATAAAATTGACTATAAGATTTTTCATTTTGACGGGCAGTCAGAAAATACTTATATGGCTTACCGCTGACGGACACATATCTGGCTAATACATTTCTGGCTAAATCCAATTTAGAAAATCAATGTTTGTGTTATATGGGATATTACAAAATAATAATATTAATAATAATTTATTGTAAAATTACGTAATTTTATAGCTAGTAAGTAATTTTACATGTTCTCAATGTTTTTCGCTGACTGGCTGCAAATAAATTAACTAATGTGGAAATAAATGAAAATAAAAGTGCTTTAATACTTTAAGTTATTTCAAATTAAGCAAAAACCAAGTATGTTAATGTGGTTATTTGTTTACGTTTTTGGAAATGTATGCAACATAGATAAATGATTTTTCTGTTTAATACAACACTGATTAAATTTTAAAAGATATTTGGCGATGGATCATGGTCATAACATTATTTTATCTATTTAAAAAAAAAAAAAAAAAAAAAAAAACATTAATTCTTTCACAGAAAAAAAAATCGTAATTTGTTGCTATTTCATATTTACAATATATATGTATATATATATATATATATATAGTGAAATCGAAACAACGATCGCCTAAGGTTGGAAATTATTTCATAAATTTATACGCAATGTTTGTATTTAATTACGTTCAAAACATATTTAAAAACTTCCATAGATTAAGAAATAAATTAAATGCTTTGTAAATATATATTTTTTCTTTCTTTCTTTTTCTTTCTTTTCTTTTATCTTTTTTTTTTTTTTTTTTTAAGGAAAACTCTTGTTGTAAAATAAAATTTGTGATTCATGAAAAGTGACTATAGCAGATTTTTTGAACCGGGTAAAAACATGAAGGAAAAAAAAAAAAAGTAATAATAATAATAAATAATATTAATAATAATCAATATTTTGTTGTTATTATCATTCTATATGTGTGAATAAAATATATGAAAGTTTTGAATTGCCAATTATTTAAGCATAGTTTTAAAACATAAGTTAAATTATTAAAAAATCTCTAAAAAATGCATTGTTATTTATCCGAAAATAATTCAAGCGCCGATTCTTATAAGATAATTAACTTCATAAAGTATAATTTTAAAAGCTAATTACTGATCCCATATCTAATTTTTGTTTCAAATAACAGTCATTGAATCAATTTGTACAGGAAAATGCCCTTCAAATACAAATATAATGATATATAATTAAAGTCCTGTTTCTAGAAACATAACAAGAATAAAACTTTTACTAAAATATCTTTTGGCATGTCTCCATAGTTTGTAATATGTTTTATACTTCATGATAGCTCGACAAAATACTGAAGCATAAAGATATTTTTCTTCTTCTTCTTTTTTTTTTTTTTTTTTTTTTTTTTTTTTTTTTCATTTTGCAGTTCCTCCTCAATGGAAAATTCCACCTACCCATAAGTCAGTAGTCGTCGGACAGAATGTTGTCATTGATTGCCAAGCAGATGGTTTTCCCCAGCCAAGAATATGGTGGGAAAAATCAGAAGGTACGCAATTTATTCTTTTTTATGAGTTAGAAAACAGAATAACGCATTAATTTAAATGGTGATAAATCTTTTTTCTTTCTTTTTCATCAATGTCATAGATAATTATTATATATATTTTAATTTTTCTCTATTTCATTAATTTATGCTTCTAATAAACAACTAAATAATATAAAATAATACATCTTTTATAACAAAAATACTTAGCGATTATACTAATAATTTTTCTTCTGTCAGATATATATATATATATATATATATATATTGTAGAGGAAAGTTTATTAAATATTACATTTGTATTATTATAGGTTCATGAAAAGATCATTATTTAATAATTGAACATATTATATACATAGCCTGATCAGTCCGGAAGACATAAAATATTTTTTTAACTTTTTTTTTTTTTTTTTTTTCCGAGACAGAAAATTATTAAAAATAGTCTTAATAATAAACCGAAATTACACAGAAATTTTCAAATACCATAATTAAAATAACTAAATAATAATTAATCCGTTTAATCCGACGGATTCAGAAAAAAAGTCCCTTTCATTTGGAACCTTATTTGTAACAAATTTACACTTTTTTGATTAGATTTTTTAAAATTAATTAAAATATGAAAATAACAGCTTTAAATAGACATTTAAATTTTTAATTGTTGCCATTTTTTTCCCCATATCAAATGAAATATGCTTTCACGTGAATATATAATGTTAAATTTGCTCATGGGAAAAAATGACGTCTGCAAAAAAAATAATAATAATTTTAAATTTTAAAGGTTACGAAGAAATAAATAAAGTTCGAAAATTTCGCACGGGCTTGCTAGCAAATGAATTATTTGAAGTGAGAAATAAATAAAATGAAATGACCATTTTTCAACGGGCGCCTTAGTCGCCCTACATCTAACTAGATATTAATGTTTGGATTTTCAGAAATCTTTTCAGTGGTAATAATCAAATTATAATGACTTAACTCATGAATACAAATCTCTTGTGAAGCTGGTGACAACTTTTATAAAGAACCTAATATAAACATTTTGTCTAGCGCTAGAAATAAAACCTATTGAAAGCCTATTAAAATCTATTAAAAATAAACAGTTTTCCTGTTTCTGATATTAATTTAGAAATATGTTTAGAATCTCTCAAAAAGGGACACGTCTATTTACTATTACAATTATCGCATTAAAATTATAAAAGCTTCTTTATCTTTTCTGCTACTATATGACAAAAGAAAATGTCAACATCTATAACGCATAGGAAATAATGTATTATCATTGTGTTTAGGTTATCTTTTCAGACAACAGTTTATTTCAATGCTTGTCTTTTATACCTCTTCGAAATTTAATTTATAGATTCAAAGATAACAAACGCAACAAAGATAACAATATTTCAAAAGCTTATAGTTATTGTTAACCATTGTCCATTATTCTGTGCAGAATGTAATTCAAGTCTTATGTGTCTAAGCACTGCCTGTTGTTTGATATATATATTCTCACTCTATTTCACCGCATATCGTTACAGAATCCGGACCTAGAGACTACAAGACAATCATTAGTAATTCTCACATACATGCGTTAGAAAATGGATCGTTAATGATTAGGGAGGCGGAGCAAAGCGATGCAGGATTCTATCTATGCCAAGCAACTAATGGCATTGGTTCCGGACTTAGCAAAGTTGTTGAACTAACTGTACACGGTAACGTATAAAGTGTTCATAAATTAGTTTCATTATATCTTATGTATGTTATGACTGTGTGTATTTCCGAGATGAATAGGTGTGGAGTAACACATTTGAGTCATTAATTATGCCATAATTTATTTGAATGATGTTTGTAAATTGATAAATTATGCAAGTAAAAATAAAACAAATCTAATTTAGGATAACTATTAAGATATAGTCCTAATTATTAATTATTACTATTTAAAGATTCATGAAAATACTTTCAATATTTGTGCTTCATGCTAATTTTCATAATTGTGTGTGCATTAAAATAAATTGGTTTACAAAAAAAAAAAAAAAAAAAAAATATCCTAGCTCTAATATATATATATATATATCTTGCTACATTAAATATGTTTTATACCTGTTTTATATAGATTAATATAATGTTAAAATAAACAGAAAAGTTTTTTTAATCATGCATAACATGAGTTTAAAAGAGAGGGAGGGGGCAGGGAGCGAATAACACACTATGTTTATATTACTAAACCGTCAGTACAAGTAAATATAACTTGACAATTTTTCGAAGTGTCGTCAATAAAACAAAAATGTGTGTATTATTGTTATTATTATTATTTATTTATTTTTTTTCATTATTATTAAGAGTGATAATTTTTTTTTCTATTTTAATGGACAAAGAGATTGGTATAACTAGATCATTTAACTTACTACATTATTCCTAATATTCTATACTCATTTTAAAAATAAACTCATTTATAATGAATCATAAAAATATTTTTGCAGATTTTATTTTCAAATTTAACACAAAATGTACTAAGTTTCGACCAAATTACTGGCATACACTTAAAATAAATAAATAAATAATAAATAAATTATCACATTAAATTTTTGTAAAAATATAGTAATAAGAAAATTCTGTGCAAAATCGTTTTGTAACTCAAATAAATTTGAATTTTATTGTAATACGGGTTGCTCTATTTAATTTTGATTTTCTTAAATTTATAATACGTACAGTATGATTTATGGTGACAATTTTTATTATAACTATTATTTTTATTAGTAGTAGTAACACGACAGGTCTAATTCTTTCAATCTGGCATTTTGCGTCGTTACCAATTTACAGTGTTCCACTTAGGACATGCCTGCCAATATCCAATTTTACCACTTAATTTCTTACTCTGTCTTAAAATATTTTGTGAAATACGTAAAAACGTTTATATATATATATATATATATATATATATATATTCATTTCCCGTCGGTGAGGATCGAACATACGACCTTCGGGTTCGTAGTTATGTACTGTGACTGCAGAGCCAACGGATCTTGGTTGAATATTTCCTGATTATTTAGACTAGTGTTTTCACATATTTTACTATTATTATTATTATTTTTATTATTATTATTATTTCACTTCCCATCGGTTATGATTGAACTCACAACCTTCGAGTTTGTAATTGTGTACTCTGACCACAGAGCCAACAGATCTCAGTTGAATATTTCCTGATTATTTAGACTAGTGTTTTCAGATATATATATATATATATATTGGAAAGGGTGTTAGAATATAAATATAAGTTGAGCTGTCATACTAAATTAAATTATGTCATAGACAGAATTTCACCTATAATTTTAATGCTCGCGAAGCAAGCATACATGGAGATACTCACTCCTGCAGTACAGAATTTGTTTATTATTTTATCGCCTTTAATACTTTCGCCGCGACGGATGAGATATTTCGCCTTTCAAGATTATCATTATTATCTTAATAGGCAAAGAGACTGATATGTCTAGATACTTAAATTTAATACATCATTGCTAACGTTATGTTCTATTTATAAATAAACAAAATAAATAATGAAATTAATTTTTAAATTTTATTTTCAAATTTAATACGAAATATACTAACTTTTCACAAACGTACAGATATTTAAATAGAACAAATGAATCAAAATAATGAATTATTACAGAATACAGCACATTAAACCTATGTGATAACAAAGTATTTAAGAAATACTATACGGAATCCTACTGTTATTCTAATGAATTTAATTTAATTTTAATGCGAGTTGCAATACTTTATCTTGAATTTTATAAATTTAAAATGCGTCTAATATAAGTTCTCGAAATTTTTATTTAATACAGTTGCTGCACATTTCAAGGGAAAATTCAGAGCCCAGACACTTAAGAAAGGAGAAAGTGCCAGTCTCTTCTGTGAAGCATTTGGCGAAAAACCAATAAATATATCATGGAGTAAAGACAGGCAGCCATTTGATCCAACAACAGATCCTAGGTGAGATGCTTATAATAGTTATATTTTTTGTATTTATTTGTAATTTTGTAGGATCAAATCTTGAGTTACGTTTATTGTTAAAATTAAAATCAATATATTCTTTAAAACCAATGTAACATTTAAAATGAGATAATGAATACAAAAAGTTTTAAAACTTTAAATTACATTTTAATTAAAAACATTAAGATACACGACAGACGTTTCGGCTAGAATACTAGCCCTCCTCAGTGTCAAACACACAAGCACTACATTTACAAAAAAATCTTAACACATCATAACAAGATTATATATTGAGGAGGAATAGCTTTAGCCTCGTTCAAGGCAGAATGCTGCATTTTAGTGAAAACGCCCTTTAGAAAAATACGGGATTTATATAAATTTACATTAGAGGCTAGAATTTTGAAGTTCTCAAAATCATAAATTTTAATAAATATAGTATTTAAATGAAAACCATTTTTTTAAAAATAGGATAGAGTAAAACTGAAAGAAAAAAAAAAAAAAAAAGTATAAATTTGTATGAAAATTAATAGATTTGTAGTAGTACCACTAATGTTATTTTTTTTTTTTTTTTTTAAGAAATACTCTTTTTGAAGCGAAAAATGTGGCACGGAACTTGACTCTTGTTTCATACAAGACTGTTAAATA